>VZRZ01003127.1:50503-121126 GCA_013398175.1 Climacteris rufus | reverse complement strand
TTTTTTTTTTTTTTTTTTTTGTCTTTTAATTTTTTTTTTTATTATTTTGAGTGCAAGAGGGAGCCGGGCTCATTTTAATACAAAGAGGCTCCTCGGTAAATTGTAGGCACAGCTCCTAACCCATCAAACAATGGGGAAGCTACTAAAGAGAAGTGTGATTCATACTTAACAAAGGAAGGTGATTAGCTGTTGTTGTCTAACAATAGGAAAGTGTCAGGATGCCTGGGAATGAATTAGGAGCCCACTATACATCTCTGGGCTACGATGTCAGGGAAGCTCATTTATATTCCCAACTGTACCCATCTTTATTGTCATTTGAATTGCACATTTTAAAATGAAATTAGGGTAAATTGAAAATACCTATAATTTCCCCGTCATAATTTCCCATCAGGAAGGCAGGTGGCTTTGCTCACAACAAAGCCGGGCTCCGGCTGGGTAAATACCACGGGGCGGAGGAGAAGGAGGCACTGGAGCACCGCCGGGGCTCCGCTTTCCTTCTCTCCTCCCGCCCAGCCAAGGCCACTGCCGAGGCCACCTCCGAGACTCCCCTTCCGTCCCCAAGCTGCTGACCCTGCTGTGAAGATGGCCCCAACCCATCCCACACCTCGCAGGGTTGGAATACACGGGGCTGCTGTGGATGCTGTCCCCACACCTGTATCCCCAGTCGGAGCCCGCGCCCTCCGGCAAAGACATGGAGCAGCTGCCTGAGCCAGGTCACTCCAGCAGGACCCCGACTTGTGTGTGGTGGAGGGAGAAGCCCGCAGGGAAACTTCCATCCCTGTGAAACACAAGGGTGCTCCCTGGGCTTGGATAGAGCTGTGGCTCCGCAGCCTCCCCGCAGGAATCGAGCACTGGGCCATGTCCAGCCCAGCAGCGCTGACCCCACGCCCCAGCACGGGGCTCTGGGATGCCCAAGCACACATGAAGCCAAGGGAGGTGCCCTGGGCCAGGGGTACCAAACAGCTTCTCTGCCCTCTCAGCTGCAGTCTTTCCCCATTTTCCAGCTGGGAAGGACATTGCTGAGACACTTGGAAGAGGAGAGATGCAGCAGGTAGAGGTGAACACGTAGCATATCCAATTTTAGGATATATTTTTGCAAATGTGCTGCAGATTGCCACCTCAGGAGGAGGAGAGCCCCTCAGATGGGTCAATGAGTCCCAACACTCTCTGCCATGTTCTGCTGGTTCTTCAGGCACCCAAAAATCCCTCCACAAGGCCATTTCTTTCTGCTCTTTCCCCTCAAATGAGGTCCCTTGCTTAAAACCTAAAGCTGAAGGCCTGACACCCCCGTCAGTCATCATGAAAAATTAAAACTATCTGGATATTCATCTAAACATTGCAACCATTTCCCATTTGCTTTCATCAGTTCTTTCCTTAATTTTATTTGCTGCTAAAGCATTTAGATGCTTTTCATGTGAAAAAGAGATAAAACAAAGAGTAGTTTGAAGACCAGAGCAGCCTGTGTCACCAGTAAGGCCTTGGCTGAGATGGTTACGCTGATGAAAAAGCAGAAATGCCACTTTCAAGTTAGAGGATAGACAAAAGATCATCGTTATACAGCAAGATATTAAACAGGAGCGTCTCAAAGCAGGCGAGTTTATGTCCTTAAATGGGAATCAGAGCCAGCAGTCACATTTTCCAAGTGAAATGTTACATCAAATGCTGTCTGTGGCTCCTCTTCCTGTCTTATTCACTGAAGCCATCCAAGAGAAGAGCAGCGTTCATGGCATCAGCCTGTCTGACAATTGTTATATGACTTTAAACTGAAAAATGGCTTCCCACTGCCAGAAGACAGGGTTAGATGAGATTTTAGCAAGAAATTATTCCCTGTGAGGGTGGTGAGGCCCTGGCACAGGTTGTCCAGAGAAGCTGGAAGTGTTCAAGGCCAGGTTGGATGGCACTTGGAGCAACCAGGTCAAGTGGAAGGTATCCCTGCCATTGCAGGGGGTGGAATGAGATGAGCTTCAAGGCCCTTTCCAACCCAAACCATTCTGGGACTCTGTGATATCACAGCACCAAGAAGTGCTTTTGCCAAGCTTTCTTATGGACAGATTTTGCTTTGCAGCCCCAGAACCTGGCAGGCAGCAGGCAGGGGTTGCTGCACCGTGTCCTTGGGTGGTTCATGGGCCTGTCTCTCCCTTTGCAGACCCACCCCTGGTGAACCTGTCCGTGGAGCCACAGCCGGTGCTAGAGGATAACACTGTGAAGTTCCACTGCTCTGCCAAGGCCAACCCTGCCGTCACCCAGTACAGGTAAGGTGGCAGTCCTGGCACCACACACCTCGGTCCAGCCCTCTGCTGAGAGCACCTCACCTTCCCCCTGTAAAGCTTCACCTCCAGGTGACCCAAAACAGCTCAGCACCTCTGGCTGTGGTTTCTGGTGGCCATTCCACCTCCTGCCGTGTTTCTCACTGCTTGGTGCTCATTGTGGCTCGTCCCCATGGCCTCTGCTGTCCACCAGCCAGGGGATGCCATGGCCGGCCCCTCATCCCTGCAGAGCAGCACAGCCCTGCTGTGACACCGTCCTTATCTCAGCATCCCCACCCCGACGGCTCCCTGGTGCCGCTCTCGCCCTGACGATGTGGGTGGATGCGGAGAGGCTCCGCTCTGGCCGCTGGCCGGGCGCCTGCCGTGTTCTCTGTGCGCAGCAGCTCCTCGGTCGGGGATTCATGGGCACTTGGAGTGGACTGAGTGGCCTGGCACGGAGCTGGCCGAGCCATCTGCTTGGGGACATCGCGAGCAACACGTGCCCAGTGAAAAGTCTATTATGGGAAAATTCCTCTTTTTTTGCACACTCTTTTATGATTTGAACACAGCAGCTCCATTGCCTTCTCTGTGTAACCCTTAAGTGACCACCAGAAGCCTCTCTGTCCCCAGCAGGGTGCAGCCAAGCTCAGGAGGAGCCAGAACAGAGGTGTGGGTGCTGGAGATGTGGGGGCACACTGGGGATAGGCTCTCCCCGAGTGGGACATCCTCCTTGAGTGTGTGGGATCATCGCTGCTGCCATGGTCTGCAATGGCCCTGCACGGGCCATGGTGAGCTCAGAGCAGGGCACAAGCACTTCAGAAGAATTGGAGGAGCAGGAAATGTGTCACTTGCTGCTGTGGGTGGTGTGTGTGGTCCCTGCCAGCTCCAAGCCTCCCTTGGTCTTCTCTTCTCTCTGGTGACCAGTGACAGGACCTGAGGGAATGGCTGGAATTGTGCCAGGAGACATTCAGTTTGGATATCAGGAAAAAGTTCTTCCCCCAGAGGGTGCTGGGCACTGCCCAGGCTCCCCAGGGAATGGGCACAGCTCCAAGGCTGCCAGAGCTCCAGGAGCCTTTGGACAAGGCTCCCAGGGATGCACAAGGTGGGATTGTTGGGGTGTCTGTACAAGGCCAGGAGTTGGACTGGATGATCCTGCGGGTCCCTTCCAGCTCAGGAGATTCTGTGATTCTGTGGGTGCTCCTGCAGTGATGGATGAGTGGGGCTCGGAGCACAGCCATATCCTGCTCCCCATCACATCCAGCCAGTCACTGCAGGAGAGCAGATGCTCTGCACTGAGCAGAGTCACTGCTGTGGGCCCTTGGCTTTGGGTGTGTCAGAAAACACATCTTATCTTACAGGTGTTTTTGTCTAAGCAGACATAATATGGGTATGGAAAGCAGGGCAGGCTGTCAGCACACTTTGTGAGGAGAGAGCACTTTGTAACCAGCTACATTCCTGTCCCACCTCATCTGTCAGCCACTCATCCCTCCTGCCTGGAAGGCCTGAGCATGCACACACAGGCTCACCATCCATTCTGGCTCTGCAGAACCATCCATGGATAATAACAGAGGAGGCACCTCCGGGGACAGGTTAGCATGACCCGCCTCCTGTTAGGCTCGTACAGCTTAATTAGTACAATCAAGTTTCCTGGTAGGAACTATTCCTTCCAGCTGGATATCAGCACAACAAAGCAGTAATTGTGTTCCTAGTTACACAGAAGAGTTATTAATTTGAAAAGTCAATTAATGTCAAAGATACAAATAGCCCTGGTTTCATATTTACAGCTAGTAGGAAAATGAAGTATGTGGCAGGCTGGGTGAAGGACCCACGTGGCTTTTACTCCAGGATTGATTCTGGTACAGTCCAAGGCAAAACAACAGCCTCTGGCCAAGGAACCAGACAGTGGCAAGAGCCTGGCAAAATTTCTGCTCCATCAGCCTGATCCTCAGCAATCATCCCTGAATCCAGCTGGGCTGACCCTTGTGCACTGGAGCAGCCTTGAAGGCTCCAGTCTGGGATTTCCCCTTCCTTGGACAGGGACTTTGGACAGGGGGGGACAGCTGCCCACTGTGAGAGTGGGGAGGCCCTGGCACAGGTTGCCCAGAGCAGCTGTGGCTGCCCCATCCCTGAAAGTGTCCAAGGCCAGGTTGGATGGGGCTGGGAGCAACCTGGGACAGTGGAAGGTGTCCCTGCCCTTGGCAGGGGCTGGAACTGGATGAGCTTTAAGGTCCTTTCCAACCCAAACCATTCTGGCATTCCATGATTGGCTGTTTCCACCCCCTGGATCCATACCCAAGCCAAGCTGGGTTGCTTTTCTCCACTAAGCAGAGGTGGACCCAACACTCTTCTCCCATCTTTGCCGCCACCTCAGTATCACAGGTTTTTTGCTGTTCCCTCTGGCTGCAAATGCCACCCTCTGCCCTCTTCTTTCCTTCTCACCCATCCTGAGGCCACAGGTGTTTTCCCCCTTTCTGTTCCCTGAGCCTCCGTGTTTCTAATTTGCTGCAAATGGCTTTGGGATTCCTTTCATGATGGATGTTACTATCTAAACCAATTGCATGGTTTTTTTCAGGTTATGCTTTCCCATAAAAGGGATTGGGGGCAGGAGGGGGGAAGAGGCATGACAAATTCAAGTACTTTGGGATTTCATTTCTAGAGTTTCATTAATGTGTAAACTTCACATGAGGTTTTTCCCTACCACTGTGTCAAGCAAACAGGACTCAGCAGCACTCGCTGGGGCTTCCTTCTGTTTAATGGCTCTGATTGATGAAGGGGGGGATTTTTTCCCTTCTAAAAGATCCCAAAGCTCTGCACTACATAAAGGTGGCAGATGTTTCAGCTTGGACTGAAGCTTGGAGTCCTCTGGAGGGGGACATCTGAGCAAGGAGCCCCTGCACCTTGACACTGGCAAGGAGAGAAGGGTGGGATATGTAAAGCCCCAGGACTGAAATATCTGGAGGTTTGAGAAGGCAGAACATGAGTTCAGAGCCATCCCCAGGGTCACTCAGGATCCCACTACTGGTGAAAATGAACTTATTCTGCCTTAAAAACAAACAATAGAGAGAAAGTGTGATTTTTGATTTTTAATTCCCCCAATATGTTTGTCAGTAAACAACTCTGAACACAAAGGAAAAATCTTTAAACAATAGAAATCCCATTTTCTGGGCATAAATCCCCAGCCAGCTCTGCAGGACCACCCCTGCTATCAATACACCAGCAAGCTGTCACCTTGCTGGAATTTTTAAGGAGCAATAGGTTTTGCATCAGGTTTGCATTCCAGGTGTTTCTGGCTGGGAAAGCCACTAAAGAAGCCACTAAACCACCCCTGTGGTCCTGCTGACCCAGGATTTTAAGCCCAGACCCCTCCCTCTCTTTGTTAGCAGGGCAAGGGGAAAGAAACAAAATTCAATACAATTCCCCAGGAGACAAAAATCCCCCTCTGCCCCTGTAGAGAATATAGTTTTGATGAAATCGAAGCAGCTGCTTTTTCTTTATGTTTTCTTTATGCTCTCCTATATAATCACACATGGGTGGATTTTAAAGCAAGGAAAACCTGTTTGGAAAGGAGACCTTGGAGCCATCCACTCCCAGAGCTGGAGTGGAAAGTTACAGCCTGCACTATGTCTTCTCTTCTGGCCGAGGGTTAATGGCATTTTCTCAAAATCGACAGATTTTTCACGAAATCTTTGGCCTCCTGGCATTTTCTAAGTCAGAATCCCTCTTCCTTAAAATCTGCTGGCATCTCATGATGGTGGGAAGCAGGCAGGGCTGGGGCAGGGTGTCCTGTGCTGCAGGCACAGCTCCTCTGCTCCTTTCCTTAGCTGAGGACGCTGGAGCTGAAATCCCAGCCCTCCTCCCTCACTGGCAGCAGCCATTTCTTGACAAGGAGCATCTCTTCCCCAGGGAGGTTTGTTTGCCCACGGTGTCACCTGGGCTGTCACTCGCTTTTGGACACGGGACAGGCCGGTGACACCAAAAGCAGACAGAGGCTGGCGAGGTGTCACAGCCATCCTGAGCAGGGGGTTCTGGCACAGGGATGAATTAACCCTCTGGCAGCAGAGTTTTGCTCAGTTCTATGTTTTCCCTCTCTCCATGAAGAGCACGCTTTGCACAGACACATCCTACGGCTTCTGTAGGGTCTTATACCCTACCTGGCCTGGGCTTACACCACCTCTGTCTGGGACCATGGTTCCTTTGGAGCTGAAGAGCAGCTCAGCCCACCAAAAAGCTCCTTGGGGCTGTCAGTGCAGCATCTTCAACCTGGAAAAGGTTTCAGGGGACTTGGGCTTGGCAGCACTTTGAGGGATGTGTCCCCATCTGCCTCAGCACCATGGACATGGGGCTGGAAGCCCGAAGAGGCTTCCTGGTGTCCCAGGGGTGGTAGGGGAACACTGACCCTTCCTCTCCCCCTGCCCCAAGCCACTGCCAGCCCCTGCCAGCCCATTTGCTGCTGGAGCATCCCAGTGCCGGGCTGGATCAGCAAACGGCTCCAGCGGGCATCCAGCGCACGTGAGGGCACAGCCCACCTCAACAACCCACCTCCCACGCGCCTCTGTGGCTTGGTGGAGAGTCCTGGGATGGGGAGGGGGGAGTTTGGGAATTTACTGGCTTCCTTTTGCTGCAAGCAAACGGGCAGGAAAGGGAAAGGGAGAGTAATTAGCTGTCGCCGTTGTTCTGCCACCTGCGATGGCGGGTAGAATTAATGGAAAGCAACAGAAGTCGGGGCTACGTGAACCGACTCCCAACCAGGCCTCCTCTTTGCTCCCTTCAGATCTCTCTATTTGCCAATCTTCTCGTGGCTTTTGATGTCTGTTGTGTGTCTGTGGGGTGTTTTTTTGCTGTTATTATTTATCACTCGCAGTAAGAAAGAGAATCTTTAAAGTGGCAGAAGAAAATGGGAAGGTTTAATATTGCAGGAGGCAGAGTCCCTGAGCCTTTCAGGCTCCTCGGCTGATGATTATTTTTGCGGAGTGATGGGGAGTTGGTGCAGGCAGGGCAGTGATACAAATCTCATTCCTGCATCCACACAGTGCTCTTGTCCCCAGGGCTGGTGGGGACCTTTGCAAATTATGTTATCTTTGGAGGCAGAGGGGGACATTTGGAGCCACCCTCCAGCACCAGCTGCAGTTCTGGGGACCATTGCACTTCCAAAGCAAGGTGTGGGACTGATGGACAGACACACAGAGGTAGAAGAGGGAGAGATCCCTCCCAGCTGCTGCAGGGTGTGGAGCACGGCAGCTGCGAGCAACACACAGCTCTCCATAAAGTGTGGGATGTGGCAGAAGGTCCAGCGGGTCCTGCAGCAGGAGCAGAGGTCAGGAGGAGCTGGGGGGCATTTATTTATCAGCCCCCCAAGGGACAGTGCTGCCCCACTTCTTCCCATCCCGCAGCCAAAGAGGGATCTCATCTCATGCAGCCCAAGCAAGTCCCACCCACCCTTGCTGGGCTGGAGCCCAGGGTGCTGCCTGTCCAAATCCTCCTGCATCAACCAGCCTTGTGAGCTGCAGCTGCAGGTCAGGGCTTGAACCCCACCGTCCACCTGGTCACGCTGGGCCAGAGCTCAGAGCCACCCACAGCATCTCCCTGCCCTCCCCTCCACGTGCTGCCCCTCAGAGCACTGTTTGTTTGTTTGCTCAGTGGGCTCCAGGCGCCAGGAAAGACCTTGCTGGGTAAATACTGTTTTATCTCTGAACAGCAGTTCACTGTCGCTCATCAAATATTAATCCAAACTCAACTGCTTCTTAACGAGGTTTTCTCTAAAGGCGTTGGGGCTTGAACACACCTGGTGGAAGGCAATGTCCTGGCTTCCCTCTGGCTTTGAACAGGGAAAACAAAGGGACAACAACAGGGAAAAGATCCCTGGTCCTGTTCCTCCAGCCTGCTCCACAGGGTTCTGGCTCGGAGTGGGATGCAGGGCAGGCATTTCCCACCCAGCCTTAGGAAAATATGTGGATGAAGAGCCCAAGTGCCTTCAGTACATCTGGTGTCCACAAGGATTGTACATCATGCCCAGGTACAGGTCTGGGGTGTTTTGGCTGCTGGTTTTGAGGGTAAAAGTGGCAGATTTTGGGGGCTTCAGGTAGATATGGAAAAATTGCACCCAATGTTGAGGAGCTGTGAGAGAGAAGGAGAAAATTACAACGTGCATCATCTGTGCTTTGGCCTGCCTGCCTTACACTGTGCATCTCAGAGGCATTTGCTCCATGGAGACACATTCCCACAGTCTGTTTGAACAAACCAAGAGGAGAAGTTCAAACTCCACAGGGCATTGCTGCTCTTTATCCTTCGAGCCTTGTCTGCACCGTTCAGGGACCTGCTGGCATCTCACCAGATTTATTCATGAGACCACTCAGGCTGCCACGGGGGAGGCAAGTTCTACAACAGCACGTGCCCCATGTCCTGCTGGAAACAGCTTGGAAGTTTGCTCAGACACTTGAACCAGCTCCCTCGTGGCTTGGCATTGCTTTGGTGCCAGGCAAAGAGCCTGTGAATGACAGGCTGAGGGTAACACTGGGTGGAAGAGCAGCACAAAACTGGGAGAGCCTTATCAAAGGGATGGGGAATGGAGGAGAGAATGAGCAGCTGGCCAGCCCTTGCTTGGCTTGGCAGAATCGTTGCACTTTCACTGCCCCAGTAAATGTGGCTGAATGGACAAACTCAGTGCCAGGAGCACATCCACCATCAGTCAGTCGTGGGCTCAACACACAGACCCAGCTTCTCCAAAGCAAATCCCCAAGGGAAGAGCCAAGAAACAGCCCCTGCCCTCCATGAGTGGTTGGTTTTAGCAGAGGGGGAAGCCCAGAATGAAGTTCAGCAAGCCATGGAGTCAGAGAATTAATTAGGTTGGAAAAACCCTCTAAGATCATTGAGTTCAACTGTTACCCCTGCATTTCCATGGCCACCGCTAACCCATGTCCCCAAGTGCCACCCCCACACATCTTTTTAAATCCCTCCAGAGATGGTGATTCCACCACTGTCCTGAGCAGGCTGTTCCAGTGCCTGACCCACCTTTCAGTGAAGAAATGTTTCCTAATATCCAATCTAAACCTCCCCTGATGAAATTGGAGGCTGTTTCCTCTTGTCTAAAGTCACTGATTCATGTGCAGAACCCAGGCATTCCCATCCCTAATTCCTCATGCTCACTTCCCAGGAGCATCAGGACTGTTTGGATGGGGACTCCCATGCCAGAGAGCTGCCCCCAGGGATAAATGGGAAAGTGAGATAAAACTGCCTCCCACATCCAGGCAGTGAGGAGAGCTGCACTCGTAGATGGGTGCACCCTGTTTCATCTGAGCATGAGGAAACCACATCCATAACAGAGTCAAGGAATTCAAGTCTTAGGGAAGGAAGAGCCATGGGAATTGTTTCCTGTTGCCAGGTTTGATGAGCAAAAGGAGAAATCACCCCAGACTCTGGGAACAAAATATGTCTTGTCCAGCTAGATCTCCATAGCTCCTTTGCTTGGTCGGTTGAGCTTCTGGATGTGCACAGATCCCTGTTCCCAGGAGAAAGGCCAGGGGAAGGCATATTTGGAGTTTAATGCCCTTTCTTGACACCTGAGTTGTCCCTGCCTCCTCCACACAGCTGAATATGTTGACAGATCCGCAGGCTGAAAAGGCCAGAAGGGATTTGTGGGAAGCTGATGCAGAGATTCAGGGCAATGATTCCATTGGCAACTTGTGAGGGAGACGTGGCAAACGATCCATTTAACAGGCACGCCAGGCACTGCCTCCAGCCAAGCCACAGCAGGGCCATTTTCCCTCTTCTGGCACTACAAAACCTGGATATATTTTAGTATGCAATTCCAATGGCTTTGAAAAGTGCCTCCCACGAGCTGGTGTGTGTTTGTGTTCCTTGCTTTCCTCTGCCTGTTCGTGGGAGGCCCAGAATAAAAGTGGCCATTCCCCCGTGCCCTGCATTCCCAGAGCTTCTGATCACCAAAACAACTGAACTGGCACAGCCTCTGCCAAGGAAGGGGGATCTGCAGTATCAACTCTCATTAAATTACAACCACATCTCTGCTAATATCTAACAGGGACTGTCAAGGGTTTGAAATGCTGCAGGGGGCCAGTGACTGCAGACAAGGTGTGAAGTCCATGGGTTCCTCCACGTCTATCACACTCAGTGTCACATTCACAGGAAAAATTACTGGACATCTCTGGGAACTGAACAGGGACACTTTCAAGGCTGGGTTGGATGGGGCTTGAAGCAACCTGGTCTAGTGGAAAGAGCTGGAATGAAATGAGCCTTAAGGCCCCTTCCCACCCACACCATTCTGGGATTCTACAACCTGGAGCAGCCCCACAAGGTTCTTCAGAGCCTCAGGGGTCCCAGCTGCCCAGGAGACTGCAGGGAGGTGACGTGGGGAGCAGCTCAACCAATGTCTGCTCCAGACCAGAGGCATCTCAGCATCTTCAAGTGAAACGGTCACTTTGGTTTCGCTGCCATTTCTTGGCATGCTTTGGACCTTCTCCCCGCCAGCCGGCTCCCTCCTCCCAAGTCCAGCTTGGGAAAGTTCTCATTTATGCCAGTGTGCAGTTTTTGTTGCCTTCCTCCCCCTGCTCCCACCTGCTCCCTCCCTCCCGATGTCCGAGGCTGCCGTCTGTCCAGCGGCAGGACGCTGCGAGTCCATATGTTGTCCCTCTGCAGGGCTGTCACCTCTCCTGCTGCCTCCCACAGCCAAACTCGGCAGGGGAGGGAAGCGAAGCTGGAGTGGGGAAGGGGCCTGCAGGCATTTCACAGCAGTAACAGAATAAATCTAATTTATAGACATAGCAAAATGCAGCTAAAGCGGGAGTTGAAATAAATGCAAAGCACACCGAGGTCTCGAGTTATCGGGACTGTAACATTTTTCCTGACTATCTCTGTTTTGCTGCCTGGGTTTGTCTTTGTAGCTTCCTCCCAGACAACTGGACCTTTGCTCTGAAGTGAAAATGAAAGCTGGGGGAAGAAAAAAAAAAAACGGGAAATGAATTCTTCAGATCTCCTTCGTGATGCATCAGCCCCATCTGCCAGCTCCCTGTGACAGGGAGCAGAGTGTGGCTGGGTGGCAGGTGGAGAGGGAGAGACAGGCTTTAAAAATGGAAATAAAGTAAAATAAAAGGCACAACTATCCCTGCAGCTTGGAGGTGAGACTGGGCTGCTGGAGGGGCTCTGCCAAGGCACATAGCTCCAGGTGAGACTGGGAAGACAGGGTTGGAAGAGCCTCCTTCGCTCATGGAGGTGTGAGGACAGGGAGATTTGTCTTCCTGTTCCCCAGCTTGTCAAGGTAATAGGAACAAGCGGGTGGGAGATGTTCGGAGGCAGCTTGAACTAATTAGGAGAGAGCGAAGAGGAGAGAGAGTCTGATGGAAGAGGGGGAAAGGCGGGGGGAAAGGAAGATGCTTTGTACTGGTGAGCACCGTCCCTGATGTAGAGATGATGAAAGGTACCAAAGCAAAGAGTGACGGAGCAGCCAGCCCAAAGCGGGGCTGGATGGAGCCTCTCTGATGGAAGGGGATGTCAGAGGGGGTTTGTTGTTCCAGGAGGGCTCACAGAAACATGGGGTGCTCCATGGTGCTGTCACCACCCTGGCCAGGACCCCCGGCATCGCAGCAGTTGGCAGCATCACAAGTTTCCCATACTCTGCTCCAGAGGTTTCCTAGTGCTGGAGTGAACCTGTCTCCAAAGCATCTCATTTCCAGCAGACCTAAGGGTTGTGGTTGCGTTTTCCCAGCCTTGTCAGTCACCTCTCCTTCAAGCCATGCTCCTGGAGCTGAGATTGTGATTCGGAAGGGAGCATCATTGCCTCCTTTGGCCAGCTCTCCTCTCCTTTTGCAAGAAGTGGCAGCTTTTTGAGCCTAATTTAGCAGTCTTTAATCTGAGTTATTCCAAACCACACTTGCCACTTCCTTCATGCGTTCCCGCAGGATGATGGGCTGATTTCACAGAACGAAAAGCCTTAAGCAAATCTTGTCACACAAGAAAATTGATTTTTCAAAACTGACTTTTACAAGATTACTTGTGGGTTTTTTTCCTCCTCATCTTTCTTCTATATCATTCCCTTCCAGTCTCACGAGGTGGCTTCAGATCTAAGGAAATTAGAGATGCTGTGACTAAATTGAAAATGTAAAAATGGGGAGAAAGAGGGGGAAAAAAAGACACCCAGCACCTCTTCTGCTGCTGCCCCTGAAGGATACAGCTGCATGTGCTTGTGAAGTGGCAGAGCTGCCTCCTTGACCTCTCCCACTGCCATAACCTTGGTTCCATGTCATGAGAGAGTCTGTGCAAGGGTTATGACAACACCTCACAGGGAACATCCCCTGATGGCATTCCTTGGTGATCCCGAGCTAGATCACAGTTTTTTTTTCTTTCTCTCCCTCAATCTATACACATTATTTTATCTTTTGGAAAAAAAAAAAAAGTTTCCTCCTGCTGCTCAGTTCAGAGACATCTCAATGTGTTTTGTTAAAAAAAAAAGAAGACAGAGGAAGAGTTGCCTTGAAGTTGTTTCAGACAGCTTAAAATATGCTAAGCTTTTGTGTTTCTGCCATATAAATAATGAATCCTCTTACAGCTTCTGACTCGGGGAAGACGTTGATTTAAGAGGCCTTCAGCTCTGTTTGAGGCTTTTCTGCTTTCGTGTCAGAACAGGAAGATTGTAACCAGGGACGAGCGAGGTGTGAAGGATGAAGCAGGGTGTGCAAGGAGGGCATGGGATAGGGACAGAGGTGCCACACACCCTGCATGTGCTTTCCTAGGGGATTTCACTCCTTGATTCCCTCTTTACTCCTTTATTGCAGATTTCAGGAGCTAGAGGTGGGTTTAATTGGAGAACAAATCAGTGAGCATCAACTTCTCTGACTTTTACTGTCCCCAGTAAACCCGTGGGGATTTGGTGATTGCAGCTGCATTACTTACTGGTTCATCTGACTAATTCCCCAAGTGCCACCCTTGGAAAAGAGCTGCGAAATGAAGGTGAATGAGTATGGAGGAGAATGGGAAAACCCAGTGGATGCTGGTGTCCTACAGTGGGACCCACGTGCCCTCCAGTAACGCTGGCTCCGGGGGCCTGCTTGAGGCCACTCAGCGTTATTCTGGGAGTGACCCTGGTTTCCTGGGGGCTGCTGCTCGCAGTGTCCCCAACACAGGGTGTCCTCCAGCAGCTCTGTTAGTGCTGGCTCCTCTGGGTGAGAGAAAGCCCCGGGCTGATGGTGCAGGCGCAGGCGAGAATAAAGGCCAGAGAGAAGGGCCCTGGTGTGATTTCCAGCTCTTTTATTTCCCAGGGAAAAGCAGCAGGAAGGGCAGGAGAGGGTCTGGCGTCCAGGAGAGGTGGCGTGAGGATCGGGAAGAGCTGGAGGCTTCAGGGACCAGAGACAAAGACGGGGCGAGACAGGGGTCTATATAGGGATACAAGCAGGGGAGAGTAACCAATTGGGGTACAAGGATTTACATGGAACCAATCGAGAACTGAACAGCAACGAAGTTTCTAGAACTTAACCTTATAAAGAACATTAGGTAATACCATAACTAACCAATGAACTGAAACATGGAAACGAAGTTGCAAGGGATGCTGGGGGTGAGCCAGAAAGTTCACCCTGACCACGAAGTGTGACTCGGTGGCAGCCTCAGGCTGAAACCACCATTCTTGAGGCTGTGGGGCTGTGGCGTTTGTCACAGAGGCTGCCACAGTCCAGGACCACATGTCCCGGTGTTTCCCCAGTACCCATGACTAGACACTGGCAGTCAGAGGGCTCATCCTGCCATATATCAGTGCTTGGAATGTGGATCCACTGCTGAGCTGGAGCTGGGAAGTCGGTCTGGGTTCAGCAGAAAACAGCAGATCAAGGAGAAGCAGGGGAAAAGCTGGCACAGGCTGAGTCAGGGCAGGGGAGCCTCTCCTTTCCAAACCTGGGTGACAGTGGTAGCTGTGCTGAGGATGTGCTGTGCACCCTGAGCTTCCTCTCCACCTGGCATGGAGTTATCTTGGCACGCCTGTGTGGGGTGCACAGCACCTACCCTTGCACAACCCATCCCAGAGAGACCCCAGAGGGATTCTGGTATCATCCAGCACGAGATTGGGGCGTAACTCTGCTCAGGTCTCAATGATGTCCTTGGCTTTCTGTTCCACTCTGGAAGCTGCTGGCAGATAATAAAGTAGAAGGAAAAGGCAGGATGTTGTCTCTGGATTAGAAGGGTGTTCATAAAGCATCAACCAACGCTTATTGCTCAGCTCCACTTTGTTACTGAAGTGGGTAGTGAAGAACTTCATGGTTGTTAGTTTTGGAGATGTCTTTTTTCTTTTATTTTTGAAGTGCTGTTTCACGCCAGTTTATGCAGGAGTCGATAGACAATCACAGAGCTGTTGGGGTTAGTCTGTTTTTCCAGGACACAGCCACGCTGGATTGTTTTCCCGTGACATGGCTGAGAAGGGCAGAGTTGTGCCAGGATATCAAAGGGCATTGCCAAAATTGCCCAAAGAGGCTTGGGCAAGAAGAGGGACTTGAGCATAATTTTGGGAGATGGATGGATGGATGGATGGATGGATGGATGGAAGGTTGAATTGATGGATGGCTGAGGAAACTGGGGTTGTTTCAGCTGGAGAAAAGGAGGCTCAGGGGAGACTTTATTGCTCTCTACAGCTGCCTGAAAGGAGGGTGTAGTGAGGTGGGGCTGGTTTCTTATCTCAAGTAACAAGCAAAAGGATAAGAACAAATAGCCTCAAGTTGCACCAGGGGAGGTTTATATTGGATATTAGGAACAATTTCTTACCCAAAAGGGTTAAACAGCTCTGGCACAGGCTGATCCCTGGAGGGATTTAGAAGATGTGTAGATGTGACATTTGGGGACATGGGTTGGTGGTGGTCATGGCAGTGCTGGGGCAATGGTTGGACCCAGTGATCTTGGAGGTCCTTTCCAAGCTGAGCAATTCTGCGATTCCATGGATGAATTTTGTACTGAAAAGATTAACAGATCTTTTGGTGAACTCGTGACTTTATTCTAATTCCCCTGTGAGCTGCCTGTGTGTTTGCATTAGCACAGAGGGAACTCACTTCTGCATATTTGTTATTCCTCCTCATGACTTGCCAGATCCCCAAGTCACTCACACTTCAGCCAGCAGAAGCCCATGTTCCTTACACAGACATTCCTGCCCCTGGCATCTTCTGTGAGAAGATTCCCACAAAATAAGGGCTCAGCCCATCCTCACCCAGGGTGCCACTTCCAGGCTGAGCTGCGTCCACTGATAATCCTAACATGAACCTGCTATCCTGTTGATAATCCTAACGTGAACCATCTGATCTAGACACAGTTGAGCCCTGAATAATTAACTGTTCTGGCAGGGTGGGCCAGGGAACCTGCCAGAGAAGGAGCTGTGCTCACACCAACCTGAGGATGTGCCAGGACTCAGACAGAGCCTAAGGACAAGGAACAAGCCTGAGCAATGGGATGGGAACAGCAGCTGTTATGGAGAAGGAGGGACTTTTTAGGGGCACTTGCTGAGTTTGCTTGGAGCTGGGTCTGGAAAGTCAGACAGAGCTGGCTTAGGCTGGTGGGCACCATTTTTGGTGGCCCAAAGCATCCCTGGGCTGTTTGGCATGTACAAGGTTGGTCACCTTGAAGAGTTAATATAATATCCTTGAAGAGTTAATATAGACCTGGCCTGAGGTCTGTCTCCTTTCTCCACACCAGAGAGAGGTCAAACCCTCCCACACTGCAAAGATCAAACCACAAAGCCCTTGAAAACATCCCAAACTCAGGACTAGGTCAAAGCCTCAGAGGACCTTTAGGAGCCAGGCACGAAAAAGAAAATCTTTTGAGAAGCCCCAGACACCCAACAACTCTCTGTTGCATCAGTTCCATGTGCAGAAAGGCACGAGCCACTCCTGCCTGTTGTGTCAATCATTTCTGCCCTGAAACATGTGAATTGGCAGCTCCAGTGATCCAGAACCTGAGGTCCCAGCCCAGCACCACCTTCAAGATCCCCAAGCAGCAGATTTCTTATGCTGATGAAGACCTGGGAGTGTCTGTCTCCATCCAGCACTGTCTTTTTCCTGCCAAACTTAAAGGAATTGCCCATCGAGGTGTAAAGTTGCAAAGGCCTCAAGCACAGATGAAAAATAAGAGCTGGAGTAGAGGGAAAGGGGAGTTTGAGCAGCTTCACAGCCCTAAGATTCACTTTGCACTGAGGAGGAGGATAAACACAGAGGAGAATTAGCTCTTCAACATGCCAACATCCATAAATCTGGCTAAAGACATCCTGCTACGGGGCTGGAGTGGGGTAGGAAGACCCCAGAAAGGACTAATCCTGTTAAACGATTTGAGGAAACACAAACCACGTGATGAAATTGGATTACCCAAAATAATAGTTAAGCTATTAGTCATGTCTATTGTGTGGCAGGATAAGTCAAGATGATGTAGGCAGGAAAAATGAAATGCAGCATCACTGCCAAAGGGGTAAAAACCCCCCGAGGAGAGGTGACACCTCCAAGCTCATCGAGGACCAGGGGGTGACTCACATCCCCAGTATTTCCCCAGGATAAGCAGTTTTGACAGCTGGCTGTCATAGCCTGAATGGTTTTAAACTTTCTCTACAGATAGAAAAATCAAGAATTTAATGTTAGTAATTTAACCTGGGGGGGAAAAGTACAATTTTCATATGGTGCCATGACTCTGGGGCCAAGGATTCTTAAATCTGAAGTCCCCTCCTTAGAGGGAAAAGGAATTATTGCAAAAAAAAGGGTGAATTTGTGAAAGGGGAGGGGCAGAAAAACATCCATAGTGGCAAAAGAAGTGCCAGACAGGGATTAATGGGAACAGGATTGGTGCCCAGCCCTCTCATGTGAGGGAATAGAGGAGAAGGGGGGATTTTAAACAGCAGGATTAAAACAGCACAGCATCTAAAGCGTCTGCATTTTGTTTTGATCTGTCAAGAAAACAGCTCGATTTGCAGACAGAATCATCCAGTCCGTGGAGTTTGATGCTTTTCCTTTGAAACAAAGTAATAGCTTTTCCAGCAGCACCTCTCTGGTTTCCTTCCAGGGGAGGGATAAGCATCCTTACCAACCCTTTGTGCCGGGAAGGAGCCAGAGGGACGCGAGGGGATGAGCTTTGGCCACCCATCCCTGCTGCTAAATCCTGCTCATAATCCTCTCTGATCTGCTCCGCTCCACACGTGCTCCAGCATGGGATGCACATGCACCGGGCAGGTTTTACTCCCCAACCCACGGGCTCCGAGGCCTCTCCATGTCTCTGGAACTCTGGAGGCCTCTCCATATCTCCAGAGCTCCGGAGATCCACGCAGCACCAGCTGCGGTGCCGGGTCCATTGATTATCTACACGGCTCATCAGCCCTCTCAAACGATTCCCCACGGTTGATCAGTCAAGTCATTGACAAGTTAACAGCTTTGTTTACTTCTCCCTCTCCACTTCTGCCGCCAATTTGTTCCAATCACTGTGCTAAGAGAAAGATTCTTTTGATTGATTTCTCACCAAAAATGAACCATAGCAGGTGCATGGACTGGTGACATGGCTTTAATTGTGTCATCTGGGGGAGAGAAACCTTCTCACCCCACTTCTTTCAGGCTCCCATGCCTTGGGCAGCCTGGGCCTGACCCCAGGGTGTCCCTGACCATGTCTCCTCTGGTGCCCCGATGCTCTCCGTGGAGCTGAACTCTCATTGAACATCTTCAGGCATGATTTGGGGAGCCCTAAGTAGCCCCTCACAGATTTTTGCCATCCACGGGACCTGCTGATGGCAAAGAGGAGATGCAAAACCCAGGCACTGCCCTTGACGACTGCAGCTGATGAGCAATCAGGCTCATCCCAGCCTCCTGGCTTGGCAGGAGGGGGAACATCGGTGCTGAGATGAGACAGAAAATCAAGCCAGAGTTTTCCTCTGCAGTGAGGTGTTATTATTATCATCAAAATCCTAGAGTGTTTAAAAACAATCCAACCCCAGTAGCAGCAACTGGTGCATCGCAGGGAGCTCAATCAGACACCAAACATGTCCTTGTCAGGGGTAAAAGTCTGAAATTTGGGAAAAGGTTGCAGTCTTTCTCCCTGTTTATTTGTTTCTGAAAAAAAAGCCATATGGGAAAATAATAGGCAGGAGGAGACGAGCAAAGTTGGTATCTCTGCATCTGAGCTGTGGCATCTCCACCATTAGGACTTGAGGTTCATTTTGTGGTGGAGTCAAGATCCCTACGTTGGGACAGAGAGGTTTGGGAAGAGTCATCACTGCAGCAGCTGTGTGTGGATGGAGGTTTGTCAGGATGGGAGCTGGAGGCTTGGAAGGCTTTCCTTGAGTACAGTGGATACATTGCACAAGGAAATTCCTTTCCATGTGCTTTCTGTCACTGTAGTCAGCACAGGTGAGGCCACATCTCAAAACCTGCGTCTCATTTTGGGTCCATCACTACAGAAGAGACATTGAGATGCAGCAGTGTGTCCAGAGAAGGGAACAGAGCTGGGGAAGGGGCTGGAGCACCAAGAGCGGCTGAGGGAGCTGGAGGGGCTCAGCCTGGAGCAAAGGGGGCTCAGCCTGGAGCCAAGGAGGCTCAGGGGGCCCTGCTGGCTCTGCACAACTCCCTGACAGGAAGGGCAGCCAGGGGAGTCAGGCTCTGCTCCCAGGGAACAGGGACAGGAGGAGAGGAAACAGCCTTAAGATGCACTTAAGGGACGTTTAGTTGGATATTAGGGAAAATATCTTCATGAAAAGGGTTGTTGAGCACTTGCATGAGCTACCGAGGGCAGTGGTGGAGTCACCATCCCTGGAGGTGTTAAAAAATGTCTGGATGTGGTGTTTAGGGATATGAGTCAGCGTGGCCTTGGCAGTGCAGGGTTAGCAGCTCAATCGATGACCTCAAAGGTCCTTTCCAACCTGGACAATTCCAAGGTTCTATGATTCCACACCCCAGCCCCCGTGCTTGAGGGCCAGCCAGCCCTCAGCCAGGATTCTCAGGGCCCTGCTCAGGGCTCTGCCCTCCTGAATGTGATGAAACCCAAGCTGGAAGGCCCAGCCTTGTAGTTTAGATGGTGGAGAGATCACCCGCGGCCTGTCCGCTGATAAATGAACCCGCACACAGAGCGGGGAGGCGGAGGAGCCGCGCGAGGCCCACACGTCTTCATTAGGGAGGGAGCAGGCGGGAGAAGAGGAATAACCCCATACATCACCATTATGAAAATTTACACATAATAAAGAAATAATTTGTGCAATGCATCACACCAGAGCCGTGCGGGGGGTACCGTGACACCACTCGGGCTGGCAACCTCACTCCATCACTTCTCACAGGGCTGTCACTGGTGGGACACACCAGCACCAGCCATCCATTGTCCCTGTCCACTTTGGACCTCTGAAGGATGCCAGAATGTCATCCACAAACACCATCTCCTCCCCGGGGAGGATGCCAGGGCTCCAGGGCCTTGGGGGATTTGGGGTGTGCTGACAGAACCCTGCTGGGGGTGGCTCTCCTGTGAGGATGAGGGGGGACTGTCACATCACACACCAGGAACTGTAGGTACTGCTGGCAATAAAACAACAAAACTCATTCTCTGAGCAATTTGTAGCAATTAATAGCCATTCCCAGGAATGAAATGTTAATTAATTCATTCCCTGAGCCATGCATTTATTTAAGGTATTTGTGGGTGTTCTTGGTACTTTTATTAAGCAATTAAAATGCGTCCAAGAAAATATTTATCCATTTTAAGTAATTCTTAGTAAACACGATTTATATGGCAAGCAACCACTTTATTTTGCATAGTTAATTAAAACTGACGACACACTCCACTTCCCTGGGTTATTCGCCACCAGAGCAGCCGCTCTGCCAGAAGCTCTGGTTCAGGGCTGCTGGCAGCTCCAAAATCCTCCTTAGGAACCTGCAGGGTGGATTTGTGTAGTGCTTGATGGGGCATTTCAGAGTCCAGAGAGCCCCAGCACCACCATGTGGCCCTCCAGGAGCTCCTGTGCTGCTGGAAGGAGCCATGGCCTGACAAAGACCTTTCCAAATAAGACTTTTTAGAAGGGCTGGGAAGCCAATAGTTTGTTCACACACACTGGGTGTTGCAGGATTACAAGCCCTTGTAGTGAGGCCAGAGGGATGAGTTTGTTCAGGTGAGGGCAGGCAGTACTCGGTGGATGAGGCGCATGTTAGTGATGCTCCTCCTTGGACCAACACCCTGAAGGGTTTGTTGTGCTCTCGCTCTGAGCATGGGGAGCTCTTCATGGACTCTACCAGCCTGGAAACCCACCCAGAAACAGTATTCTTGGGAAAAAGGGATGGAGCTGCTGGATAAAACCCCTTGTGCAGAAGGAGCCCACCTGAGCATCCCACTGAGAGCCTGGGAAGAAGCACAGGTGTGTCATCCCAGCTTTCCATTGGAAAACAGAGAAGAAGAGGAAAAAATACTAAGACATGAAAACCAAAACAAAACCCCAGCATTGTTTAGGAGCTGACAAATCCCAAACTGTCCTTTCTTATTTGCTTGCGTGTACTCTTAGCTGGGAAGCAATCGATGGAGTCAGAAAAATGCTATTTCCCTGAAGAATGTCTCCTTAGAAAAGTCCCTCCCTCCCTCTTCAGTGTTAAAAGGACCTAGTGAAGGTATTCTATTTTTTGTTCATTCTTTAATCACCAGCTTTTCTGTGCTGACTGTAATAACCCCTTTGAAACTTGGATCAAAATATCTCTTTCCTGCTTGAAATTTGTTTTCCTCCATCACCCGAGCAAATTCAATTTACAGAAGATACTGAATTGGGAGGCACCTGGCACTCCCTCCAGAGAGGCCAGAGGAAAACAAAGGCACGTTAGAAATATGGGAAAGGAAATAACAGAATGAAACCCAGCCCGGAGGGGAAGAAGTGCCCATCTGGGGACACAGACTGAGATAGTGCTTGGTGAAGGGAAAGGAAGATGAGAAAATGTGTACATCTCTGCCTTGGAGCCAGGCTGGGAGAGCTGAGAGTGTCCAGCATGGAGAAGGCTTCAGGAAGACCTCAGAGCCCCTTCCAGTGCCTAAAGGAGCTCCAGGAGAGCTGGAGAGGGACTTGGGACAAGAGCTGGAGTGACAGGACACAGGAAAATGGCTTCACATTGCTAGAGGGCAGGGTCAGATGGGATATTGGGAAGAAATCGTTCCCTGTGAGGGTGGGGAGGCCCTGGCACAGGGTGCCCGGAGAAGCTGTGGCTGCCCCATCCCTGGAAGTGTCCCAGGTCAGGTTGGATGGGGCTTGGAGCAACCTGGGATAGTGGAAGGTGTCCCTGCCCATGGCAGGGGTTGGAACTGGATGAGCTTTAAGGTCCCTTCCAGCCCAAACCACTCTGGCATTATGATTCTATGATCTGCTTTGGTCATACGACATGGGATAGCAGCAGAAGGGGTGAATTCGGAGCTGGGTCCTGCAAAGTTGCCTGTGGGTGGTAGAGGGCAGGTAGTGAAGACACCTCACTGTCACCCTGTGGGGCCACCTGAGAGGCACAGGGAGGCTGGGATGTGTCCCATGGCATCCCCTCTGCCGTGCTACCCTTCAGCTTGGAGAGCCCAAGGGAGTGACAGGACAGGTCCTGTGGGCAGGATCCCTATGGACAGACCCTCACCCCTCTCCTGCAGCAGGAGGAGCCCCCCCTGCCCAGCCCTGTCCCTGCAGCCCCTGCAGTGGAGTCTGGCTGAGGACAAAAATCAGCTCAAGCAGTGACAGGAGAGATAGTGGCCAAGTCACCCAGGGAGAGACTAAAGCAGGTAAATTTATATAGTCTGGAAAAGACCCTGGGTGGCACATTTGCAATCTCTAAATACCTTCAAGGGAACAACATAAATGAGAGGAGCCCCTGCTCTCTGGGCTGGCAGGACAAGGAGCACTGGCTGGGAGCCAGGCTTGGTGCAATACAGCCACTGAGACAGGAGGAAGAAATCGTGGAGAGCCGCAGCAGTGGAGGTGGTGGAGGGGGCTGCAGGAACATCCTCCCATCTTCTCTGCTCCATTTTATTCAGATTCTGTTTATAAATAATAACTGAATGGTTAATAGGCGAGCAAGGCATGTTATGGGCTCGTTAAAACCCTGAGCAAGTTGCCTTCTGGCCATCCACGAGCCCATCACAGGAAGCTTTACAAGAGGGTTATCAGCTGCCATTATTAAAAACCAATTTGACATTATAAAAGATCTATACTGCTTGTTCAGCCACATTGATTTAGCCGTGTTAAGCCCTGGAAAACTGGAGCAAGAACCTTGATCTCTGCTGAAGCACGAAAAATTGCTGTTTGTGACACATCTCCGCGCTCGGGAAATCCAGTTTTGCAGAAGAGATGGGTTTTGAACGAATCCATAAAGCACCGTGCCACGGTTGCTGGGGGGTTGTTTTCCCAAGCAGCTGCAATGAAACAGCTCTTGGAAACCTTGTCCTCTGTTCTGTAACATCCACAATGATCCCACCTGAGGTCTGCCCAGCTCAAACCCACCTCCAGACACTTCTCCATCTGGCTGCAATTCCCAGTGCCCTCCATGTCTCTGCTGGGAGGAGGAGCTGCAGGCAGGTACAAGAACATGACTCAGGGATGCCACAAGTCACTTTTATCCTCATTTTGAAGCCTCCTTCTTGTCCTTTGCACAGCAAGGAGGGTGGATTCCTGCAAAATAACCAGGGAAGTGCCTGGCACAAGACGAGCTCTGGATTCTCCCAAAGGTTTGGTGCCACACCCTGCCCCACTGACTGCTGAAAGAAATGGTTTCATGTACCTGGTGCCTCCCTTGAGCACCTGAAGAGCAGAACAAAACCCTCCAGAGGCTGGAAATCTGGTTATGGCTGGGAACCTCTACAGGGACAAAGTTGTAAAAGGAGTTTAATAGTGCAGAAATATTCCTGACAAAGAGCACAGGGCATTTCCACTTCCATGCTGGAGTTTCCCTCTCCCCCTATCTTTCTGCTTTCCTTCCTTCCTTGCTTTCATTCATCCAAAGTTCCTCAGATGTGGATTCAGGCCTTTTTGACCAGCAAACCAAAGAGGAGATGATGGGAACCTGTCTCCTCTCCATCCCATAAGGTGTGAAAAGCTTCGGGGATGAGGTACCAGAACTCTGGCAGATCCCACATCTCTCTCCTGCTCCACCCCAGGGATCAAGCTGCTCCCTCAGCGCTGGCAGATGCTCTCCACGATGGGAAGCAGCGTTCCTGTGGCAGGGAGGCAGCAGGGCAAGGCAGATCCACTGGGAGGCAGGGAAGCAGGATGCTGAGATCAGCCTTGTTGGCTGACCCCAAACAAGCTGCTTGGCTTGGGTTGTAATTCCCTCGGGGAGGAGAAAGGCGTCACCAAAGCATCACTGACCATTCAGACCTTTGGAGCAGCACCGGGAAGGCTTCGCTTGTGCAGGTTTTTGCACATGGAACCTCCCTTATTAACGCACAAAGCACAGCCCTAGAAATAAAACCGGCATCTCCTGACTAATTACTGAAGGGGGAGGCCAGGGAGGAGGGAGGGAGGGAAGGGAAGCTGAAGTGGCCAGTCAGCATCTGTTAGAGGTGTAAAGATAAATGGAAGGCGAGGGCAGGTCAGTGCATACAAATCACTTCCATCCGCCGGGAACACCTCAGAGTGCTGTGTCATCAGGGGGAGGGCGAGCAGGTCACTGGCAGGAGGCAGGGGGTTCACAGTAGCAGGTGCTTGGGGAATTGGCTGTGGCAGCACTCAGGGTGTTCTCCAGCCTGCCATGGACCAGCATTCTGCTCTCTCTCCAGTCCCACCGAGGCAGGAGGACCTTTGGCAGGAGCTCAGTGCAGCTCCAGTTGTCTTTGGCTGCCTTTGGGGCAGCACTGAAGCAGTGGGGGCTCATAGCAGAGCGATGGGAACAAGCAGAGGGAAACAGGAGACCCCTGGGATGACCAGGAGCAGATGCTGCCTGCCTGGAATGGCACAACTTTCACAAAACCATCCCACATGGGATGCAGCCTCCACCCGCTCCTTCCTCTCTCTGAAGCCCAGCTCCCAATGCCTGCATCTTTCCCAGCCCATCCAGCACAACCAAACAAGCAGCCCCAGAACAACAAGGCAGAGATTCTTCAGGGAAACCCTATTCCCTCCAATTTACCTGTCAGTTGTTTGGGAAGGATTATTACATGTTTTTTCCCAGGCTTTTCTCCCTTCCCCAGAGAGCGGCTGGAGTTTCACACCGCCTGACAGCATCTCCCGCCTTTCCCACCCGTTCCCGAGTGGCAGGTTGCCAGATGGTGCCCCATTAGGTCACATTTGCTCATTGTTTGGCAAACAGCGGCTTAATTCAAGTGCTGAGTTGACAGCTTGTTCTCCAAGACAATTTGCAAGTTGCAGTGTTGCAAATGCCAGCTTGGCTTTTCGGGGGAATGTTATTTCAGCTGCCTTAAAGGGATAAAGTTCTCTTTGACTGGGAAAAACGAAAAAGAAGAAAAGGGCAAACGTGGGGGGCAGCAGAAAAGGTTTTTAGTGGGTTTGATGTGGAAGGACCAGCAGTGTTGTTGGCAAGCACTCGAGAAGTGACACATCAAGCAGAGACCCTCCATGTCCCATTCTTCCCATCACTGAGGTCCTTCACAATCCTAAGGAATGAGGTGTATTCCTAGTGAAACAGGGAAATAGCAATTTTGGTTTATTTTGTAAGGATTTCAGTAGGGACATACATACACATCGCTTTGATGGCTCCTCTTCAAAACCTGTGGCTCTAATCCCTACATTTTCAGGGAAGGGGATGCTGCTGAGAACACATTCCTGTCCCCCCTAAAGTCAAGGGCACCCTGGGTGTGCTGCCCCCAGCACTGTGACATGTACACATGGAGATGGCAAGAGACATAAAACAGCACCACAACGATGCTCTGTTTCCTTCAACAGGTGGGCAAAAAAGGGCCAGGTTATAAAGGAAGCCTCTGGTGACTCCTATGAAACCATCGTGGACCACACGTTCTTCTTTGAGCCCGTGTCCTGCGAGGTCACCAACGCACTGGGCAGCACAAACATCAGCAGGACTGTGGATGTCTACTGTGAGTAACCCATCAGCTTGAGTCCAGCTCCCAGGCTGAGCAGAGCAGCTGAAAATCAACAGGAAGGGGACATGGCTCAGTCCAACTTGCCCAGGGTGACCAGGACTTGCTGGGCTCTCCTGCAGCTCAGATTTTGTAAATGCCCCAGTGTTGGGACCCATGATTTCCTTACAAGCTCGTGGGGTGGTCCCTGGGTAGCTGGTCCCTCTGGGGTTGCAGCAGGCACCTGTCTCAGGCTTTTCTTTATCTGGGGCCCAGCACAACTTACCACTGCTCCAACCTCTTTGGTTTGAGGGTTTCTGGCTGACACAGCCCTTTGCTGGCAGTAACTCCTGTCTCCTCTGTGCAGTTGGGCCCAGGATGGCAACAGAACCACAGTCCCTCCTGGTTGACCTGGGCTCGGACGCGGTGTTCAACTGTGCCTGGACTGGGAACCCCTCTCTCACCATTGTCTGGATGAAGCGAGGCTCAGGCGTGGTAAGAACCGCTGTGGGGCATGGGGCATGCCCAGGGCATGGGGTGTTGCAGGATGCTTCCCATGGAGCAGAAGCCATGTGGTCTGGGAGCTCCTGGCTGGATGAATGCTGGCTCCTCCAAATGCAAAGGAGTCCTGAGAGAAGGAGGATTGATTTCTGTGATGATGGCATAAGGGTTGAACCACAGCATCACTTAACATCTCACTGACAGGGAGTGGTTTCACAATTCACCTGTGTGTGGTTCCTTCTGGGATGGTCCTTCCTGGGATGGACCTTCCTGGAATGGCTCTTTCTGGCCCCCAGGCCTGGGAGCTCACATCCTGACGTGTTCAGCCCAGCACTCCCCACTGGCCTGGAGCCTGCTCCAGGGAGGAGCCTGGATCCGTCCCAGCAGCCTTCTCCACGTCTCTTTTGTCCTGAAAAGTGTAAGGAGCTTTGCCAATCATAATTGTGGCTCAGTCAGCCCTGGGAGGCAGGAGGTGCTCTGATCCCTCTTTACAGACAGCAGGGCTGAGCAAAGCCACAGGAAGAAGCTAAAGGAGTGCTGAGCTGTGAAACTCATCTGAAAACACTCACAGGTTTGGGTTTGAAAAGCATCTTCCAGCTTCATCTGGGCAGATCTGTCCCGAAGTGGATGAGGCAACGCTGCTGTTCACAGCTCAAGGCTGTCATTGGAGAGCTGGATCCCCACGGAGGGGGCTGAGCCCTCTCCTCACCTCTGCTCCCCAGGGACACTGAGGCACTGAGGCATTAACTGCTGGGGTGTTTTTTCTAAACCTTGGTGAAATAATGACCTTGGTGAAAGCCATCTCCTGGGAAATAATTATAGACTTGGGAGTGCTGATGGTTTGAATCAGCTAAGGAATCCCAGTGGGTCAGTAATTCCTGGGTGGTTTCCCATCCAGCAGCTGCTGTGGCTGTTTCTGTGGGTAATTACCATTGTAGGCTCTCACACTGCAGATGCTGTGCCATGGTCTTGAGGCAGCTGCAGGAGCCAGGAACAAGGGATGCCTCATCCTTGGGCTCCAGCCCCAGCCCCCCATCAGGGCCTGCCTTCAGGCACAGCCACCTCCTCCCTTTTTATCTGCCTCCCTCCAGCTGAGTTCTGCCAGGTTGGAACATCTTGGAGCAGAGCAAAGGAGATGATTCTGCCCTTCCACTCCGCCCTCGTGAGACCCCACCTGCAGAGCTGCCTCCATCTCTGGGGTCCCCAATATCAGAACAATATGGAACTGCTGGTGTGGGTCCAGAGGAGGCCACAGAGATGCTTTGAGGGCTGGAGCCCCTCTGCTCTGGACACAGGCTGGGAGAGCTGGGGGTGCTCGCCTGGAGAAGACTCCAGGGAGACCTCAGAGCTCCTTCCAGTGCCTAAAAGGGCTCCAGGAGAGCTGGAGAGGGATTTGGGACAAGGGCCTGGAAAGACAGGACAAGGGGAAATGGCTTCCCACTGCCAGAGGGTAGGATTAGATGAGATATTGGGAAGGAATCCTTCCCTGTGAGGGTGGGGAGGCCCTGGCACAGGGTGCCCAGGGAAGCTGTGGCTGCCCCATCCCTGGAAGTGTCCAAGGCCAGGTTGGACGGGGCTTGGAGCAACCTGGGACAGTGGAAGGTGTCCCTGCCCATGGCATCGGGGTTGGAATGAGATGAGCTTTATGGTATCTTCCAAGCCAAACCATTCCATGATTCTGTGATCTTAGGAAAGACCCTCCAGCAGAGATGTGTAACCCAGCAGAGATGGTTATGCTGGTCAGCAGAGCCACCTCCATCTTCCCAGAGGGATCCTGGCAGGGGATGCTGGTTTGTAAAACCATCCACACCCAGCCATCCCAGTGGGATGTGGGATCAGGTCTGGTTCTTTCCCAGCCCCTCTGTTTTCAGAGCCAGGTCAAGGTCCCACAAGATTGCCTTCTTTTCTCCTTTTTTCCCTAAAGGAAGCAAATCAGAGACCAAGGAAAGGTTGAGGCCAAGTAAACACAGTATGGATAACTCTGCGATCGATGCTAAAACAGTGGGTTTGCAAAGGGAGCTGATGCTCTGTGCCTCTGTCTCATGCCAGCTTAGGGCTGAGACCCCATCTTGCTACAGGGAGACCCAGATCCATGTCCAACCACTGCATCAGCACTAATTCCCAGAGCTGTGGGAGCAGCAACCAGCAGAACCAGGGGCTCACCCAGCAGTGGGTGCTGAGGAGGAGAGATGAAGGGCTGTGACCTGCAGAGCCCTGATGGAGGGAGCCAAGGACAGCCAGAGGAGTTTGCTCCCAGGCATTGCTCCACAAGCCCCTCTTTGCTTGAGATCTGCCGTGTTTTATTCAAACCCAGCAGTGCCAGGATCCTGCTGACAGACTCACCCAGATCCCTCTGCTCCCGCAATTTTCCAGGTTTAATAAAAGCTGCTCATTGCACAGCGGGGCAGGGGATCAGCAGGGCTGAATCACCATCAGTCAGTCCATAGCGGGGGGGCTTGCCAAAGCCAGCTGAGATTTCCCTGGATATCCAGATACAGTTCTGAGGTGTCTGCCACCTCTCCCACCACTTCTGGGCTTGAAATCCCTGACTCAATCCCAGCAGCCTCTCCTGTGCCTGAAAATGTGGAGATGCAAGAGTGGAGTGTGGCTCTCTCTGAGGTTTTTTTGCCTGTGTCACTGCAGCCACAAAACTTTTCTCTTGTACCTTGAACTTCTTGTAAAACTGGAGTTTTTAAAAACTCAAATGATTAGGAACAGGATTTATAATTTAAAAAAGAAAATCCTGTGATGTTTCTTTATTCTTTGGTCAACAGCAGTAAGTGATATTTCCTTGCCATGGCAGACTTTGGGCTCATCCACTTGGCTTTCCCCAGGATGCTCAGGAGCTGCTGACACGGCTCTTGTAACTCAGGTCTCTTCATCTCCCTCAAGGCCCCCCCTCTTCTCTTCCAGGTCCTGAGCAATGAAAACAAGCTGACCCTGAAGTCAGTCCGCCAGGAAGACGCTGGGAAATACGTGTGCCGAGCTGTGGTGCCGCGGGTGGGCGCGGGGGAGCGGGAGGTGACGCTCACCGTCAACGGTACCTCCTGCTCCCTTCTGCCATTCCCTCCTGCTTCCCTTCACCATTCCTTCCTGCTTCCCTTCACCATTCCTTCCTGCTTCCCTTCAGCCATTCTTTCCTGCTTCCCTTCAGCCATTCCCTCCTGCTTCCTTCAGCCATTCCTTCCTGCTTCCCTTCAGCCATTCCCTCCTGCTTCCCTTCAGCCATTCCCTCCTCCTTCCGTTCCACCATTCCCTCCTGCTTCCCTTCAGCCATTCCCTCCTGCTTCCCTTCCCTCCTGCTTCCCTTCAGCCATTCCCTCCTGCTTCCCTTCAGCCATTCCCTCCTGCTTCCCTTCCACCATTCCCTCCTGCTTCCCTTCAGCCATTCATACCTCCTGCTCCCCTTCCACCATTCATTCCCTCCTTCTTCCCTACCGCCATTCATTCTTTCCTGCTTCCCTTCCACCATTCCCTCCTGCTTCCCTTCCACCATTCCCTCCTGCTTCCCTTCCACCGTTCATTCCCTTCTGCTGTGTTCCTGTTGCTCTGACAGCTCCTGTTCCCAAACTACCCCCTCAGACATTTCCTTTTGGAGCAAATCCCACCCCCAGTTGCATCAGGGAGGGCCCCACTCTCCAGGCAATTGGAGTAAAGTGGATTTTGCACTTATTTGCCTGGAAATGCACAAGTTACAGGAAAAAATGAACATTAGCTCAGCCCCACGCAGTTCCTTATTATCTGTGAGGGTTTATTGAGTAGTTGGGAGCTGGCAGCTTTAAATCTTTAATAGATTAATCTTGCAAAACCCTTGCAAGGTCGGAGAGTGCTGTTCTCTCTGTTGTACAGCTGGAGAGCTGGGAATTGAGTCTGGATCCAAGACCAGCAGCCTAATCACTCTCTCCAATCCACATGAGGATACCTGTGAGGATCCTGTGAGGATACCTGTGAGGATTCCTATCAGGATTCCTGTCAGGATTCCTGTCAGGATACCTCCACAGCTATTTGGGGCTCACCCAGCACTGTCTCAGGATGTGCCCTGCACTCACACCCAGAGCTCTGGAGTTTAATGATGCCCTGGCCAGCACCTCGCAGCAGCTGGTAACAAATTTCAGCATAAATATGGCAGGGAAAGAGCCAGGCAGGCTGCAAAATGGTATAAACAGAGGATGAATTTTCCATTGTCTCTCACCTGCATGACAAACTGGCAGGTTTCAGTCCCCACTCACTGACAGAAGAGAAGAAAATAAGCAGGAGGCAGCTTAGGCAGCAACAAGCATTCATTTCAAACAGAGCGAATGCAAACAGGGGATGCCCCATTCCCTGGAAACATTCAAGGACAGGCTGGACAGGGCTCTGAGTAACCTGACATAGTTGAAAATGTCCCTTTCATGGCAAGGGGGTTGGACTGGATGACCTTTAAAGGTCACTTCCCACCCAAACCATTCCACAGTTCTATAATCCTAGAAAGAAAAGCCGAGGGCGGCACAGCAAGGACTGAAAACCAACCACTCCCTCGACTTCAACTCAGCTCCTCGGCACCTTCATCCTCCTTCCCCGGCAGCTGCTGGGTTTTAATTACACTGAAATGAGCTCATGGAAAACAAAGCAACAAATTAGCACAAAGAACATGCTCCTTCCCTGACACCTGCCAGGCACAGGGATGCCCTGAGAGCAGCACAGAGCTCTCCGCAGGCTCGGGGCACTTGGAGCGTGCAGCACAGAAAAGCTGCTCTCCAGAGCTTTGCAGCTCAAGCCTGGCAGAGCTGATGGGGAGCAAATCAAATCCATGAGTGAGGTTCACTGCTCAGCTTTGAGCAGCTCCCAGGAACCAACTGCCTGCATATCTCACCCATCCCATGGGATGTGCTGCTGGGGGCTCGGTGCACCCCAAAGGTGACAGCGTTGGGACATGACACCACAGGTGTTGGACCAAGAGAGAATCCCACACCTCTGGGTCAGGATGATCTCCTAGCCCTCCAAATGAGGAGAACTGAGCCCCTGAGCGGTGTCTCCACGTCCAACATCCACCAAGCACCGGGGATTGGCAGCCCATCCTGCAGCGGGAGCGATGTTCCAGCTCCAGAGCACAGCACAGTGTGTCTAATCCAGCTAATGAATTCTGCTGGAAGCCTGTTCTGCTGTAATTCAAGGGGGAAGTTGAATGCCTCATATTTTGAAGTGATTTTAAATCCACAGGGTGATACAATTGTCTTGGTATTACCAGATGCCTCCCTCTGTTGTCTGGGATTTGTCACAGAAAATTCAGGCATTGGGAAGTTGTGTTCAGGGCTGGCTGCACAGACCCTGGTCAGGGCATGTGGGTTTTGGGGGGCTGATCCATCCCACAGAGCACAGACACCCCAGACTGTGGAGGATCATCCAACCCAGCCTGAGCCTGCAGTCCCACCAGCCCATCCACTCCCAGAACTGTCCAAAATCAGGGTGGGACAATGCTGGGGTGGGAGAGATCCTCCTGCCCTCCCCACGGCCTCAGCAGACAGGTCTGTGGTCACAGCAGCCCGATCCTGTGCCAGAGCCAAGGCCACCAGCCTGCAAGGAAGCAGATAGGATTCAGAGTCTGGTGAGTGGGAAGGAGGATTATGCAAAGCAGCAGCATTTGGCAGGGCCAGAGCAGCAGAGGCACAAGGGAAGCGAGGAACTTGGTGCCATCATAAATCAGCAGCAGCTGGATTTACAGCCAAAGCCTCTCGATGCTCCTGACTGCACCCAGGCTGGTTACAGCTCCCACCCCAGCAGGAGAAGCCCCCCAAGGTCACCTTCACAGGCGGATCACTGGCAGTCCATTCTGTCACTGCATCATCCAGCTCAGCAGGGGCTGCTGAGCAGGGACCACCACCCCTGCCCACCTTGCTCTGCAAGAAAAGGTTTGCTGGAAGGGCTGGACAACTCCAGGTGACTAACTCGGGATGTAATTTGTAATTCCAACAAGAAAGCCAAGCATGCCTGAGAGCTGGGAGCAGGGAAGGGGCTGACCTGCCATCCCTCTTGGTCAAGAGCACGTCATGGTGTCAGTAAGTGTTCAAGGCCAGGTTGGAGCAACCTGGTCTAGTGGGATGTGTCCCTGCCCATGGCAGTGGACCTGGAATGAGATGGGCTTTAAGGTCTTTTCCCACCCAAATCACTCTGTGATGATCCTTTGCAATACCAGGCAGCACCAGCCCAGGGCTTCTACATCAAGCAAGGAGTTAAACCAAACTCTCCTGCCAAACCTGTTGAGTGCTTGGGAGAAAGATTCAGAGGGACTCAAGCAGACTGGAGAAGCCAAGGCCATCCTTTCATTCCTGAAGGCTCCTGCCTCAGACTTTTGTGTGAGCCGCCAGGACCGCACAAATAAATTGGCACTGAGGTGCTAAAAATAACCTCTACCGATAGCTCCATCATTTATATCCATAGCAACATTGCTTAGAGCCTTTTCCCTGCCTGTGGGCTGTCTCACACTCAGCTCTGAATGCCAAGCTGGAGATTGGCAGCTTTCATAAGGAGCCAGAGCCCAGTGGAGAATCAAACGCCGGCCCTGCATGCGAAGAGGCTGCAACTTGGTGCTATTATTTCTGGGCATGTTCATCTCACAAATGGTCTTTAGTCATCTGCTATTATCATGATGATAAGCCTTCAACTCCAAACTCCTGAAGCAATAATAAAAGCCAAAGCCGCTGGCATTTGTGCCATTTAAAATCCACTCGCCTTGGGGAAAATGATCCTTTTAATGATTATTAAGCCATTTTTCTCTAGCGTCACCCAGTCTTGGAGTGCTTCCAGAATTTATAAGCAACACACAACCATAAAAGTGGAAAGGAGATGGTTCTTTTTATTACTATTTAGGCCTGGCCTGCAGATCCCATCGCTGCCTCTGCTGGGTTTGGGATCGTCAGGTGAGCAGGAGCATCACTGACCACAGGAGACTCATCAGGCAAAGCAAGGAGTCACCTCCACTGAGACCCTTCAGCAAGCTGGGCTTTCAGCGATGGATAAATGAGAACTCACACCTTGGGATCATGCCTAGAACAACATCTTGAGCATTTAGGGAGAAAAACACAACAAAGACTCTTTTTTTTTTTGTCTTGTTTGATCAAAAAGGGCACAAAAGTTTCCACTACCGTACAGCTATGCCCATTACATCAAAACAAGTCCTGACCTTCACGCCCAGCTCCTGCTATTCCTGATGTTGATGGCGGCTCCCTTCCAGCAGTAATTTCCTGAGCTGCCAGAACCGTGGTCACTGGTCAGTGAATTGTGCTTCAATGAGCTTGTTTTCCATCCATCTCCCTTTGGAACAGTGTAAGGAAGGAGGGACAGGGCTGTGCCTCAGTGGGAAGGGAGTGGAGAGTGTGCAAGTTTGGTGCAGGAAGGGGTTCCTGGGGTAATTCCAAAAGGCAGCTGTGTGTACAACTGCACCAGAGTGAAGGATTTAGTGTTTTGGTACATTTTGGGGCATTTTGGAAATTCATAAACAGGTGATTTGGATGAGAATCGGTCAGGAATACCCAGGCAAATCTTACTCCCTCACTTTAACCCAAATCCCTGAGACTCTTCTTAAAGGAACACAACAGGTACAGGGCAGGGAGGTGGGGAAAATGGGAAAAAATCCACAAGGCTGTATTTACTGATAAATCCCGTGACATACTCCAAACCAGGAGTGACAACTCAGAGTGAACACCTGAAATTCCTGAGCTGGGGCAGGAGGAGTTCTGCCAGCCCCTGCCTCCCCTCTCTCCCTGCCCTGCAGCCCAGTTGTTGCTGTTTTTTCTGCCAGCAGCAAGCCACTCATGGAAATGCAAATCTGCTTTAATTAAGGAGGTTAATAAACAGCAATTAGGATCCCAGCACTTATGCTGCTCCCCTGGGGTGATCAGGGCTGTTAGAAGAGTGGAGGACACACCGATCCCACCAAGACATGCTCTCCTCTCCCACCCCTTTTCTCCCAATCACAGGATGTCCACCAAGGCAGGACAAGGACATTTCCCATCCCAGGCTGACTCAGCTGGTGTTTGGCTCAGAAAGAGCCTTTCCCATCCAGGCTGAGCTCCTTTCATGATCCAAATGGTGCAGGAGAGCCTGGCTGATGGGTGTCAAGATTTTTCCAGCAGAAATTTCTCCACCACATCTTTCTTAAGCCCCTGGAGAGCAATTAGATAATTAAATTAAGGAATTTGGAAGAGTGCAGAAGAGGAGCACCAGGTGGGATGGGATCCTGCTTTGCTTCTGGAGCAAACAGCCCTTCTCAGAGGCCAGGCTCACCAAGGAGATGGGGGCAAAATAATTTACACCAGGGACAGGGGTGCAGATATAGGGGGATCCTGGTGCTTCTTTGGGACTTTGCAGGAACCCAGCAAAGCCCAAAGCCCCCAATGTCCTTCTCCATCACAGGAGCTGATGGGGCTGTTGCTCCATCCCTGCCCCTCAGAGATGACCCCCAATGTCCCTCTGGGGCTGCACTGACACCCCCATCCCCAGCAGTCCCATGGGGTGCCAGCAGCCTCTCCTGTCTCCACAGGGCCCCCCATCATCTCCAGCACCCAGACCCAGCACGCCCTGCACGGCCAGAAGGGGCAGATCAAGTGCTTCATCCGCAGCACCCCTCCACCAGACCGAATTGTGAGTAGCACCCCGGGGCACGGCGGGCACCTGGAACACCAGGGGCTGCCCTGGGCTCACCCCTCTCTTGCTTGGCAGGCTTGGTCCTGGAAGGAGAACGTCCTGGAATCTGGGACCTCCGGGCGCTACACAGTGGAGACGGTGAGCACGGACGAGGGGGTCATCTCCACACTGACCATCAGCAACATTGTCCGGGCTGACTTCCAAACCATCTACAACTGCACTGCCTGGAACAGCTTCGGCTCCGACACGGAGATCATCCGGCTCAAGGAGCAAGGTGGGCACTGCTGGGGGCTGGTGGGGACTGCAGGGCAGCTGGAATTAGCGCCTGGCCGGGCTGTGAGAGTGGGGAGATGCTGTGAGAGGCAGGAGGTGCTCAGGAGAGCTCATGGGATGCCAAAGAGGAAACTGTAAGGACAGTGACAATGCTCCAGCTGTGCTAGCTGTAGGATTGCATCCTTAGGGTACACGATCTTGGCAGAGGGGCAGGAGCAGGGACAAGCCCTGAAAGTCTCTGCTTGATAAGGTATTCCAAATTTTATCTGTCCTGCTAGAGATGGAGGGCACAGGCTGATCCTGCACATCTCACTCCCTGTCCCACAGTGCAAGGTGATGCCACTGCCCCAGGCTGGAGGATCATTTACAGCCTCAGAGAAATAGGAGTGGCTGCTCCAAGCAGATCCCACTGCTCCATGGTGATGGGAGTGAGCAGGAGGAAGGCGTCTGGGCTGGTGGCAACCCTCTGCCACAGCCACCAGCCGCAGTGCCAGCACATTTTATAGCCTCGGCTCACACACCCAGCAATTCCCAAGGGATGACCAGGGGATTTCCACCCTCAGGGCTCTCCATAGCAAGGGAGGGAGATGGCTTGTGTGAGGAATGCTTAGCTCCTGGAGGAACTCCAGTTCTCCTCTATTTTATTAAATGCCAGGGCAGGCAGGTGGATTGTTCTCATTAAGCCGTGATTTATAGGCAAGGCTGGCGTCCAGATTAAATCAGAGCTAAATGAACCCCTTAAAATTAGCCTTGGGCTTCTTCCAATGCAAACAGAGCCAGTGGTTTTTCCAGGTCGTCTGCCAGTCAGCGGGAGTGCTCGGCGGCGAGCCTGGGTCCCGGCGGAGGGTGGCCGGGCAGCCGAGCCGGCTCCGAGCTCAGAGCCAGGCATCCCTGCTAGGCCACGCAAGGGGACAGCCCTGCCCTGGCCAGGAGGACACTGCAGGGTGGCAGAGACCGTCCCCTTCATGGGGACAGCCCCGGAGCAGAGCGGAGCAGAGGGCTGAGTGCTCAGGAAGGCTGCGGTGGGCGCGTGGGCTGTGCAAGGCTGTGGACACTTGCTTTATTTTCAAACAGGTACGGAAATGAAATCAGGAGCTGGTATTCAAGCAGGTATGGAAATCATGAGCTGACGGTGAATGTGAATTGTCCCCAGCCATTACCACACCTGAGGGCCTGGCGTCCTCCTTCTGGCCCGGCAGCTTTCCGTAGGGCAGGCAGGGCAGGAAGGGGCAGGAAAGCTGCAGGGCAGTGACTGGGGCAGGACTGGGAAGCTGGAGCAGTCCAGTCTCCCCTGTGCCACTGACCCACTCTGGACACCAGCACTTTCTGTGCCCCAGCTCCCCAGACACTGGGAGGGGGATGCTGTTACTTAGACATTTTAAAATGTTTGGAAGACCCATAAACTTCAATTCTGGGACAAAGTAAAAGAGGGTCATTTGCAGACATCAGTTTGTTTCAGCATCATGGGAGAGTACTGGACAGCAACCATTGGCACCAGAGCAGGTTTGGATGGATCTTGGGGCAGATGCTGCAGGATGTGCTGCCCTTGTGGTTCCTCATCCTGTACCCCAGAGCAGGATTCCTGGGGGAGCCAGCAATCTGCTCCTCCTCAGCTCACCCATCCCTCAGGACAGTGTACCATCCTCACTGTTCCTCTCCCTGCCCCTTTGCAGTTACCTTTATCCCAGCCCAGGAGAGCCCTGGACGCTTTCCCCACCCCATTGCCTGCATGATTCTCCATCATCTTCATCCCCGTCACCATCTGCTTCTCTCTGAGCTCTGCACTGAAGATCCCAGTCCCCCAAAGCTGAGGGCCAGCCAGCCCTCCCAGGGCCTCCAGGCTCCTATCTCTCCAGCCCCTTGCTCCATATTCCCCTGGGAAGGCCAACAAAATCCCATGAGGAACTACCACTGTTAGCACTGCCTAGCAGGTGGCATCAGAAAATCCCAGTTCTGGCATCAGAAAATCCCAGTTTCTTTTTCCCATGGCTCAGCTGGTGTGTGGGAGGATGCTGATTTTAGGCTGAGCTCCTTGGGGCAGCTGGACTCAGCTCCAGCATCTGCTCCCTGGGCTGCAGCTCCAGGCTGCAGAGCACTGAAGGGATTTGCCTTTTCATTGCCTGGGCACTCTCAGAGGTTTGGTGATGGATTTAGTGCCTCTTGAGTCATGTCACCAGTGGCCCAGCTTGAGTGACACATGACACATCAAGGGACCAGCCGGCCCAGGCAGGAAATCCATGAGCAAGCCAGAAAGTGAGAAACATCAGCTCTTTTTAGATCAAGTGTGAGCAGAACCTAAACTCAACCAGCACCACATTTTTATTGCCCTGCAGTTCCCAAATCAGGGCTCAGGGCCCAGGAGCTCCATGGCTAAAGGGTAACATGAAATGGCTTTAGACCTCCCCTGTCCCAGCAGGGATTAGGTGACAACAAGGGTGACACCCTTTGCTGACTACACAGTGGATGTTGGTGGAATGACAACTTCCCCCAGTCCCACCAGTAAGGATGTGTGCCCCTCAGAAAGGGTGAAAGGCACAGGTGGGCACTGTGGTCTCAGGTCCAGGATGAAATTCATGCCCAACCCCAGCTCCACACCAGTGGGCAATGGGAAGTGGTTCCTCTATCACCCAGTCAAGTGGTACTCCCTGGGCTTTGCTTCCCAGCTGGGCCACCCCTGTGTCCCCAGGGTCCAGCAGCATTCATGTGTTGCCCTGAGTTTTGCAGTTCTTCAGTGTTTTCATTTTTCTGTAACAGTTTCTCACGCATTCTCTGTAAACACTGCCAGGTTTTCCTGTGTTCTATTGTTTGCATTCCTTTCTCCTGGGCGGAGATGTTTGATGGATATTTCCTTTGACCAGTGTGATTGAGGGGCGGCAAGTTCTCCCTCCAATTCACTGTGGTTTCTAAGAGGACATATAAATAAAGTCCAGGGTCAGTGCTCCCCAGTGCTCCCCAGAGTTTTGGCTCTGTCTCCCCAACCCGTGTCTGCGTCTTTCTTTTGTGTCCAAGTGCTACATTCATGTCCCCCACCTGCACAGACCTCTGAGGAGGACCACCTCTCTGCATCCATTTTTGCCATAAATTCATCCCATCCATTTCCAAGGCAAGGGCTCCAAGAAGAAAACAGCTTCCAAGGAGGTGAGGACACACTCACCCAGCTTATCTGGCCATTCTGAACAGGATTATCCCTGTTTTGGTTCACAAGAGCCTACAGGGTGCTTGCAAAGAGAAGTAATGGGGATCTAGAGATACCTGCAGCTTTGGGGGAGAAGGTTTTTGGGACGTAGTTTATCATCCCAGCCAAGGAAGGCGACTTGTGGTAGCCACAGCCCTGGTGTCCTGCAGTGGAAGTCCTGTGACTGCCCCTTCCTAATCCCGGGAGCAGCCACCAACCCAACACTCACTGTTAAGTCAGAGCTGTTCAATTGGAGCCTGGAGGAACCGCAGGGACTGAGCAGGGAGATAACAAGGCTCTGGGGCTCCAAATCTGACCCTCTTGCCATAAACTTGATTTCCCATTCCACCCTTCCTGCACGTCACAAGCTGCTGCCAGAACCTGTGTAGATAAATCAGCTTTGCTGGCTGAGCCACAGTCTGGAATCCCCGCCAGGAACTCGACTACAGAGTTCTTGTAGGCAGAAGGATGTGAGGATGTATCCCCTGCTGTGCCTCCCACAGACCCTGCCCGCACATCCCACTGCACAATGCTCAGCCCCAGCACGGGCCATCCCTCCTGTCCCAGTCTTTGTAGCACCCCCAGGAATTTGGGAAGGATGACAGGTGCTAAGCCACAGGAGAAGGCAAGAAATTGGGATATAAAACAGGCAGGGGCTGTGAGTGATGACTCTTGGTTAAGTCATTCATCAGCCTGCTCAGATGCCATTTCTCTTTCTTCATAATATTAACACACAGTCTTCTTTTGCACTTTATCCTTTAGAGAAGCTCATTCATTAACCCACAGAGCACTAACGAGAAGAGTTGTTAAACTGCTCCTCTGGCTCCCCCTCCTCTCCCTCCCAGGGGAAACTGAGGCACAGAAGGAGCAGGGTTGTACAAACTGCAGTGTCCCACAGGCAGCCCGTGCCAGCAACACCACACAGGGACAGGGGAGCAGGGAGGGAGGCCCCAAAACCCTCCCCAGGCTCATCACTGAGCCACTTGCCAGTAACCAGGGGTGGGTCCCTGGGGGAAAAGCCACCTCTGTGACCTCATCCCGCTTCATGCTTCCTCTCCTTCCTCTTGCAGAGTCGGTGCCGATGGCGGTGATCATCGGAGTGGCCGTGGGGGCCGGCGTGGCGTTCCTGGTGCTGATGGCCACCATCGTCGCCTTCTGCTGCGCCCGCTCCCAGAGGAGTAAGTGTCACCCCCGGCCACGCTGCATCCCTTTGGGGGGAAACCTTTGGGGAGAGGGTGAATCCAGTGGGCCAGGGAGAAATCAGAGCCTGAATTTACTGACCCAACTGAATTTACTGAATTTACTCCTCAGCACAAGCTGCTTCTCATGTTGGTCTACCAAGTGTTTGTTGCAAATGGCAGCCCTGTGGGAAAAAGGAAGGGTTTATGGAAAAACATGCCAGGGTAACTGCTGATCCCTCTTAGCAGCACAGGAGGTGTGCAGGGGACCTCTTAATCCCTCCCTTGGAGAAATCCTGATGTCCAACAGGGAGAAGCATCCTCACTGTGCCACATCAGTGCTTGAAAACCCTCCACAGTTCTGCTTCTGTTTTAATTCCAATTTTCCTGACATGCATATTTCTAGTGGGAATGACAGCCAGCAGAGGGATTTTTCATGGGACTTGTACATTTTGGAATCTGGCCACAGTGGGAATACAAGTTAAAGTGACATTAGAGACACAGGTAGAGGAGGGGGAAACAGTGTGGTATCATCTGGCCTCATTAAAAACACACCAGGAAATTAAAGGAGGATTGTTGGCTCTATGAAAAGGCACCAAACCAGGAGGGAGAAGAGTGTAATTGTCTGGAGCATTCCAAGCCCCTGGAGAGAGGAGGAGATCCTTGGCGCTGCTCCCAGCTCGCGAGACGTGTGGTACGGATTCCGGGACGCCAAACTCTCCACATTTGTGCCAGAAAACCCAGTTGTTGTTCTTTTATTTTTCCCCCCCCCGACAGTTTGCAAAGCCATCAAAGACACCAGGCTGCTCCCGGATTCAGTGTGGACACACGGCCCCCCACTGCAGAAATGTGTTTAATTTTCAGAGCGATAACGATGCCTCTCCCTGTTTTATCCCATTTTTTTTGAACTCTCACAGCCTCCATTAGCAAGAATTAATGAATTAAATGGATGAAGTTGTTAATCTTGTTTTTTGGGGAAGGATTGCTGATGGACAGGACCCAAGACCAGGCCTGTTTGACATCACAGAGATCATTTGGCAGCAATGGACAATCCGAGCACCTGAAGGGACCAAGTTCCCATGTCTACAGGCTGTGCTTTCCCCAAGCCACATCCTTTGGAGCAGTGGAGAGCATGTGGTTCATTATCTCCCTCTCGTTTGATGGAAGCAGATGGTGCAGGGCTCTTTACAGGACACACGATATCACAGGAATGCCATGACAACAGATCCCAGACATGGTGACAATGCCAGGATTTAGTCCCTCACAAGCTGGAGGCGTGCAAGGATGGGCTGCTGTTCAAGGGAAAGCCAAGAGGGGACAAGGCCATCTCAGCCTTGTGTGATTTCTCCCAGCGGTAAATCGGGAAGAAGAGGCATTTTCCTCACCAGGGCTGGGAAGATACATACTGGGAAGAGGGCACTGGGGACATGGTGGCAGGGTTTGAAGTCCCTTTCCTCCACTGTGCTTCCAGTGCTGTCCCACTTAGAAAGGGCTTTTGGGTCTCCAGTACAGCACAGGCTGCTGGGTCTGGGCATCTTCCCTGCTCTGCTGCTCTCAGCTCCTCGCGCAGTGTGATTCCCTGGGGAGAGCTCAGCAGCATTTTCAGACCAGGGCACAGGTCCCTGTGCTCCCCAAAAGCCTTCATTGCCACTTCACTTCAGGACCAGAGTAAGCAAGAAGAGATTATCCAAAAGATCAGCAAAGATCCCTGCCCTGATCTCTCTTCCCTCCCCAAAACGGAATGTGAACAGAGGACCTGGACCCAAACAAGAACAGCACCAAATCCAGGGTGCAGGTGGAATTCCCCAGCCTGAGATCCATGCATGGGGATCAGTCCCCCATCACATGGCTCCAAAAGCACTGAAAGCTACCAAACCAGAGCCTCTCCTTGGGTTTGGGGGGAACTGGGAGCATCAGCAGCTGAACCAGCCCCCCCAGTGACACTCGGTGCAGAACCCTGCAGGGAAGGACTTGGATGTGCCAAGTAGAGGGGCTTTTACCCCAGTTTTGAGGTGCTGATGCCAGCTGGATGCTGTGGCCACTATTTCCAGTGGCAGGAGAGTAGAAGCACCAGGCTGAAAGGTGAGGAAAGGAATTTCATCACGGTTAGTGGTGTGTGATGAGCAGAGGTATTACAGAGATCAGCTCAGGAATGATGGAACCAACAGAGCACTTGGATATCAGGAGAAAGACTCATTTCCTGCCAGGATGACTGCACATTCCTCTGCCAAGACAAATACTGGGGGCCTTGTAGCATCATTTACAACAACAACCTGGTGCAGGCTGCAGGAACAGCAGTGTGGAGGGGACACAGTGACCCAGCACTAACTCTGGAGAAGGAATCTCCTGACCAGGCCACTGACCACAACTAACAGCACTGGGGGAGGCAATTCCTGACCATGTTTTGGGAAAATGCAGCAAAAAAAAGGGCCAGGTGCAGACACACTGAGCCTGGAGGCTCTGGAAAAGAAAAAAATTACTTTACTGCACATCTGTTGTTGTATCTTCAGTGACTTAACGGCCCAGAGTTATTTAAGGGGGAGCACTCCTGGGAGAAGAGCTGCAAGACAGTGATTAGCTTCTCCTTGTGATTAAAGACTGAGGCTCTGGCACCAGGAACGTGGTCCCAGCAAGAAAACATTAAAAAAAAAAAAACAAGCTGTAGTAACTTCCCAGTGGAAGCCTTTGCCCTGTGCCCTGAGACTTGGAGAGCTCTGGGGGCTGTGGATATTGTGGGGAGGGGATGCTGGAGATGAATCCAAGGACGGAGCTTCAAGCTGGTCTCAGTTACATCATTCAGTTTGGTTTAGAGATAAAACTCCCAGGGGGTCCAGCCTTTTCTGGGCTGATCCCTGCAAGCCTGGCTTGGCAGGGCACTGCTGATTCCATCAGCTGGAGGTAGATCTGACAAACCAGCGGTTCAAGGAAGTTTTTGGGGCTGGCAGACCTGGCACAGCCGTCCTGGGAGGTGAGAGCCAGATCCGTGGCTGGGGCCCGGCTTCAAAGCTGTTGAGGTCTCGCTGCTCAGATTTGCCTCCATCTCTGCTTTTCATCTCGGCTTCGCGCCGCCGTTCTGCTCCCGCTGCTCCCCGTCTGTGGTTTAATTCTGCTAAAGTGACTTGTTCAAAGCACGCCTGACACCTTCAGGGAAGGCAGGGAGTCTCTCCAGGAATGTTTCTCTCTTCTCTCTTTGTCATCTCCAGGTTGCTTGCAGATGACAAAACCATCCCTGGCTACATCAGTGCGCACCCCAGACTGGGGAAGGCTTTTCTCAGGGGTTCCCAGTGCCTGGGCAGAGCTGGCCTGTCCCTTGGGAGCAGTATTTCCTATGGATCAGCAGGCAGGACAGTGATCCCACTCCGTGTGTGAGCAGTTCTGCTGCAGCCCAGCCCCTGCTAACAGCACCATGAGCGTGGCAGAGACCCAACCGAGCTCCCAAAGGAATTCCCGTGGGAGTCTGAGCTGGCCATGCCTTATGGCAATGCAAATACTGCTCCTCCAGCTCTCCGATGGGATTGCTGAGCCGGGTTTACTTTCCCACCAGGCATCCTGCAGGTTCCTGCAGAAGCTCCACTGTTGCCTTGGAATAACCCCGTTCCCCTTCTCCCTCTTTTCCCAGACCTCAAAGGCGTGGTTTCTGCCAAGAACGATATCCGCGTGGAGATCGTGCACAAGGAGCCGGCCTCGGGCAGGGAGGCAGAGGAGCACCCGACCATCAAGCAGCTGATGGTAAGGAATTCCTTCCCCTCCTGCAAGCGATTGCTCCGGGCAAGTGTTTGATGGTAACGAGCCCGGGCACGTGTAGTTCAGCCCCATAACAACCACTCGAGGCAAAGATGCTCCTCTGAAAATGCTGCTCTTGTGATGCACATCCTCCTGCCATAAAAACTCCTCGGGTGAAACTCGGTTAATGAGGAGGGAGAGCTGGGAGGGGTTTATTGCACTGGCCCGGCTGCCCTCCGGGCTAATTGCAAAGCCAATTTGCCACCTCACAGCGGGAAAGCTGCAGAGGGCAGGGAGAGACACAAGGGGTGAGCAGGGGGTGATAACGAGCTCATTAACCAGCGAGGGCTGTGCCCAGAGAGGTCTCTGGGCAGAACCAGGGTGTGTGCCCAGGGCTGGGAATGGATCCGGAATGTTCTGTGGGCAGAACCAGGGTGTGTGCCCAGGGCTGGGAATGGATCCGGAATGTTCTGTGGGCAGAACCAGGGTGTGTGCCCAGGGCTGGGAATGGATCCGGAATGTTCTGTGGGCAGAACCAGGGTGTGTGCCCAGGGCTGGGAATGGATCCGGAATGTTCTGTGGGCAGAACCAAGGTGTGTGCATGGGGCTGGATGCACATCTGGAACGCCAGGGGTGTGGGGCCCGTCTGCACCTGGGTCTGTAACAACCGGGCAGGTGTCACCTTCCTGAGGCCACTGCCTCCACCCCAGGGGACCGACAGACACGGGCAGGTCAAGAGGTGGATGGCTGGGATCCCAGAAAGCTCAGCTTTATCCCATGGCACATCCTCACTGCCAGCCCCTCTGGCTGCTGTGGTCACGTTCTCTGTGTCTCCGCTCCAGTTTGCCTTTATCTTCCCTCGCTGGTGACAAATAGAAGCTGAAAAATGGCAAGGACAGGCAAGTAGCTGTAAAAAAGGAGAGAAAAGAGTGGGTGAGAAAGGGAGAAGAGATGGCAGAGGCTGGAGGCTGCTTTCTAGGCTGCTGGGTGGCTTTTTTCCTCCTCTAATTCTTGTATGTCCTGCCTGGAGAAGCTGTTCCATGAGTGCTTGGTGGGAAGGCAAGGCTGAGCATAGTAGGGTGGGTGGAATTGCATACTGGAATTGTCGGGATTGCCAGAGCATTTAGAGAGCCAAGGAGCCTCAAAACCAGGCAGGAGGGGGTGAAGATCTGACACCTCATTCCAGCACCACTGAGGTTTCTGTGCAAGACCCTTTGGTCCCAGTAGGGCTTTGCCCTGGGAAATCTGCAAGTCCGCAGTGGGATTTGCAAGGCTGGAAGGACAGAGGAGGCTGGGATTGGGTTTGGAGCAATCTGCTGGGATGAAGGGGAATGAGAAGCTTCCTCTCCATGGGACCCTGTACATCATCTGTGTGATCAGCAGTGCCCAGCTCAGATCTGGCTCCCACAGGGGCATCTGGGATCATCCCAAATGCCACTCCAGACTGTAACCACCAGGCTGGAAGCACACGAAGCCTCAGCAGAAGAGACACACATGAAACATTTACCACTGTGAGTAAATGAGGAAGAGCATGGTCGTGGGAGTCCAGGCACAGGATCTTGGAAGCCATCCTGGGAACTTTCCTAAGTTGTTTGCCAGAGCCAGAGGGTGATTTCACATCAGGGCATGCCGTGGTGAGGCTGGGAGCAGAGCTGTTGCAAGAGGGATTCTGGCAGTGTGGAAATGGTGCAGAAAATAATGACAACATTTATTTGAGACCTGGGGGAAAATGCCTTACAGGGAGAGGTTATGGAGCCCCTGGATTTATCAGCCAGACTTGAGAGAGGTGATTTGGCCACGGCACAAAGGGGCTGTTTAAGTGCAAACAGGGAAGGCAAAGCTGAGTGCTTTCGCATAAAACATGACAGAGACTCACAGCCTGGCTGCTGGACTGGGAGAGAGTGATTCTCCCCCTCTCCTGGCCAAATCCAGGCATTTTTCCTGAAAACACAGCAATTGAAAATAACCTTGTTGGATGAGTGCTTCAGGAGGTGGAAGAGATGGTCTGTGGTCTCTGACGCTGGTGCTGGGAGGGTTTGGCACCAGCTGGGACATCCTACCTCTGCAGGGAGGAGGCATCAAAGCCCCCTCCCCTGCCTGGACCAGAGCCTCCCCACCCTTATCTGCCCTCAGCAATCATGTTCCCAGGAAATACTTCCCGATTTCTTCTCTCCTCAGAGTCCACAGGGGCCCCCACTCCCCCTCATCCAACAGCCAGTGTGGGCACCCTCCTCTGGCCATCAGACCCCCAGCCTTTGGATGCTGAACAGGTCCTGATAAAAGGTTCCAACTTTGTCAATGAAGTGATGGGTCAAGTTAAAAACTTCCTCCTTGCTGATGAGCAGCAATGAGACCTCTCCAGCAGGAGGAGGAGGGCAGTGCCCAGCACATCCCTACCCTCACCCTGGGATTTTCCAGCTCTCCATCCTCCCCGTGCCAGCATCATTCCCTCTCCTTCCCTGTTTGCCTTCTTTGAGTGTCCTGTGAGCTCTCCATCCTTTGAGATGATCTCCTCGCCCTCACCAGTGTTCATCACACCTTGCAGCTTAATAGCACCCGTGACTGTCACTGCCATGCCGGGGCTCGGGATCATTAATGTGGATGTTAATGAGCCACACTGGCAAACAACTCCTTGCTGCTGCCTTGGCACTCCCCATCCTAACCCCATCCCGGCCCTCAGCCAAGCCCCTGAGTCCAGCACAGCCTGACCTGCTCCTGCTGAATTTCAGGACCCTCAGCACTGCGGATGTGCCTTTGCTCCTCGGTTTCCCACCGTGTCCCGCTTCACCAGAGCATTCCTGGCCACAGAGTGCCAGCGTGACTCTCCTTCCCCCAAATGCTGCTTTGTCATTCTCCAGCCATCTGTGACCTCGGCAGCTCACCGTGCTTTTCACAAATAATTATTCATGCATCTATAAATTCATTAACACCTTAGGAAACGCGTCACGCTGGCTGATTTGCATATGTTCACATTGCCTCAGCACCGTTCCCACCCCCTGCTCCGAGAGCTGTTCTGCCAGGCAGTGCCTACGGGCAGGGAAAAGGCTGCCAGCTCTAGTGGCTGGAGGCAAAAGAGCCCGGTAAATGGCCTGATCCTGGGAAAAATAAACCACAGCAGCAGCATTCTCCCTCCTGGGGGATGCATTGCATCGGCATGGCAGCTCTGTTGGGCCTGGGCTGTGAGGAGAGGGATGGAGATCATTGTCAGCTCCCCCATGGCACAACCTCCTCCCTTTGCCATGGCTGGGTTTATTCCTGGCTGATTGGACCCCGTGCCTTCCTATCTGTGAAATGGGGCTGATAATCCAGAGGAGCCATACCCACTGCCAGGAGCAATCAGAGGTGATCCCAAAGTGCCAGGCAGGCAGGAGCATCCCAGAGATCTCCATCTCTGGATCATCCCCTCTGTCAGAGGGGATCCAGTGTGGCCAGGCAGATCCAGGCATCACCTTTGGTTCATATTTGGAGTGGAACAGTCAAAATAACCAGTCCAGTGACAGGTTTCTCTTTTCCTGTATCTGAAACAGGAAACCCCCTCTGCTCCAGCGGTTGTTCCCAGTTTGTTCACAGCCTTCACAGGTGATCAACACCAGGCACCTTTTCCAGACAGGTGCTCAGCTCAGATCCCTGTGGATGGAAGAGCAAACATCAAAGAAGCTGAATTTCCATTCAGGGTGAGGCTCATTCCTACCTGCAGCCCGGTGGCCACAGAATCCCTTTCTCTGCCTTCCTCCCGTGCCCACAGGCCAGGACATGCTCCATGTGCCCAGTGGCCACTGCTGTCACAACCCCAGGAAGCACCAGCAACCCTGAGCTGGCAGAGCCAGGTCTGAATTGGAGCCGGGCTGCGCCTCCACAACGTCCAGCCTTGCCTGGGATGCCCAGGGAACATCCCTCCTGCACTGCCAACCCCTTCCAACCCATCCAAGAGCAACATTTTGGGACAGGTGGGACAAGGCGCTGCAGCTTCTGCTGGGCTGGGCAGCACGCAGCTCGATGGGACACATCGGTGGGCAGCCCAGCCCAGAGAGGTGTTTGAAGGGGATAAAGCTTCATCGAGCTGGGAATTCCCAGAGAGGTTCTTTATTCATCGGCTTGTTCCCTCCCTGCTGGGAGTTGAGGAAGTCGCTGTTTGGATATTGCCATCAGCAGCGCTCTCCCTGGTAACATCTGACCCACACAAGTGCTGCTGAGTGGCGTCCAATTACCCAGCTACCCGGAAATATTGTAATTAAACCTGGAGCGAGGTGCAGGGAGGCAGTTTGAGTCTGCCAGGTCTGGGGGATGCTCAGGAGCCTGGGGCAGCATTTTGAGAAACATACTGTGTCCATTAATGAAAGCCAAGGATTTAATATCCTGTGGGGTTGTCCATCTCCGGGGCTTCATTTGATTGTGTGAAATGTGGGCCAGCTCCACATTTCCAGAGTGGATCGGGAGGAACAGCACTGCCCGCTGCTTCCATCCGCTGCCTCCCCGCACTGAGTGACCCCGGGAGGGATGTGCTCCCTGCCTGCCGGGAGCACAGCAAAGCTGAGCCCATGCTTCAGGGGGTCCCTGCCGTTTGCAGTGGCACTCAGGGATGCAGGGATGTGGTTCGTGGCATCCTTCAGCCACGCTGGTCCAGGAGAGACCGGTGAGGTCTGGGCACGGGCAGGGCTTCACACCCCAACTGCGATGCCCAGCGATTCTGGGGACGGCGGAGGCTGCTGGCACCCGGCGCTGCCAAGCAGGATTAAGTCCTGGCATGGCATTCCCAGGGTCGGAATGGCGCTGGCAGGAGGGGAATGGCAGGCACGGGGCTCCAACAGGAGGGTATCACCAGCCATCTGCAGGGCAGCGCTGCGGCCGGGCCCGGAGCGTATTGGTGCTGTCACCCGGCTGGAGCATCCCGAGCCAGGGCACTCAGGTATCTCTGGTCTCTTTTTCGGTGTATTTCCCTCTCCCCCTTCGTAATCGCCATTAATATTGATGACGGAGAGAACTTGAGTTAACTTCCGACCCTTCCCGGTGTTTACTCAGGGATGACAAAGCGGAAATCACACTAACGAGCATCCCACCGCCCACTAATTAATGGTGTCAGATTTGAATAAAGGTGACGTTAATGACCGGCTGTAATGGGGGATTGGAGATTCAGGCTCTTTATGGACCCCGCGCGGGGATTCCCTGCAGCCCCCAAATCCACTGGGTGCAGCCACTGGGGCCGCAGGGTCCCCGCGGGCCTCAAGGAACATCCCAGTGCCTGGATCATTCCCACCATCACTGCAGGAGGCAACATAAACTGGCTTAAAACACCTCATCAAACCCGACATTAATTCCCGGGAGCTTTGGCCACAGTGGGATTGTCCCCTTGGTTCCTACCTCCCTTCTCCATCTCTGGGTCTGGCCCTGCCCGCCTGGGTCATCCACGACAAAAAAAAAAAAAAAAAGAATAAGCCAAATCCAAGGAGGAGAAGTGATTTTTCCTTCTCTTTCTGAGCCAGGACCTGTGAAACCCTTTCGATAGGGCTGACACCCCCAGTCTGCCTTTGGAGAGATGCTTTAGAGGATTGAGGGGGTCGTTGGGGCCGGCAGAGCAAAAAAAAAAAACCCTCCACGTCCCATTTTAGCTGCACTCATTTAATCCTCGGCGACACTTGTATTTATCCCGGTAAATCAATTGTTGATACAGGCTTTCTTTTCCCTACGAAGACTCAGGTACTTTAATTTATTGCCTTTAACAGCCACATCAAAGGCTTTCGGGAGATGAACAGCAGGTGCCGCCGGGTGAATTTCCACAGCCACTTACCATCTTAAAGAGGAGAGAATTTGGGCAATAAAAGGGGATTTCGGGGCTGATGTGGGGCTGTGATCTCAGAGAAGCCGGGCTGGAGGCGCCCGGTGAATACGGGAGAAGTTAAAAAAAGACAACTGAGAAATTAGTTGGTAATTATTCTGCTTCCTGCACAGCCCCGAACGCTGAAGGAAGGGTAATTAAAGCCGAGGTGTAATTAATGTGCACCTTGCTCCTCCTCCCCGCCTCCCCCCGATCACGGCCAGCCTTCAAAGGAAAACTAATGAGGCGGCCAAGTTCAGCTGAGGAGGAAAGGATGAAAAGAAATAAAATAAAGAGGTTTTGGGAGTGTTGCTTTGGGCAGTGGGTGCATCCCCAACCCTCACCACGGTAAATAATTCGTTTTGTGCATCAGCCCGGCCTTTTCTGCCCTAAACGAGGAAAAACCATCAGTAACCCAGGGAACCGCGTGGCTTTTGGGCGTCCGACCGGCTCCGCTGCCCTCGGACACCGCCCCGCTGGGGCATCCCTGGGCAAGTCCCGGTGGCTGAGAGCTTCCCGGTGCCGTGGGGCTGGTGATGGGTGTGGGGCTCGCCCCACGGGGCCTGGCGGGCGGTGGGGACAGCTGGGGGCCAGGGGGTGCCTGGGATGCTGACCCCCGTCTGCATCCTTTCCTAGATGGACCGGGGGGAGTTTCAGCAGGACTCGGTGCTGAAGCAGCTGGAAGTGCTCAAAGAGGAGGAGAAGGAGTTTCAGAACCTGAAGGTGAGCTGGATCCTGGGGCCCGGCTCTGTCCCCAGCCCCACGGAGAGCTCAGAGCCCCACAGGCCACTCCTGGGCAGCGCTCCCCATGCCCAGTGCCCGGCAGGACCAGCTCGTCCCTCGCCCAGCACTGCTGCTGCCGGGCTGACTGTCCTTGGGCCGTGTCCCCGCTGTCACCTGTGGTGGCCCGTCCCAGAGGGCTGTCCCGGTGCAGGGGGGAGGCTCTGGTACCCCCAGCGCTGTTTTCTGTCCCCTGCAGCTTCTGGGGGACAACATGAAGGTGTGTTCCCAGGACAGTGGGGTGCAAGGGGCACTTGTATCGCAGGCTGGAGGGGGTGAACAGAGTGGCACGGTGGCACAAGAGGGTTTGGTGGTTGAGGGGGGCTATGAAGGTGGTGAAGGGTCTGGAGGGGCCTTATGAGGAGTGGCTGAGGGCGCTTGGCTTGCTCAGCCTGCAGGATACTGAGGGCAGAGATCACTGGGGGCTGCAGCTCCTCCCGAGGGGCAGCTCCGGTCTCTGCTCTCTGTCAGCAGGGACAGGACCCAGGAATGGCTGGAGCTGTGCTGATGTTAATGGCTAAACCTGCCAGGGCAGGTTTAGGTTGGATATCAAGAAGAGGTTCTTCCCCCAGAGGGTGCTGGGGCACTGCCCAGGCTCCCCAGGGAATGGTCACGGCCCCAAGGCTGCCAGAGCTCCAGGAGCATTTGGACAAGGCTCTGGCACAGGGTGGGATGTTGGGGTGTCTGTGCAGGGCCTGTCGTTGGACTCAATGGTCCTGGTGGGCTCCTCCCAGCTCAGAATATTGCATGATTCTGTGATAAGTTTTGCATCTCCTGGGTGGATGGGTAGGGTGGGCACCCCAAACACCACAGCACCCAGGGAGGGCACCACCAACCTGCCCCCTTTTCCCACTCCCCAGGACCCCACCAACGGCTACTACAGCGTGAACACCTTCAAGGAGCACCACTCCACCCCCACCATCTCGCTGTCGGGCTGCCCGGCCGACCTGCGCCCGGCGGGGAAGCAGCGGGTGCCCACGGGCATGTCCTTCACCAACATCTACAGCACCCTGAGCGGGCAGAGCCGCCTCTACGACTACAGCCAGCGCTTCGTGCTGGGCATGGGCAGCAGCTCCATCGAGCTGTGCGAGCGCGAGTTCCAGCGCGGCTCCATGAGCGACAGCAGCTCCTTCCTCGACACCCAGTGCGACAGCAGCATCAGCAGCAGCGGCAAGCAGGACGGCTACGTGCAGTTCGACAAGGCCAGCAAGGCCTCCGCATCCTCCTCCCACCATTCCCAGTCGTCTTCCCAAAACTCAGACCCCAGCCGGCCCCTGCAGAGGCGGATGCAGACGCACGTTTGAGCCCCTCCGGGGACGCTCGGGACCCTCCGCGTGGGCGCCGTGGCTCCGCGCTCGGACAGTCGCGCCCGCCGGCAGCGGCGGCGGAAAGAGGCCGGATCCAGCCCCCCAGAGCGGGGCTGCGGGGCGGGGGACCGGCCCAGCATCCCCCCTCCCCGGTACATGCTAAGCACAACCCCGCCGAGGACGCGCTGAGCCCCGGGGAGCCGTCCCCTCCGCGGGGCTGGGGACGCCCCGGCCCCACCACGCACCCCCACGCCCCCCAGCCGCTCGCCTCCGCTTCCCGCTGCCCTCTCCCACCCGGCTCCTTTCCTTCCTTCGTGGTGTTCGGTGTCCATACTTATAGAGTCCGTTTCGGGGGGGGTTGGAACAGGATGGGGGGGACATCGGTGGGACAGGGACCCCCCGGGAAGGGCCTCTCCACGCTGTATCGCGGCGCCGCGGTCAATACAAGAGGTGTTTCTCGTGGCACGCCTGGGCTGATGGCCACCTCGCAGGGACATCGGCTTCCCTGACGCTTTGCCCTGGCACACGCCTGGCCCGGAGCCTGGGTGTGCCATGGCCTCCTGGGGGAGTCCCCGAGCGGGGAGAAATGGCTGGTGGTGGAGGGAAACTGAGGCACGGGGCAGCTGGGACCCCGCAACCCCAGCGTGGGAGCCAGGAGATGGGGCATCACAACAGGTAAGGGGACGTGGGAACATAAGGGCATGGGGACAGGCCCCCCTCCCTGCATCTCACAGCCCCAAAACTCCCTCACACTCCCCCCCATCACATCCCAGGAGTGCCCAGCCCATCCCAGCCTGACCAGGACTTTATTGGGTGCCAGCATGAGCCCCAACACCCCCATCCATGGGTCCCCAACACCTGCAGCCCCATGGGGGCAGAGGAGACCCTATTCCAGCAGGGAGAAGGCACCAGTCTACCCCTCCATGGTGGGGGGACGTCCCAAACAGCGACCCCCTGGAGCCAAGCACCCCGCCAGCCCACCCAAGGCCCATTGCCCTGACACCAGTGGCATGCAGGCCCTGGGTGAAGGCTCCACCATAAATAAGCATTTAAATTAATTAAATTAATCTGCACCCCCAAAGGCCCCGGCAGACCCCGAGGCCAAGCACCTCAGGGTGCCCCCGCCTGGGGGGGCTGCGGGGACGAGCCCCCACGCCAGCGCTAAGGCACAGGACAGGGCCGCCAAGTAAAAAGGAAATTAAAAAAAAGGGGGTAAATTAAATATCTGGGGGGAGGTCCAGGGCAGGGAGGAGGCAAAATTAGCCTCCAAAGGCTCCCATTCCCTGGGGGGTGTCCCGGGACCTCCAAAATCAGCCCCTCAGCAGGGCCCTCGTCAGTGTATGAGGGAATTAAGGGAAAGAGAAAGTCCAGGGCAAGGGCTCCTGCCCTCACTCGCCCCCTCAGGCCTGCTGGGAGGGAGGACCCCCTACCTCAAAAATCCCCTCCAGTCCTTGGTAGCTTCAGTGCGTCAGTAGAAAAGGGGCTGGGGCACAGCCCCGCCGGGCTCCCTGCGCCCCCAAGAGCTGCCCCACCCCGGGACCCACAGTCCAGTGCGGCCCCGCAGCCCCGGCCCTGCTCCGAGAGTCCCAGGGTGTGGTGGTGGCGGTGACGAGGACGCTCTGCCCTCGGTCACTCCGGCCACACCGGCGCGGTGTCCCCTCCCTGCAGGGGATGGTGTCTCCTGGCCCCAGGGACGGTGTCCCCTCCCTGCAGGGGATGGTGTCCCCTCACTGCAGGGGACGGTGTCTCCTCGCCCCTGGGACGGTGTCTCCTGGCCCCGGGGACAGTGTCCCTACGCAGCCCCGCTGCTCTCAGAAGTAGGTGAGGTTCTTGACGAGTCCCAGCTCCAGCATCCGCTTGATGGCCACAGCCTCGTGTGACACGTTGTGCTCCGACGCCTGTGGGAGGGAGAGCAAAGGGTGACACCACAGCCCAGCGAGGAGGGACCACGTGCTTTCCTTCCACCCCTCCCACCTTCCCACCCTCCACTTTGCCCACCCCACCAGCGGGTCCCTGAGCCCCTCAAAAGGAGGGACAGAACCCTCCCCGCCCAATCCCCCTGTCTGTGAGCCCTTCTCCTCGTACAAACTGGTGCTGGATCCAACTCTCCATGCCTCCAAAGACATTCAGCTACAGAAGCTGGACCTCAACATCCATCATGGGAGGGGAGAAAGAGGGAAGAGCCTCCCACACCACTCAGCATCACACACTGCTCTCCTGGGCTGCCATCCCCCATCCTGAAGGAAAAATGGGGGGAACACAAACAAAAGTGTGGGGCGGACACTTACGGCCATGGACTTGAGCGTGATCTGTTCATAGTAGTGAATGGTTTGCTTCTTGTTGGCCGAGTCGGGGTAGCCAAAGCCCGCGATGTGCACCAGGTCACAGAAGTGCAGCGCCAAGGTGATGGCCAGCAGTCCTGTGGTGGGCTTCTGGGGGACAGAGAGCATGGGCCTTCAGGGAGCTCCACAGGGACAGGCTGTCCCGCTTCAGGGGGTGCAGGGGGACCAGCCATCCCCACCCCTTACCTGTTTGACCTTCCGTGGTTGCTTCATGGGGAGGTTGAGCAGTTTAGCAGCAGTTACTTCCATGTAGTAGGGGTTGAGGATGCGCACTTGCTCCGGGTTGGCATCCCAGATCAACGGGGGCTGTTTCCAAAACCCTTTCCGAACCTGCAAGAGGACAGATGTCCCCAAGGGTGGGGTGGGATGAGAGCTGGAGTCTGGAGCAGTCAGGGAGGGCTTGGACCCGTTTGCCCACCACACTCACCCTCTTCTTGTCATTGAGGATGGTCTCCATCCACTGGAAGTCCATGGGCTTGAAGGGCACCAGCACCAGCAGAGTGTCGGGGTTGTTCTCGGTCCGGGGGTCAAAGTGGGCCGACTCCGGGTAGAAGAGGCGCATGGTGGTCTTGGATCCCACGTCCTGCTCATAACCATGGACCGGGGCGTTGTTCAGCCTTTGGGACATCACAGGTGTCAGCCCCAGCTGCGGGTGGCACTGGGGAGGGAGCGCTGGGCCGGGGCCAGGGCTGTACCTGATCACGACGTCGTAGGTGTTGATGGTGTCCCCCATGGAGCTGTTGCGGAGCCGGTGGCCGTTGCCCACCACCGCACACCTCCGGCACTTCAGGCTGTGAGAGAAAACCCATCTCAACCAGACCCATTCCAAAACCAGGGCGGCTTTAACCCTTTGGTGGGGGTGTAACCCTGGGCTGTCCAGTCTCCAAACATTCCCATGCTCCATCCAGCACCCCTGGGTCACAGAGGTTCATTTTGCCAAATCCTGGGTCCACAATAGACAAATTCCAACCACTCCCAAGAGAGCAAAGATGAAGAAAAAGAAAGAAAAGCCCCTAAACCCACCCCGGCGTTACCTCTGGATGCTCTCGGGCAGGGAGTATTGGGTGATGGACAGCAAGCGCAGGAGGACATCTTCTGCAAAGCAAGGGTCAGGAAAAGGTGAGGAAGGTGAGGAAGGCAGCTCCTGCCTGGCACAACACCCGGATGCTGCCCCACCCCTGCCGAATTTCCTGCTGCTGTTAATCCCAGTTTCAGGCAGATAATCCATCACTGGGTCTTGGTAAAACCTGGCCCACCCTACACCCTTTCAGAGGCACCCAGGGTGAGGAGATATGCAAAAGTCAAAAAACAAAATCAAGAAAATAGCTTGGGAACAGTCCCCAACAAAATCAACATGCAGCTGTCTTTAGGAGGAGGGAAGTTGAATGCCCAGGGAGCAGCAGCAGGATGGACAGACAGACAGACCCCACAGAGCACTGCCGGGCTTACCACTTCCCTTGGTGCCGTAGGGCAGCTCATAGAGCGACGGCGTCTTCACCCAAAAATAATCCTTCAGCTGCAAGAAGAGCGGGTGGTCCCTGCTGTAGCTGCCGAGGAGCAAAGGGCCAGTGAGACCAGGATCAGGGATGGCACAGGGAGGGGGTCCTGCTCTGCATCCCCCCCTTCTCCCTGCTCCCAGCCCCAAAACTCACTTCCCAATGAGCTGCGCTGCTTTCTTTTCCACCTCCCCAAGGGGACACGTTGTCTTGTTTTCTTGCACAGGGAAATAAAAGCTGTAAGGGAAGAGGGCAATTAAATCAAATGATGCCTGTTCCTCTGCACCCCTCCCCTGGCAAAGGGGGCTCCAGCACTGCCAGGCATCCCCACTGTGGGATTCAAGCCATGACAGAGATATTTCCAGGCAAATTTCAGGCCAGCACTGCCTGGGTATTTATCTGCTGGGCTTGCAGCCTTGCATCAGAAGAGGTCTCTCTTGCTCTGCTCATGAACCTCACACTCCTTTCCCCATCTCCACCAGCATCACTGGCACTGGGAAGAGAGCGGAGTTTTCCCATCCTCCTGGGCTCGGAAAAACACCAGCGTTTGCAAAAAACCCCACAGAGCCCAACCACCACCCCACACCAAGGAGGAACCTCGTGTGTGTCCCCCTGTCCTCCAGCAGGAGCCGAGGATCCTGCCACCTCCCCTGTCCCCTGGGATCCAGCCAGATCCAGCCTGTGCGGGATGGGTGGGACAAAGCCGCCTCCTGGAAGTGAAGGAAAGGGCAGGAGGTCCTTCAAACTTGAGTAAGAGGCACTCACAGCTGTATGTACCTGTCTTCCCGGTAGATCGAGTACCAAACCATCACCAGAAACAGCGCCAGCACCCCGAGTATCTTCCCTCCTGCATGCCCAGAGGGGAGGGGGAGAGAAAAACCACTGTCAAGCTGGTACCCTGGGGTTTGGCTGATCGGATGTGGGGTCCCACAGCCCCCCGGGGATGTCCCAGTAGATCCAGGATGGCAGACTCTTCTCTCCAGGGAGCAGCAGGGTTGGCTGGCATCATGCCCCAGAGAGCAACAGCTCTGAGATAAGCCAGGTGATTTTGTCCCAGGTCTAAAAGCCACAATAAAATTTCTGTTTCCTCCTGCCTGCCTTGTGTCAAAGTCCAAGCAAACATCCGTCTTTCTGGTGGCGTCCACCCCATTTTTCTACCCCAAAGTCCCAGGGGTGCCGGGTGCCCGAGCCCAGACATCAAGGTCTACAAAACCACCCTCCTTGATGGAACTTCCATCCGTGGTATCCCAATATTTCATCACTCAACTGGAACCACAGCAAAGCAGTATTCAACCCCCTAAGTCAGATTTCCAAATGCAAATTCCCCAGGCCCCCCATCCCTGCTTGGGAGAGGGAGATGGGACCCCTCTGTGGGACTCACGAGACTTGTTGATCATTTTTATCAGCAGGAAAGGGATCAGGCGAGGGCCGGAGCTCTCATCGTGGTTGGTCACCTGCAGCAGGAAAACAGGGAACGGCATCGGATCAGGGCAAAACCCATCGGAGCTGTCCCCAAAACCCCATCCAACAGATGTCACCCCCTTCTTGCCCGTCTGCACCTGCCACCAAGCAGGTGCAAGGGTTCCCCAAGGCATTTATTTACTTAAATTCAAATTTCTTTGCTGCCAAAAGGTTGGTTTATAGAGCTTATCAAAGCCAGGCAGGCAGCCACGCTTCCCAAGGAGCTTCAGGTTAAAGGCCAAAGGAAAAAAAAAAGGAATTAGAGAGGGAAAACGAACCCCCAGAGGGGTTTCAACCACGAAATCCCATGGGGAGAGATTTTAAGCCCAGCTAAAGCGTTCACCTGGCACCAGCAGGTACGAAGCCCAACGTGCCACCACAAAGCCAGTCAGAAAGGACAGGAGCAGCCGAGCGGGATCAAACCAAAGAACTTCACGTACTTGGGGAACCTCCAACGCCTTTGATTCACCCATCCCGGCCCAGGGAAAGGAGGTGCTGCAAACTTAGTGCCCGTGCAAACACTGCCCAGGGCAGCAGGGCCACTTCTGTCCTCCTTCGAAACCTCTCGCTCCTGGAATAAGGAGCAAAGAGCCCTGGTTGGAGCCGCCCCGGGATCGGCTCCTCCCATCCTGCCAGGACACGGCAAGGATGGGAAATCAACTTACCGGGTGGGAGAAGCTTTGGGGGACAGGGGAGGCTTTGCTCCCCAGGTGAATCCTGCTCTAAGCCAGGCTCAGAGTTGGGCTTGGCTTTGCCACCGAGCTCCTGCCAGCTCCAACCAGCCACGTCTCCATGGCGGAGAGGGAGAGGAATCACAGAATCACAAAATCAACTACGTTGGAAAAGACGTCTGAGAGCAAGTCCAACCTGTAGTTAGCGTTCAATGCCAGCCAAGAGGAAAGGTGCACACCTGGGCTGGGCAATCCAAACAGACTGTCAGTAAGAGTCTGCCCATCCAAGTCTCCAGGCGTGAGTCACCTGGCAAGGGGGGGCACCCACCTCACACCCTCCCTGCCCAAGGAAGCGCCGCTAACGAACCCGCTAACGAACCCTTCACCTGCCAAGGGCCCGGCAGGGCCACAGCCCCGCCCGGCCAAGAGGGAATCAAGAACACCGGGTTTGGGGGCAAAAATGTACCAAGAATTAGAAGAAATGGGACTAAAGAAGATCCCAAAAGAGCCAGGCTCTTCCCTTCCCTGTCACAGGCTCCTGAGGCTAAAAGACCAGGAGGGCAAGTAATTAAAAAGGGCAGGAAGGGCAATTAAAGGGGAATTAAGGACAATTAAACCGCACTGAAAGCAACGGGGCCGGACACCAGGCAAAGAAAATTGTGACCATTTGACAGCAGAGGGATGGGGACATGGATGGGACAGGTGAGGTGGTTCCCTAGGAAAGCACCTGTCTCCCCCTGAAGCACTTCCTCACAAAACATGGATAATGGTTCCCGCATCACCTGCAGGCCCCAGGAGGGGAAGCAATCCCCCCATCCCAACTTACACCCTGGCTCTCATCCTGCATCCATATTTCTGGCTCAACAAGCTCCTCTTGCTCGGGAAGATGAAACCCATGACTGAATCTTTGAGGGTGGGAGCATACAGGGAGGAGGCACTGGGAGTCTTGCCCCTTTACTTGTTACAATTGCTTGGAAAAAATAAAATTAGGGGAATGTAAAAAGCAGTTTCTGCTTCCTGGGGGGTTTTGTTCTTAGCAACACTGGCCACAAAAGCCCCCAAGGGGAAATCCACGGCCTCAGCTGGAGGATGGGGCAGCTCCTGGGCCACCTGAGCACCCCTGTTTGCCCAGGGCTGGGAAAGTGCTTGGCATCAGGACCTGATTTTAGCACCAAATTCACCCCCCAGCTTCATCCTTGGGTGCCAAAACGCCCAACTGAGCATACTTTGCCCCTCCCACCAGTGAAGACATTGGGAAAATCCGCTCTCCCCGCAATGTTTGCCTTTACATACCAGCTTTTTTAAAATAATATTTTTTGACAGCTTTATGATCTTTTTCCCAGGCTTGTACGCACAAGCTGGGCCTGATGCAAAACTTATCTAAGGCAAACACGGCTAATAATCCCCGAGGAGAAGGAACGTTGTTTAGTGAAGCGTTCAGGGAATGCGGAGCAAAACAGAGCACACCCGGCTGCCCCCGCGCCCGTGGTGCCTCTGGAATGAGTTCAGGCTCCCCACAGCCCTCCCAACTCCACAAAGCAGAGCAGCTGCCAAAAGTGGGGAGGTCTGAACACCCTGAGCCAGGTCTGGCATCCTCCTTGTAGGGTTGCTGGAGGGAGCCGTGCCAAAGAGTCCTGCTGGTCCCCAAAGCATCCTCAGAGCCTGCAGCATCCCCGTCCCTGTCCCATCACAGCACTCTCAGAGTATCCCTGAGTATCCCTGTTCCATCACAGTATCCTCAGAGCCCTCCCACAGCAGCCCCAGTCCCACAATATCCCTGGTCCTGCAGCATCCCTGGTTCCCCACAACAGCCTCAGAGTCCCCTCCCACTGGCATCCCTGTCCCATCACAGCATCCTCTGAGCCCTGACACCATCCCTGTCCCATTGCAGCATCCTCTGAGCCCTGACACCATCCCTGTCCCATCACAGCATCCTCTGAGCCCTGACACCATCCCTGTCCCATCGCAGCATCCTCCGAGCCCTGACACCATCCCTGTCCCATTGCAGCATCCTCTGAGCCCTCCCACAGCATTCCCAGTTTCTGCAGCACCCCTGGTTCCCCATAACGTCCTCAGAGTCCACTCCCACTGACATCCCTGTCCCATCACAGCATCCTCAGAGCTCATGCATCATCCCCCAGATTCCCCAACACAGACCCCTCACCACAAGACCCTCCCTGGATCCTGCACTGCAGCAGCCGTGTCTGGCAGGGAGAGACTCAGTGCTCATTGGGATCAACCTCTGCTCCCCCGGGGTCAGTCCAGGACACCACCTGCCCCACCAAGCCCTGAAGCTGGGAGGGAAAGTCCCAGCTGGATGCAGCTCTCCACACCTGGGAGAAGTGACTGCAAAAGCCCCTCTTTGATGTCAGAAGATGCACCCCCACAGCACCCTGGGCTGGGATTATTGCTGCACAAAGGATTCAAAAGCCCCACCGCGCATTCCCCCTTCCCCACTCCCTTCCCCACCCCTGTTCTGGGAAAGCCCCATTCCAGGATGCTGAAGAGGCAGCTCATGTCCAAGCCTCATGGAGTTTCCCTGCCTACCTCTGACCTGGAGGAGTTTAGCCTCCCAATTTCACCATGTCCTCTGGGAGATGCCAACGACATCCATAGGGACCGACTGTCCTGCTAGGGGGGACCTCAGAGGAGCTTGTCCCTGAACCTCCATCCATCCATTCCCATCTCCCCCCATGGTCTCAATGGCTCCAGCATTTCCAGATTTAAGTCATGTCAATCCACAAAGTGGCAGCAAGCACCTGCCAAGCTGCTCCCAGCTGAAAAAAAGAAGGAATTTAAAGGCATGGAGCAAGCATAGAGGTGGGGAGTCATTATTAATTCCCCCACACCATCCCAGCATGGATGGATGGTGATCCCAGGCAGTTGCTGCCATCCTGGCAAAGCATCATGGACCAGCAGGCCATGCAGCAAAAACTCCTGGTACTTTTATGTTTCCATGGTAACCCATGGATTGGGAAAAGCGTGACATGAGGCGAGGACACCTCTCCTGTGCTCCCACCATCCCATCCCACATGTCCATGGGACACAGAGCCACCCACTGCCTGGTCCAGCTTCCCAGGACAAGAAGGATGCTCACTGGAACATAAGCATCTCCCACAGTTTATCCCAAAAAAAACCATGCCTTTATTTTTAACTGGAGGGGAGTTAGCTAGTGCCCGAGGAAGGGATGTACCCATCCCTAGGGATTCACTAAAGGAAGACAGACAGGCAGCCAGGACAGCACAGAGCCCTTCAGTCCCAGCCAGCCCATCTCTCCCGAGCTTTCCAGGCACATGGAACTGTCAGGAACCAGCAGGGCAGATTCTGTGTTCCCTGGCAGACAACAACCAGGACTGAGCCCCACAGAAGCAGCTCCCAGCCCCGGGATGCTCCAAGTCCCCATCCCACGGGCGTTCTGCAGGCGGTGGGGCCGGGGCTGCGGGAGGAGCGCGGGAGCAGCCGCGCCTGCCCCGGCACAGCCACCGCGTGCCGCAGCCTGAGCGCAACCTGGGAGGCGGCCGGGGGCGAGCCCGCGGGGAAAGGATCCAGCCAGGCACTGCCTGGGCTTGGCAGAGCATCAAAGACACCCAAATCCCCAGCCTGGCATCCCAAACCTTCCTCGCCCCGGCTGCTGCGAGCTCCCAGTGCTCGGGGAAGTTTTTTTCTTCCAAGCTGGGAAGAAAACTGAGAGCCACGGTGGGAAGAAAATCCTCGTGGGATTGCAACAACCACCACTGCAAGCCCGAAAGGCAGCAGGGTCTGAATCTGAGGCCACTCCAAGGGATGTTGCATGGGATGGGGCTGCTGGCAAGGAAACGGGAATACCGAGAGGGGACCAGGGATGCTGGGAGGGGACAAGGGATGCCAAAAACCAGCAGAGCAAAGCAATGGTAAGAGCAGGAGCTGCAGCGCTCTGGGCCAGGGGTATGCAGAGGTCATGAGGACACAGTACTGCAAAAATCAACCTCACTGGACATTGGGCACAGCCCCACAGAGGGTGTGGAGCCAGCCCAGCCTGTGCGCTGATACCCACATTTATCCTATTTTAAGAGCCCTTCGAGTCACTTTAAAGGAATCTTTAAAGGAATCTTAATTGCCTCTTATTCGGAGAGCTGTTTCCTTAGCCGTGGTATCCCAGGCACACAACAACCCAGCCAGAGATTTAAGATAGGGCAAAACAACCCCTCGTTGGCATGTGAGCCTTAAGAAAACATTTACCCATGACCAGGCTGCAGTTTTGAAGGTGGCAACAGCGAATAAGCTCAGGTACAACAAGTATTTCCACAGTGGCAGGTCCCCAGGATAAATCCAAGCAGCTTTTACCTTCCCATGGCACTGCTGGTTTTAATGTGCTCCAGACCGATTCAGGCCAGCACTGCCTCCACCCTCTCCTCTCCCCCTATTTTTTTTTTAATCCTTGCAGCAGAAAAAACACAGGGATGGGACACAAATCCCTTCCTACAGCCCCCAAGCACCAGCTGTGTGAGCATACCTGAGCATCCCACAGCTCTGGGGTAAGCCCGGGCCATCACGGAGTTACAGGGCTACAAGTTAAGCTATGTTATTAGAGATTATATATTGTTATTTATATTATACAGGCTTAATCACTCTTTTGCTATTTAAAAAACTAAAATAAAGGCCCTTTCTTGCTGTCTGCAGCTCGTTACACCCTGGAGGTTACGGCTGAGCTGCCGGAGAGAGCGGAGCCACCCATGGGGTGACAAACCCTGCTAAGGAGACAACAGTGGACACCCAGCAGTGACAATGGCACCTCTGGGATGTCATTGATCCCCTGACATCGACCCAGACACCTCCTTCTCCTACCTGCCCCGTCCAGTCCCCGTTTGGTGCCACTGCCACCTCGGTGCCGCCTTTACTCTCCGGTATCTCCATCCTCAGGGATCATCAGGGATGCAGGCGGCAACGGCAAAAGCGGCTTTGGCAACACAGCTTTGAACCCATGTTTTGGGCTAAATCCCCCCAAAAAAGCAGCAGAAAGAGGGAGGCAGCGAGCTGGAGGTGCAGGCAGGGTGCAGGCAGCCTCTCCCTGCTCCCCCGGGAGCAGCAGGCAGGGCATCCACAGGGAGCACCGCTGCCTTAAGTCCTGGGAGGTAAAAACTAAACCATGGAGATGCTCCAGCCCATCCCCAATCAAAACTCACACAGTGCCCCAGCTCTTCTGGGAAAAGGGGTGGGGAAATTAAGGGATCTCAAGCCACAGGGCTGAGTTATCCTGCAGGCAGCTCCTATCCCCAGTGGCTTTTGACTCTGGGGGTCCCCTTTGGTGGCTCAGAAGCCACCTGCAGCCACCGTCCCCCTTGCAAGCCACCTTAATTCGCCTGCCCCGTGGTTTCTCATCCATTTCCTGTTTTGCACTAGATTTGGAGAACCGGAACCCCCAGAGCAACCCCACAACTCGATTTGGCCAGCCCCGGGATTTTTCCTGCTCTTTCCTCACGTTAACAGCACAGAGGGAGATGGCAGGAAAATAACCCGACCCATCCCTTTGCATCCCCAGCGCTCAGGAACCCCGCGGGAGGAGGGCTGCCGTCCCGGGGAGGCCTTTCCCTGCATCCCCAGCAGTGGGAGAGGCTGAAGCCGGTCCCACCAGGGCGGGGAGAACAAGCTGGCAGCAGCTCACGGCTACTTACGGCCCCTCTTCTCGGTCCAGGCGGAGCAGGCAGGAGCGCGGCGGGATCTGCGGGGCCGTCCTCTCTTCCCCTAGGAAAGGGAAAAGGGAGAACATCCTTAGGGCTGCAGCCACCCACGCCAGCAGCACACGAGGGACGCTTCACTTGGCAGCCACCCGCCTTGGGAGGATGCACAGATCCCTGCGGATCCCCAGCCAGGGCAGCTCGGAGCACCGAGGGGAGGCAGGAGCGGGAGCGGGGCCCCGACGAGGAACCGCGCATCACAGGGATGGCTGAGCTCTCCGAAAAGTCACCGACCTCCGAGAAGCCACCCAGCTCCGAGAAGCCACCCAGCTCCGAGAAGCCGCCCAGCTCCGAGAAGCCGCCCAAAGCCGCCCAGCTCCCCGCCGGCCCCGGCAGCAGCGCGCCCGGGCTCCCCGCCGCTCTTAAGGAGGAGGCGTGGCCGATGCGAGCGCAGACCTCCGCAGGTTCCCCCAGCACCTCTCGGCCTTTCCCACCGAAATCCCCTTCCGTGACTGACGCGGACTTTTGGAAGACCCCACTAGATGGAGTGATGCCCTTTGCCAGGGAATGCGGCTCTCCCGCCCTCCCGCGTAGAGAACACTCTCTAGTCCCGCATCTCCAGCATCTTGTCCCCCAAAACTTTCCAAACTGCTTTCCAATATCCTTACGATTTGGGGAGAGAAAAGCCCTGCCAAGAGCACAAACCACGCACAGAAACCACGCACAGAAACCCTCCTGCCATGCTGCTACTCAGAGAAAGTTTCTCTGCTCTGCATCCCCAGTAATTTTCCCAGATATGGAGGGGAAAGGTGGGAGAAGGGGAGAATGAGCTATCCAGGTGGAGCAAGTGGAAAAATGAGCCAGCCAGGTGGAGCGAGCCCACTGCTATCCCAGTTAGCTCCTGGGAGCCACTTTGCTGTTCCCTCTGTGGCAGGAGGGATGGACAGGGTGTGGTGGGAGTCAGCTCTCCCCAACAAAATACACGAGAAGGAATCTCAGTCCAGTTCAGAGCAAGAAACAGTGATGCAGGTGAGAAAGACAAGGCTCTCTGCCAGCTAATCCTCAAGCCTTGGCAGGGAAGGTGCTTCCAAGGGGAAGCTCTGAAGGCCCAGAGATTTCTTCACCTCTCTCCATCTCCTCCCGCTAGGAAAAGCAGAGATGAGAGGTACAAGCCTTCCCCACAGCATGCTCTGCTCTTAATATCCCACGAATTTAACGAAGAGGGTACATCCCTGTGCAAGGGATGGGGAAGGAAACCACCCAGCAGCCCCAGATGGTTTCTCATAGATAGTTCTCCCGAGTGACCAGGCTTTCTGCACATGTCCTGGGATGCTCCATCCCAGTGTCAGATCGTCCCTCTCCACCCAAAGAACATTTGCTTCCTCCTTCCACATCACTGTTTGCCTTGGGGAGTGATTAATCCCGAGGGCTCAGGGCAATCAGCAGCCAAACCAGATGCACTCGGGGCCACAAAATTCACCTTCTGCACCAGGGTCTCTCCAGAAGCCCTGAATCCACGAGAGCATCCAACATTGCTGCCAACAAGGAGCCTTTTCGTTTAGAGCTGTGAATTATAGGATCCACTAACGAGGTTAAACTCTCCCTGGGGAGCTCCTGCTAAAGCATTTCATGGCACAGCATCAGCCCGGGCCGTGCGAACGGGGATGCTCGGAGCTGCCTGGGGGTGGACAAGGGGATTCCAGGAGGATCCTGCAGCCCTGGATGAGCAGGAGACTGCAATACCTTAAAGCACATCAGCCTGGCAGGATCCTGGTGGATCCGAGGTCTTGCCCTAAGCTGGTCTTTCCAGCTCGACTGGAAGAGCCAGGAGCTGGAGCGCTGCCGCTCTTCCCGGGGTTGTTTTCCAGCCGCCCGAGCGGTTTCCCCGCCGTCGGCCGATGCAATCGGTCCTTCCCAGCCCAAGGTCCAGGAAAGTCCCATCACGGTTCTAGAATCCAACAGGTCAGGAGCTGCCATCTCCACCACTCGCCGCGGGCAGCTCAACCCATCTGGCAGCTGATCCCAGCAGGAAATGAATGTCCCGTATCCCAGAGCCCTCAAGAAACCCTAAACAAGCTGGATTTTGCTCCTTTCCTTCTCCAGCTGTGCTGCCGGCCTCAGTTTCCTCTTCTGCCTATCAGTTTAATGATTCAAATAACAATTTACAAATTTGAGGGGGCGAAAAGGCACCTGCTGCCCACTCGACATCTCCCTCCAGGATGCTCATGGCTTTGGGCAAAAGAACACAAAAACCCAACAGGCACATTCCTTTCCGTGTTCAAGACTAAAGCCAGCCAGGATTGGCCCTTTGAGGGGCTCATCCCTGGTGCAGGAGCATCCCAGCAGGAATGGGTATTCCAGAGGCAGGAGGGGACACACACAGGGCAGGGATGAGCCACCGAATCCCTCCTGTCATCATCCTCCCCATCGAGGACCAAATTCCCCCGGGGTTGTTAAAAAAGGGGAGGGGGAGATGGAGACAGAGTCTCTCCCCCCTCCGCCCTTCAGACCTGCAGCGAGGCGGCCGTCCGTCCGTCCGTCCGTCCCCCGGTGCTCCATCGCCGGCGCCAGCCTCCCTCGGTTAAAATTCCCTCCCGAGGGGGGAGAGAGCAAAAGCCGGGCTGGGAGGGGAATCAAATCCAGGTGAGCTCATCCTCCTCCAGAGAAATCGTCTCCACTTGGCCTGAGCGAGGTGTTTCCAAGCCCGGCACATCCCTCACGTCACCCCAATCGCTATCGCCCCGGGACCAGCAGCTTATTCATTCAGCAAGTATTTAGTGGGAGATAATCCAGCCGCTTCCCAACCAGCCTCTGGCCGAGCCAAAGGTGTAATTCCAGTGTGGGAATTACATCTTTGGGAAGAGGTTTCGCTAATGGTCATCCCAGTGGATGCTCCCTGGCCAAGACAGCACGAAAGAGCCACCAGCAGCAGAACCCCCATCCTCCACCCCAACTGTGTTTCTTTAATTCTATTACTAATGTATTAAAGCTATTAAACTGTTTTATTAAAAATAAAATAATTTAATAAACCTATTTCTATCAAATCCCTGAGAATAGGAAGACAAGCAAATCTGCCCAGCCAAGCCGGATTATCCAAAGCAGCGACCGACCTAAAAATAAACTACTGCTATTTAAGGATGAGCCTCCCACAATAACCACCCCCTACCCCCAAAAAAATAAAAGGAAAAAATAGACATATTTCCAAGCTGGGGTGTTGAGCACCACCCACCAGGCCAAAAAAAGCCTGTTTGGGGTTTATTTCCTAGCAAAAGTCTGCTCTTCCAAGAGAACAGCATCCCCACGCTCAATGCTGCTGATTTCCAGACACCCCATGCAAATAAATAATTAAGATTTAAAGCTACGTTTGCATAATACAGATAATCTGTCGATTTAACTTGTAAATGCAGGGAGAATTAAGCAGCGACGTTGTTAATTAGGCAGCAAAGGGGCCTGGGAAGCCCCAGTTCCAGGGCAGATACCAATGGACCACGAGAATGCTCAAGAAGCCAAAAGTGCTGGGGGATGCAGGGCTTTGGCAGTGGGACCAAGTGCTGGGGCAGGTGCCGTGGTGTTGGAGCTCCAAAACTTTGTGTTCATCCACATTTTAGCTGAAAATCCCCCCCAGCTCCCCCAGCCCTTCATCGGGAGCTGCCCGGCCCTTCCCACCCCGCCTGCACCACCCAAACCCTGGAGGGCTGCCGTCACCCCACGAGAAAAAAGGCAGTGGAAAAGGAGCCCGGGGTAAGATTTCTGAGGACAAATCACGTATTTCTGCTGCATGAAGAGCCTGCTCTGACAGCCGGGCTCTTGGCCGCCCTCAGCTCCCCCACCCCGAATACCAGACCCCGCCCGGGAGCAAAACCTGTTGAGCCCGAATATGCCCGAACAGACAGTTCTTTGTGATCCTTTTTTTTTTTCCCCTTCTATTTTTTGGTTTGGAAACAGCACTGGTGATCGCACAGGGATGGGCCCGAGGACTTCCCAGCCCTTGGCACTGCTCCTGACGCCTTGTTCGAAGGCAGCATCACATTTAACCCCTGAAGCCCCTCACTCCCCTTCACCTCTGACACCATCCCACTTCCCCCACTCTGGTCCTGTTCAGTCCTGCATCCCCACAGTCCACTTGCATCCCCCCTCTCTGCATTTTTCTCTCTCATTTCCACCTCATTTTCCCCCTCGAGGCTTGGGCACTCTCCTCCACTCCCAAGCCAGACAGGTCTGATCCATCCTCATGCCCTAAAATCCCACCCACAGACCACAAACCAGGGGGGTCAGATGAGCCCAACACCCACAGAGCTGCTGGGCTGGGGGTTTAATCCCCATCCAGGGTTGTTTTATGATCCACAGCGGGAATGCTGGGCTGGCAGGGCGCACACAGCATCAGCAAAGCCCCAGAGCAGAGTTTAAGCCTCCTCAGCTCTTGCTCAGCACTCTCCTGCCTCAGTTTCCCACCATTTCAGGGCTCAGGGGAGCTCTGCCCCATCAGCAACGCCGGCAGGGGATGCAGCACGGAGCCCAAACCCCAAACTCCATCCCAGCTCATTTAGCCACATTTTAAAAGAAATTTAAAAACCACCCGATGTCGCAAGCAGCTCAAACCCTGACGGAGGTTCCACCCCGGGGCTCCGGCTTGTGCAACACCGCGGGGCGAGTTCCAACTTCCCGCCCCTGGCATCAGGTTCTGGTTAACAAATTAAGGCTCAGCTTACTCAGCCTGGCCGGATATGGGGATGTCGAATCCGGCCGGGAAAGCTTCGGCGGGCTGGGGGAGACATTTTGCGAGGGGAAGAGCCGGAGCAGGAATGGCATCTGGAAGCGATTGAAGGCAAGGAGCCTCTCCCTGGCGCAGCAGGGAATTCCAACGGCGTGAGCTCAGGTTAAAGCCTCCTTCACAGACCCGGGATTAGAGAGAAGAACCAAACTTCAGCTCAGATATATATTTTTAAACCTGTAACAAACGAGGGAAAGGGAGCCAGCTCCCTGCTCGGTCCTATCCGGATGCGGCTTTGTGATTTAGGGTTGTTCTGATTTGCAATAAAAAGAAACCAAAACTCCAAAAAGGAGGAGAAATCTCTCCATGGATCTGTGGCTCTAACTTCAGGTGTGGTGTAGGGAGTCCTTCTTCAGCACTGCCTGTTTAGAACAAGGCACCTCTGCACCATCCATCCCTGGAACTGCTGCATCCCACCTCCGAGCATCCCTTGCTGGCACAGGCTGCCTCCCACGGTGGTCCTTGAGTGGCAGCAAGCCCGGGAGCATCCCAGCATGCTCAGGCTGCCATGGAAGAGCCGATGGAGGATGCCAGCCCAGCTTGGACCGAGTGATTCTCTGCAAGGAACTGACGGGGGGAGCCCCCAGCCCCTTCCAGTCTTCCTTGAGCCGAGGGTCAGGGAGCAGCAGTTGCTCAAACCCACCTTCACTGCACATCCCAGGTCATGGCAGGGCAGGATCCACGTGGGACAGGCAGAATCCAAGTGTGCCTGCCCCATCCCGCTCCCCCAAATCACTGCTTGGGCCCCCGGGCACCCCTCACACCCCAAAGCCCCGCACATCCCGGGGCCGGCACTGCGGCTCCGAGGGCTCCGGCAGGCGGCAAAACATCCTGGAGAGCAGCCGGAGCCAGAGCCAGCCTGAAACCGCTCGGAGCATCCGCCAGTCCCAAGGAAAAGCGGGATGGAGGGTGGCTGCTTTGGTTTTTCCGTTCCCCGACAGCCAAATCCCTTTCTCCTTCCTCCAAGGAAACTTTCCAGCCCAACCCCGGTCACATGCAAGGGGTCAGCAGCTGGAAAGGCAAGAGATTAGCAAGTACTGGGGTTTTTTTTTCCTCTTCCCTCCCAAGAAGACACGGGGTTTTCCTAGAACAAGCTCCGTACACACGAGGATCGCAGCTGGAGGACGGAGAAGTGTGAAAGGAAAGTGAGGGGAACTTAAGAAACACCAAAAAAAGAGAACCAGAAGTTGCAAGGAGCAGCATGAAAGCATCGAATCATTTCCTCTCCTAACAGCAAAACCGAAACCACTCATGCAAGTGTCCCTGGTGGCAGCGTATGGGGAATGGGTAGAGGGGGATGAGGTCCCAGAGGGATCTGGGTGAATCCAGAATGCCAACCTCTGCAGGAACAGGACCACATCCCTGCTCCTTACACAGCCATCATGCTACACCCAGAAAAGACAACTAAAAGGGGGGAAATGACATAAAATAAATGTTTTGGTTTTTTTAGAAAAGCACAATAGGGAAAGCAGTGGAGAAGCAGATTCCATGCTGCCAGCCTGCATCGGCTCTGGAATATTCAAAGCTAAAGCAACAGGACCATCACTTCATCCAAGACAATAAGCAACAGAATACATGGGATTTAGAGATATTGCCAAATAATTAATTAGCAGGATTCAACCTGAGAATTGCTGCCAGCTGAAAACCCCTGAAAAGAGGCATGGGGAGGGCCCTGGTCTCAGCATTCCCAGACCCTGCAGCCTGACATCCACCTCCGATGGGGGTTGCAAGGATGGGGGTCACACAAGCTATAAAAATACATCAGTACAGCTGCTGCAGACTTGAAAATGGATGTTTTCCTTCCAGGGTGGTCTGGGGAGCAGGAAGATGCTCCAATCCCAGCTGTGGAAGACACCCGACTTGCAGATCTCCATAGTGGATGTCCCTTAAAATCAGTATCCACAGCCAGTCCCTCCTCTTATATTTCCATTTGCAGAAGCATTATTCCTTGGAATTTGGTGCCTTGCTGGAGCAGCTGCTATTAACTCCCTGCCTGAAGCTGGGTGAGCGAGCATCCCTCTAATGATGCAGATAATTAGGGACAGGGGTTAGGGAGAGTCCAGCAGAGCATGTTGATCCCATCCTAGGGCTTAGAACGACGTGAGGAGTTCATTAAATGCTGGACACTTCGTTGGGAGCCAGGGTAGGAAGAGGACACAAACCATCAGTTCTGTCACTAACCCGAGGTTCTGCCCTGCCTGGGGTGTCTGTCCCAGGGAAAGCCTTGGCAGAGACTGCTGGCAAAGCCTGGGCAATGCATCCCCTGCCTCCAGGAGCATCCAGAGGGAGAGTCCGGCAGAAAAGACAGGGGAATTCAGCAGAGCTTCCCCAAAAGCTCCACCACAAGACTTTATTTAGCTCAGCTCACCAGGAGATGGAGATCAGAGTTGCTGAGCAGCCAGCACCAACCCACCAGGCATCACCCTCCTGATGCAACAGGGGAGAGGGTGTCCGAGCTGAGGAACACAACAAAACACCCAGAGGAAGAATTTTCCTTTGTTCTCCGCTCCCCAGAACAATAAAACACCACTGGTTCACCCTGCAAAGACTTGACATGAAAGGATCAATGGGTGAGGGTCTGGCTGATCCTTTTCCTGCTGTCTCAGAGCAAGCATCCCCAGCTCTCCCTGGAACAGCCTGTCCCGTGGGAGAAGAGGGCTCCAGGCACACACAGTGGGACGGGATGGGGTTCATCCTGCACCAACACGCCCAGATCCTGCTCCCAGCAGCTCTGCCCACACCAGCCTTGGGTGGAGGATCGGCAGGGACCCCTTCCACCCCTCTGGGATCACCAGGCTACCGGAGCACATCCATCAGCCGGTCAGGGGATGCTCAGGGATGGGGAAAAGAAGGCTCAGACCATTTAATAAATCCTGCTCAGCCCACTGTTCCACGGCCAGAGCGATGCCGTCCCGAGCTGCACAAGGGGCACGTCCTCCCCTGCCAGGGCCTCCGGGAGGATTTTCCCTTCCTTACTCCGGCTCCCGGGCATTCCTACACCCAGACCCATCGCAAGGAGCCCAGCCCGTGCTACGGGGAGATGCCAGACCTTCTCTTCCCAGGGGACTTGGGGTGGGATCTCCTTTTTCGGGAGCGGCCGCGGGCAGGAACGATGCCAAAGGCCGTTTTTTCCCGGAGAGATGGGGGATTTGTTTTGCCGGGAACGGGGAGGCAGCAGATGGAAGGGCACTGGGAGAGCGGGGGTTTTCCTCTCGCCGCTGCCCACACTCCCTTCAGGCACCGATTAATCGCGTTAATTAGAAAAATAATCATAATAATTATTTTGAAACCCCACAAAACATGGAAATAAAGCCGCTACCTCCCTTTCCGATGTGCTCGCTGCCAAAGGCGTGGGATGCAGCAGCGGAGGTCCGAGCTGGGGCTGCCGGGGGTTCCCCCCATGGCCCAGGGTGCACCCCCTGCCCGGCCCTGCCCCTCCCAGCGCGGGGTCCCCCCGCTGCAGCGCCACAGAAACAGCGGGGCTCGGCTCCCCAGCGCTCCGGGTCTGCTCAGCACCCCCCGACTCGCAAACCCGCTCGGGACACGCGGAACCGGAGGGAGCCGGGGGAACGCGGGGGGGACGCGGGGGAACCGAGGGGATCGGGGGGATCGGGGGGACCCCCGGCTGCGGACTCACCATGGGGCGGCGGGG
>VZRZ01003127.1:29981-44421 GCA_013398175.1 Climacteris rufus | reverse complement strand
TCCTTACTTTCTGAGGGCAGGAGGGAGGGATTTTGAGGCAGGGGGAGAAAGTGTTTAAGAAAATGTTTTGCTTACTCCTTTAACTCTGTAATAAATTCACTTATCACTTTTAAATTTTGAGTCTGTTTTAGCCTGTTTAATTAGAGGTTTTTTTCTCTCAGTATCCTTATCTCACCTTGGAAGAAATTCCTTTCCCCTGTCCAGCTGAGCAGAGGGAAGCAGCTTTTCATGGGAGCTTTGTGGTGGCTCAAATCACGACAATCACAAACACCTTCTCAGCTTTAGAGGCAGAAGGAGTGACCAGCCCTTCCATACTGTGAGCACTGTGCTCAGTGCTGCCCTTGCACCTTCACATCTCCCTGAGCACCTCAAAAATGCTTTCTCTGTGTGACTGAGGATGGAGACCAGGTGCAGGCACCCACCCAGGTAAGTGGGGTCACCAAAGCCCCAGCCAGGAGCTTGGGGCTCTGCCAGCACCTCCCGTGCACATCCCATGGCCTTCTCAGTGATGCCTGATCTCCACACTCAGACCAAGGATTTGCAGTGAACCACAGTGGCCAAAACTGAAATTGATAATTTTTCTCAGTGAAAAGCTTCTTACTTTTCCACTGTCTAAACAGCTGACCACTTTTGAGTCGCATCAGTTCTATAAATAACAATTTTCAAGACCTAACTGCTCACTGTGTAAACCCAGAGCAGTTAAAACGTCCCTTGAGCAGCTCTCAGCCAGACCTTTGGCAACCCCCAAAGCGCTCATCACGTTCAATGTTCAACACAACACAAAGTTGTGGATCATCACATTTAAAAAAAATAAAAATCCCAGTCTCTTTCAGCACAGTTAGTGACTTGCTAACACTGGAAAGCAAAGGGTTTGGGTATTTGAGACTCAGCAGATCTCTCCAGGGCTGTGAGAAGCCCATGCAGCTCTTTGGAAACAGCTGCTCATGCCAAAGGATGCTCTCAGGACCCTTCCAGGGCTCTGGAAGCACAGAGCTGTTCCTGCACCCAGCCAGCACAGCCACACTCGTGGTTCCACTCCATTCCCATCACAGCTCTGGAAAAAGATGGTGTATCAGCTTGTGCTCTTTGGCTCCGGGCTGGCTGGTGGGAGGAAAAGCAAACAGCTCTTCTCCTTAGAACAACATCTGCATGTTGCTGTTTGAAACAAATAAGCCTGTTGCTAAAAAGGCCTGGAATGATGTCATGCCAGGCATCGCTTCAGGCAACGCCTCAGGGCTCCTGCGGGTTTGAAATCAACTCCAAAGTTGTGGATTAAGAAAAACACACTAAAAATTTTTTAAAAATTTAAAACAACCACTCCAAGAAACCAATTCAAGCCACTATCAAGGATGGGTAGCAGTACCCAGCAGGCTGAGGCTGGCAGATTTCACAATTCTGAAGAGAATTTTTCCCCCATCCATTAGCCTGAAATAATTGCAGGTGAATTCCCAGGATCTGTGGGCCAAGGGAGTGCAAGGCAACACTGCTGACAGGACTTCTGAGGGAGGGCTCAGAGTCCTGCTGGGAGCTGCATCTCACTTCCCTGAGTTAATTCAGCAGCCTTGCCTGTCAGCTGGGATGCAGCACAAGGAACTAGTCCTCCTGGGCAGCCCTGGGGCCATCAGGATCAGCTCTGGCTCAGTGCCACCCACAGCCAACAAGAAATTCCTTGGCTCAAAGGCAGAGCTCACAGCCCTTCCTGGGATGTGTCTTGCCTGCCTGGGAATGAGATCAGCAGTGCCAAGGGCCCAGAGAGCTGCAGGGATGACTGGGGTGCAGGCAGCAGCCCAGCAGCTGGGGAGAAATCCAGATCTTCTTTAGCATTCCAAGAGGCATCTGGAACATAGGGAACCTCTCCTAAGGACAAATCCTACCACTGAGGACTCCCTGACCACACTTGCTGCAAGACATGGATGCAGCAGGTCTCTAGAGAAACCTGAAGCCCAACTTTTAGCCCATCCATGATTTCAGCCCAATCCTGATGGGAGTTGCAAAGCTTGGTTGCAGCAAACAAGGATTTCCACTGAGGCTTTGCTCACAGCCAGGAAAGGGACAACATTTTAGGATCCCTGAAGATTGCCCCACTGGGAGGGCAGTGAGCAGGCCACAGCCTGCAAGCTGGATGTGTATCCCCTGTGCTGCAAAGCCTCTCCAGGAAGGAGGTTGTGCCTCTGGTGAACAAGTGGAAATTTGAGCTTGGTTACCCCATCACCACTTGACAGGGGATTTTTGGAGAAGCTGATGTGCAAGGAATTCCCAGGGAGCAGTGACTCCCCTGTCCTCCCAAGTCACTCCCCAAGACAACTCAGCACTGCACCACGAACAGCTGCTCCCTGCACAGACCCACAGGATGGTGCTGCCCACCAGCAGCCTTGTGTTCCCATTTTTGGAGCTTTAGTTTCCATTTCTAAGTCTTAATCATACAGCAACTTTCCCCAGCTGCCCCCTGCAGAAGCATATGAGGATCAGAAACACAGTGGGGACTTTTTTTGACACCACCAGCTTCAAGGGAGGGGTGTGTGTATGGAGTTTCACCTCCCCACAATTACAGCACAAAAGGGAGCCAGAGCTCAAGGAATAATTCTCCATTTAGGATTACAGCCTGGTCTTAAAAATCACTTTCACCAAGTGGTCACTCCCACAAGGGGTAAAGCAGCTGCTCATCAGCCAAGGTCCATCTGTTTAACACTGTGGAGGAGAGTTAATTGCAGCAACCAAAGGACAACACAGCTGCCTGGTTTGCACCTCAAGGTTTGCAAAAAATAAATAAAACAAAAACCCCAGACAAGCTCAGCAGAACAAATACATGGGATTTCAGTTCAGACACATCCTGACAACATTTGGGCTGATACAAGGAAGTGAAAGTGAACCTAATAAATGCATCCCAGCAGCAGTGAGAACAGCCTGGGTTTGCAGCATCCACAGCCAGCTCGTGCTGAAAGGCCCTGGCAAAGTCATCACCAACACCAGCGTGCACAGAAGGACACAGGCACCTACTCAAGCTCTCAGTCTGAAATTCAATGTTTCCTCTGGATTACCTTCAGACAGGCAGCATGAGAGGAGCAAACCAACCTGGTTTTGATTCCACTTTAAATCTGGAACCAGAACAAAGCCATTGGAAGGATCTGGGTTTTCATGGACGATTCGATCAGCCTCAGCTTTCTTCTCCAGGATATTATACACCCACTGAAAGAGAAGTATGTCATTTAGAAATCAGCTGAGAGTAAAAAACCAACATTTCAGGTGCATTTAGCCCAAGCTCATGGATTACTGCACAATCTCTGCAACTAAATATATAAAAATACCCCAACTTTATATTAAGATGACCAAATAATTTGTAATTAATTAGCCAGAAAACACTCCAACAACCAAGAAACTCCAGAATTTTATAAGCACTTCAGTAAAATCAGTGGAACCCAGCTCTTGTGGGGTTCAGCCCACACCTCTTGCAGCACTATGGGGCTGTTTACACCTTTTTATCCCCCAAGCCCCATCAAAATCTTTACAACCAGGTCTGGGAAGGGAACTAGGCTGATTTTGTTCCCTATTCCAAGAGGAAGGAGCAGAGTTGGATGAGGCTCAGGCTGTTGGCAGCTCACAGGGGGATACAAAAGGCCTGTGGTTTTTGAGCAATGCACGTCTCTTGGCTCCCTGGCTGATTAGAAAACAGCTCACCACTCTTCTTCTTCCATACTTAAGGTTCCAGCCTCCAGCCTGCCTGCAATCCCTGCTCTGGTTATCCCCCTGTGCTCCTCCTGCAAAGCAAAGCACCATTCAGAGCAGAGTTTTGGAAATGGAAGACACCAGGGATAAGTGACAGAGCAAGACCAGAGAAGAGCATCTTTGCTCTCCCTGGCTCCCAGCCTCAGCTCCAGCATCCTTCTCTACACCTCCAAAATGCACATTATGCTCCAGCTTAAGCCTCGTTTAAGTACTGGACTGCCAAGGGAGTCCTCAGCCAGGCCCCTGGAAGGGAACACAAGGCAGCAGGAAATGGCTAAAGCTTGGAAGTAGAAAATGCTTGGAAACATCATTTTCCCCTCCAAATATAGGTTTGAAACATTATGATTGCCCCAGGTAGGTAGAGAAGGTGCAGACAGTCTGACAAACACACTGAGTGAGCTGGGCTGGTGGTGCTGTGCACACCAGAAACTGCTGGGAAATTCCATTAAGAGCTTAATTAATCTAATCAACACTTAGGATCACTGTGAACTGACCTGAATACATCTGGAGGGAAAAAACAACTTCTCTTCCCTTGATCTGGGTTTTTTTTTTTTGCTTAAATTGTTGATCATTTCTTCTTAGCATCATCTTAGAGATTAAATTCTCCAAGTGACTCTGGAAAGCACAGCACAAACTCGCTGTGCTCTGCAACCCCGGGAGGAAATTCAGCAGGAATCTCAGCAGAAAATGAATGTTTGCCCTTTGCTAGGATTTTTATGCTTGCTCTGATCACAAGTGCCAAGCTATCAGTGCCCTGAATGAGTTCACTGATCAGATGAGCTGAATTTTAAACCCAAGGCTGCCTTGTGATGGGCAGGTCCCTGGCTGACTGCTCCTGCTGCTCCCAGCACAAGCCCAGCAAGCAGAACACATGCCCAGGGACTGGCACCACAATAAAACTATTATCCTGGAAGCATCCATGCTTTGCATCCTCCAGCAGGAAACACAGATGCCTCTGTAGTCCCCTGGTATTTCTGTTACCCTTCACATTTCCCTTTCCACTCAGCAAAACCACTTGGACAAAGACAAGGAGCAGTATTATCAAATCCCAGAGGTCAAGGCCTGACCATGCTGACCATGACTCCTCAGCTGATGCTCCTGCTGGTCACCAGGACTATGTTTCCATGCACAGAAATCACAAGTATTTTGGGGGAAGAGACAAGGAGAGAGCTCAAGCACTTCCTGAAGGCAGCTGCTACACCAGGAAACTTAAGAGATTTGGGAGCAAAAGCATGGAGAAAACATTCCATGCAGGCTGTGCCTGGTGCCAACATGCTCTTGCCTTTCTCCAGCTAATAAATGCTGCAGTTTAAAGCAGCAGGAAAGACATGGGGGATCATCCAAGGCTCCTGGTTAGTTTTGGGGAGTTCTTTTTAATGGATAGCCTCAGCAGACCCAGGATTTGGTTTATTCCCCCTTCTGCAAAGGCTGGCATGAATTGGTCTCTACAAACTTGTGTTCCTCTGGTCTCTGAAGGAAAAAGACAGGAAGAGGAACAGTCAAAAAATATAAAAACAAGGAAAAAGGCTGGGGCTGCCTAGGGCAAGTAGGACACTAAAAGTAACCGTTTTACTACATGGAATATGGACTGAAGGGCTGAATGGCAGGAGGAGTGAGTTGTGACACAGGAATCCAAGAGCAATCTGTGCCTTTCCATTTCCACAACACTCCAGAGACTCCTAAAAAGCCCAGTGAACAGTACCAACACCCAGGAGCCACCCTCAGACAGCAGGAATGCCTTGGAGTTTCTCCAGAAACCTTGGGAAAGGCGACTTGGGAGTACAGCTCCAAGGCAACTGTTTTTCTGCAAAGATGGAAAAGGATGTCCCAGCCAAGCAGATGAGAGGGGACAGCACCACAGAGCTGACAGCACAACCAGCAGGGAGATGGGACAGAACACTCCTGGTTCTCCAGCCTCCAGTCTGGGCTTTGGAGGAGACTTCTGACAGCACAGAGTTCTGAAGGAGGAGACCAAAGACATCCATGTCTGCAGGGGAGCTGGGGGTACCCATACCTGGATGCTGAAGCTCTGGGACTGGATGAAGGGCAGGGTTATGTTCTTGTAATCCTCCCAGGTCTCCCGGATGAGGTGCACTTCCTGACGGAGGTATTTCTGGATGTGTTTCTCCGTGGCAGGGTACACCACCGTGGCTTTAATCTCTAGGAACGAACATGATGACTGAGTTACCACCCACACTGCTTCCTTCAGTCCCCAATAAATCCGTTTTGCCTTTCAATAAATGCCACAGTAAGACTTTTTGAAGAGAGGGTGAGGGAGAACGGACAGGGAAAGCAAACAAGTGCTTTAACCTCCTGCAGTGCTGCTGCTTTTCTGGAGGAAGAAAAAGCCAACAGCACAGCCAGGGCCTGTCTTTCAGTTCAGGTGGAGGAGTTTGCTGTCTGAGTTTATCCACACTCTCTTTTTCAGGCCTATCAGCAACATCAGGGCAGAGCTTATCAGTGGCCAACAACCAGGACAGAAACACAACCCCAGGGACAGGGGCACATCTTTCTCATACTTGAATCTGAAGCTCACAAGACGCACCCAGCAGCTTCCTCCAGCCACAAACCCAGATGAGCTCCAAGGAGCAGCTCCTTCCCACAGCTCAGTCAGAGGGCTTGGCCTCGAGCCCCAAGTACAGGAGGCAAAAAGGTCAAGGTCACAGGGACAGATCCAGAGCAAACAACGTGAGCTGATGGGTCAACACAGCTCAGGATGAGCCAAAGGAAGAGGGCTAAGAGACCCTCTGCCCACAAAAAGCATTTCACCATTTACTCTGGCAAAAACAAAACATATTCTGTTTGCCTGAAGATTAGAACTTTGCTGCACAATTTCTGTGGCATTAAACAGGATGTAAGTGCTCACCTCGTCAACCTGGCAGCTCTGATGTCAGCAGCAGTAAATCCTACCCACAGGGCTAAAACCCTTGGAAAACATCCCTCTTTGGCCAGGATTGGATGTGTGATACAGAGCCTGCCACAACTCCACACTGCTCTGAGGGCCCAGGAGTGTCTCTGCTACCACAGAGCTGCTATGAACACCAGTGCAGGAAGGAGAAAAGCCCCGTGAGCCTGGGCAAACCCCAAGCAGACCAGGCTGAGCTGAGTGGCCAGGGCACTGTGAATGCTGCATTCTGTGCCCAGGGTCTGCCACAGAAAACCACGGGCTGCACACTCACCAGGGCACCAACGTCGTGCTTCATGCTTTAACCATGTATCTGTGCTAGCTAGACACTGAATATAGACACCTATTTGTTCCCAAAGCCAGGATTTGGGGTGGTTTGAGTCTCTTTTAGCTTTCTGCTTTCTGTTTTTTTTAAGGTCAGTGCTGCACAAGCTGAGAGAGTCTGCCTTTTCATTCCCTGCCAAACCCAGCTTAATGAAATCCACAGGAAAATGCTGGTAACATGAAATATGAAAATGCAAACCACAAGGGCAGTCTGGTCTGATTCCCACCATACACATGTTCAAACAAGGTTGTTTTCCAGGACTCAATTAGCACTTCTAGCAGGATGATGTAATACCAAAGAAAAAAAGACAAGGCTGTAGCTCTCCTCACTTAAAAAGATCAGCAAAGCACTGGGGAGAAAACAAAAAAGGCTAAAGATAAAATACCACAGCCAGCCTCGGGCTGAAACTTTCACAGTTTGATTTTATACCCCCAAAATAGAGCAAGGACTGCAGCAGCAGCCCCTCTGTGCTGGGTGGTGATAAACCCATAACGGCTTCCCTGGCACCTCCCCAGTTTGGGGGTGGCTGCTCATGGTGGGGAGAGAACTCAGGGTGCTTTAAACGAGAGATCACAGAACTCAGTGCAGCTGCAGCTGAGCAGATGTTTGGAAGAGGAGGCAGGGGAGAGGCTGTGGTTCACTTATGATTATTTCCCTTCTAAAGGTCTCATCAACCCCAAAACGTCCCAGCGATGCTAATTAGCATCAATCACTGCAGCCAGAGAGGCTGTTGGATACCTGCTCAGAGCCTGACAGTCCTTAGGAGCTGCACAGAGGATGCAAAGTCCCAGCTGAGGCCGGGCTGGGCCGCAGGAAACATCCCCAGCGAGACCGGGCTCGCCGCAAACCCTGGCGGTGCTGCGGCTGCCAAGCGCGCTCGGGGCGGCTCTGTGTGCACCACAGCAGCACGGAGGGCGTGGGGCACCCAGCCTGCCCCGCCTGGAGAGGGGCTAAGGGCCTGCTGCACACGGGATGTGGGTTCTGGGCTGGCTGAGGGATCAGGGATGGGCTGCGCTCACACGGCAGTCACGGCAGCCAGCCCGCGGCCGGCACAGAGCAGCTGGGGTTTGGTCGGGAAGCCAGGAGTGACCATCAGTTAAGTGGAGATTGTAAAAGAGCAGGAGGTTTAATTGAAGGAGCCTGGGAGGCAGAGGTACTGCCATGGCAGGGTGGTCACCCTACGAGGGAAACTGCCCAGGAGAAAAGGAGGCTCAGGCTGATCAGATGCATAATTCTCCCTTTTCTGCTAAAAACAAGAGAGGAAAACACAACCCGAGACACGAGAAAAATATCAAAACACCATTTGGGGAACTTAAGGAAAAAGGACTGAAGGCAGCTGCTGTCAGGAGAGGACAAAGCAAGTAGAGAGCTCATGCATAGAGGAAAGGGCACTCTGAGCTCACTAATGAGCCTCGTCCCCTTCCGTGCCACACTGTCCCCAGGCTCTGCCAAAATCCCTCTCCAGCTCAGCACACCAGTGAGAAGAGGCCTTGCACCCTCCCTTCCCACCCCACTACAGCATTAACATGTACTGGCAGCCTGTCTGAAACAGATTTAACGCTGCCAGGGAGTCAGGAGGAGCACACAGGGCAGCCACAACCTACTTCTACTTTTGGGCTTTTTGCTTTTTGGGCTTTATGCTTTTTCCTCTCTTTGCTAGCAAGAAGCTGAGCTCTGGTTTATAAGCTCCCCAATCAATTCCACTATCAGGTGCAAGGCCAGGGACAAACAGACACGTCAACATTTGTGTTCTTGCAGGTCTTCTGTTCCTCTGCAAGCCTCATTCCTGCTGCATCCAGTTCTGGGCTGTCTTCCCATCATTAGGTGGGAAGACAGCTCCTTGGATGCAGCCCTAAGTAAATCTATAATGCCCCAAGTAAATATGAATGTCCTAAGTCAATATATAACACACAACCCCCCCTGCTGCATTAAGGGTTTATTTGGATTTAGGATCACAGCTGCACAGGGGTCACATGGAACACTGGATTCCAACCCAGCCCCAGCCAGGTATGGCCATGGCTTTGCCCCAGACAGCTGGGGCTCCCTTTGGTGAATGAATTAAAGCCCCAAAGGATAAAACCTGCAAGAGCTCACAGTCTCCAAGGCCAGCACATGCCAGGGCAAGCCAAGCACACTGCTGGGGACTCAGCCAAGGCTGCCTGGCCCCTGGGGCTCATCCCAGGAGGACTTAAGGGGCTCAGTGGGCTTTAGCTGCAGCAGGCACTGCAAAGAGCAAAGCTGCAGTTTACCACCCCTGCACAACACAGAGCAAAGCACAGTGATACCTCCCACCACGCTCCAAACCACCCCACATGCTCCTACAGCTTCAGGCTTGGGCTTTTTTTTTTTAAAGTGTAAATGCAAGAAGTTTTCTTGGCTGGGCAAACCCGAGAATCAGCCAGAGCATGGAAACACAGGGAGAAGAACCAGCCTTCCCAGTGCAGCTCCTGCAAGTTTCTCCAGCTCCTTGCTGCCTGAAACCAGACTCTTTTTGGGACATAGATCACTTCCTGCATGACTCAAAACTTTCCTTCCACGCTCTCCCATTTTTCCCACAACTTCTCCACCTCATGTTGGAGCAATGGAGCCAGAGCTTCTCCCACTGTGCTTGTTTTTAGATATTTTTAATAAACTTCAGCCTGCAGCCAGTGAGCAGAGAATCCTTACAGGACTGATAAGAGCCTTTAAATCACATCAGCATAGCTTTGGGGAAACACAGTCCTGCAGCAGCCAGGCACAAAGAGGCTGCTTTTTGCCACAAACATCAAGCTCTCCTTGACAAATGGGTGTGAGGGGCTGGATGTTATTGGGCAATGTGTAGATTGAACCATCTGCCTCTTGCAATCCAACTTTGGCAGTAGGGAAGTGTTTCCCCTGCTATGAAATCAGCCCTTGCTCTCCCTGCAAGGGAAAGGCCCAAGGCTGGGGTTTCCTCTCATCTCTAGGCATAAGCTGCCTCTTAAATCAAGGCAGAATCCAGAAAGTGGCCTTAAAAGAAGTTGTGTATGCCTGATTTTGGTAGCAGCACAGTCACATCAGCTCTGACACCACCACTCCCCATAAATTCACAAAGTTCCCTCTCTCTCCAGGGGTTTGGGTTGCCCTTCAGACAAACTCTGATCATTACTGGCTCGTTGGCAAACCTTATTTCCCCTCTTAGCCTTGACATGTGCAGTAAAACCAGTGAGCTGAGCAAGACTTACCTGGTGCTGCCTTCATGCCGGTGTGCTCTCAGCCCTAAAAATCTCAGCAGAGCAAAATTCATCTTCCCAGAGTGAAATCCTTCTTCCCAGATCAGAGGGAAGTCAGTTGCTCAAGTAAAATGTTTTGGCCTCCTTTTCCTTTTTGTTTGGCCTCCCTTTCCCTATTGTCACCACGCAAACAAAGCATCATCAGGGGCCTCTGCTGGTTTGACTCACAGAGGGAGCAGCACCCAACTCACTTCAATGAGGAGGTGGGGAGAGGGTGAAGAAAGTCTCCACTTGCAGCTGTAAGAAACTGCAGCTGAATGAAGAGCCCCCAGGCACTTGGGGCAGCATTGAGAAATGCACTCTGGAAGGGCAGAGGCAGCTCCTGGTGCCTCAGCACGAGTCACCCACAGTCACCACTGCCTCTGCCTCGAGGTCTACCTCACCTCAGAAAGCAAGAGGCTGAGCATGGGGGGCTGTGAAATCCCCCTGAATTCCTTCAGCACACACCACCACCACCCAGGACTGTTCCATGAACTGCTTCATGCCAAAGGCTGACCTTTTCTACAAAATATTTTACTGCATCTTGTACACAGGGACCAGGTAAAAGCCCACAACTCTAACCTTGCAACCAAAGGGCCAACAGACCCTGTGCAAGGCCTCCCTGGGTCTGCACAGTATCACTCAACATCCCAGGTCAGTCCAACCTGACTTTACAGCAGCTTTACAGGCAATTTCTCCCGTTTAGGTTTTTACACTGCATTTCTCATTGTTGACTCCAAGTTTGGGCCATGCCTCAGCTCCAAAGGGCAATTTCCTTCTCCTCCTGACACACAGGGCTGTTCCCCCAGTGCCAGAGCAGCTGCCCACCAGCAGCTCATGCAGTGTGCCCACAGGACAGCTATTTGGTGCTAATTGCTTCAAAGGAAGAAGCCTCCTTGCTCTCCACTCTGACCCAGGGAGTCTGGACAGCAGCTCCAGGGTCTGCAGCCCCCTCCAGATCTCCTCACTCAGCATCCAGAGCAAGCAGAGTGGTGGGAAGAAAAGATGCACCACTGGGTAATATTTCTGCAAAAACTTACTTTTTAAAGACAGATTTAAAAGCCATTAAAAAGATAAAGCTCAGCAGAGGAAAACCAGAGGCTTCTTCCCCACTGAAACATGCAAGAGGGGTTTTGCCCCTGGCATAAGCCTTAAATAAAATCAGGAATTCTGTTATCAGAGTAACGCTGGAGTTGCACAGTGCTGCAGCAAAGTGCTGGAAGGAAGGCAAAGGCCAGCACGGCTGAGCTCGAGTCAGCCCAGGGGATTTCAGTCTTGCAATGCCACCTCGTGGGAATCCCTGCAACTCCTGCCAGGCTGGAATACAGCAGCACCCAAGCAGAAGCTTTCCCAGCTCAGGAAGAGGGGCTTTAACATCTTCCAACAATGCCCGTGGTGTTACAGTGTTTTCCTGACACTGAAACTGTAACACCAAAACCTTTAATTGTGAGTCCTCCACAGGAGAAAAGGAGCTTCTCCTGCGCACAACTCAAGCTCCCAAATCCAGACAGTGCTTTCTCCTACACAGTGGGAACAGAGCTAAAACAGGAGCATTTTTGGGAAGGCACATCAAACATCCTGAAAATTTAACTTGGGACTGCAACAACATCTTACTTAAGGCACCCAGGTTAATTTTGGCCGTTAAACCTGTTTGGCTGCTATTGTGTTTATGGAGGCATTGACATGGACTTTATCACTGCACTTCTGGAATTTAAACACATACCAGCATTCACATGGAATTAATTGTAGGAGGAGATTCTGCTTCACTCAGGTGAGACACCCCATCCCCCCTTCTCCCCCCCAGCTCCAGGATCCCAGCACAGGAAGGACGTGGAGCCACTGGAGCCAGTCCAGAGGAGGCCACAGAGATGCTGGAGCAGCTCTGCCATGGAGCCAGGCTGGGAGAGCTGGGGGGGCTCACCTGGAGAAGAGAAGGCTCCAGGGACACCTCAGAGCCCCTTCCAGTGCCTAAAGAGGCTCCAGAAGACCTGGAGAGGGACTTGGGACAAAGGCCTGGAGTGACAAGGACAAGGGAAAATGGCTCCAAATTGCCAGAGGGCAGGGTTGGATGGGATATTGGGGAGAAATTCATCCCTGTGAGAGTGGTGAGGCCCTGGCACAGGATGCCCAGAGCTGTGGCTGCCCCTGGATCCCTGGAAGTGTCCAAGGCCAGGCTGGACAGGCCTTGGAGCAAGCTGGGATAGTGGAAGGTGTCCCTGCCCATGACAGGGGATTGGAACAAGATGAGCTTTAAGGTCCCTTCCACCCCAAACCAGTCTTGAATTCTGTGACTAAACTGAAGAGCCAAAAGACCAGCCCTGCTTTCCAGTGGCAGCTGGAGAGCACCACCACTGCAGGACACCTTTCCACTGGGACCAGAGTCCCCTTCACAGCTTCCACTGCAGCTCCCCAACCTGCCTTGTCCCATCTGGCCTTGCCATACTTGGTTATTAACAGAGTTTTATAACACAGATGTGTGAAATCAGCACAGACATTGGGCCCTTCGAGGTTACCAGCATTTAAATCCTTCCCCACACACAAGCTTCCTGCCCTTACCAGGTGACAAAAAAGCCCACGAGATGCCACCCTGGCATGAGAAGCAGCTGTATGTGCCCTGCAGACTGTTTGCAAGAGAACCTGGGAGGAGACAACTCTTATCCAAGTAAGAACACTGGCAGTACTGACAAACACCCACGGAGAGCCCTCACAACGCTGAGCCCTTCTGCACCTTCACATCCAGGCACAGGCAGAGGATTTCAGGCAATCCCATGGTGGCCAATGAGAGATGGCTCAGCAGCTGAGCCATGTGTCCATGGTGTGGGGAAAAGGGCATGAAATGGGGCAGCATCCAAAGCCTCGGGATAAGACATCACCTTCAGCATGGCAACAACCCACTGACCTCCCTGCCTGGGCCAGGTGTGCTGCTGTCCCCAAACCCCAACCAGGGAGCCCAGTCGGGTCTGGCAGCAGCACTTGCCCATCTCGCTGTGTCCTCCCCTCTGGGGTGGGCAGAACCACATCCTGGCATCCCAGACTCCTGTGTGGGGCTGAGGCACTCACCACTGAGCTCAGGGGGAGGGCTCAGGTAGAAGGTGCAGTAAATGTCATTGTGCATCTGCAGCTCTGCGTTCAAGGGCTTCTTCAGCAGGTCTGGGATCTTCTCCTCCTGGAAAGGAGTCTTTTCCAGGATTACCACAGCATCTGTGCCCTCTCCAGAGAGGCCAATCCTCTGAAACAGGAATGGATAAAGCCATCAGCAAATGCAGATCCAGCACTTGGTGGAGTTTGAAGCCTGGGTTCACAATGGACACCTTACAGCTTCCCAGTCCTCATGTCCAAACCCCCTCCTAGGGCAGACACCCATCCAAAAATAAACAACACATTTGCCTGGAATTTGCTTCCCACCAGGGAACACAGGTGGTTTTTGGGGGAGCAGGGGATGTGGGCAATGACTCAGCCACCCTGCACCTCCCCGGATGCTCCCAGGTTTCCTGCTGACCCATGGCACTGATTTCATCTCTGACACTGCCCAGCTGCCGGGGCAGGGGCAGGGGCAGGGATTTGCATCACGGTCAGGAAGCACATTCTGGGTCAGGGGGCACTCACTGCTGCCCTGCTCTGAGGAACCACAGCCCCGAGCCAGCGGCCTCAGCGTGCTGGTTTGGGGAGGTGCTGGGTGTAGAACCTCCCCTGAAATCACTCCTGTCCATACAGCACCCTGGTGAGCCCTCACCACACCACCTGGGGAGAGCAACAGCGCTCACCCGGGGCTCCCAATCCCATCACATCCACAGCACAGAGCGAGAGGTCTGTGCCCAGCTCAGTTACCCACTACCCCGAGACCAAAGCAGCAGACTGGCACTTCCCTATCCTCATCTTCTGCTTGGATGCACATCTGCAGGACACAGAAGCTGAGGCAGCTGTGTGGTACCCACTCCGTGGCCAGACTCCCGGGCCATAAACCCTCAAGAGTTACTACAAATTTCCCTGTAACAGCACACGATGCACACGCCTGTACTATTTGCAGTCGCAGAGCCGCCATCCTGCTTGCAGTCCTGTGCCACTTTACCTACCAAGCACAACCAACCTGCTGAGCCACAAAAGCACTAAGCTACACACACAAGGCAGAGGGCTGCAGTAAGGTCTCCAGCCGCCTCCTTGCCCTCAGCGTAGCCCGGTTTGTGCAGCGCCGGGCAGGAAGAGCGGGCCGAGCCGGGCCGGGCCGGGCCGGGACCGAGTGCCGGGGCTGCCGGGGGG
>VZRZ01003127.1:7823-24169 GCA_013398175.1 Climacteris rufus | reverse complement strand
GGGCGCGGTTGCCATGGCGACAGCGGGGGGGGCGGTTGCCATGGTGACGGCGGCCGCCATGGCGGGGGGGGTGGTCCCATGGCCGCCGCCGTGAGGGGACGGAGCGGCCTGAGGGCAGCCAAGGAGCCCGGGGCGGCCGGGAAACCTCTGACAGCGGTGGGCGGCCCGGCTTTGACTCCCCCGCGCGGCGGCGTCGCCCTCTATAAAAGCTCGTTTTTATGGATGTTTCCCCCTGGGAAGGAGCCTCGGCGTCCTGCCCGCCTGCTGAATCCCCGTGTTGTTGCTTTTCCCGCAGGTTTAGCGAGGAGGGGGCCCAACGGAGAGGACAGGTAAGGGCTGGAGCAACCCTGAAGGTGGGACCCCCTCCCTGGTTCCCTTTGCAGGGTCAGTCCTGGACAGGCAGCTTTCCGGGGGAGTCTGCGGGACAGGGAGCTCAGCCGGGCTTTGCTGTGTCACTCCCTCTCCGTGCTCGTGAAGCACGTGGAGAATCACAGCTTTGAATAAAAACCTCTGGTGTGTTTGAACTCACATCCAAGGAGGCTGAATCTCGTGTTCTTGTGACGTGGAGAGGAGCAGGGCCTGTCCTCAGTCCCGTTGTCCCTGGAGCATTTCTAGGATGGTTTTGATCCAGCTCCAGCTGCAGCTCCCATGTGGAGGGACAGGCTTGGGAATTGGCCAGGGACAACTCAGCTTCTAGCTGAAACATCGTGGCTTTTAAACTACCTTATCTGAACAGCTTAAAGCCACTGGATTGAAAAAGAAGCTGGGAATTACACCCTGGCTGGTGGCAGTTCTCAGCACTCAAAGCTAAAAATAATGGATGAGCAATAGATTTGTACTTGTTTCTTTGTGGAATTTGTGGGGGCTGTTGTGGAGGAGCCCATCCTCCAGCATGGAGCTGGATCACTTCAACTTTAAACATCCAGGTGTAGCTTTAGCTGGGTGCTGAGCACAGAGATGGTGTCAGCAGTGACTTCTCCTTGTGGTGGTGGAGAAAATGTCCCATTAATTCCCCATTTTGCTTCTGTGGTTGGGCTCTGGTGCTGACTGTGTATTGCAGAGCTACAGCAAGGTTTCTGTGAATACACACCCTCTGTGAACCTTGGCCTTCGTTTGACAGACGTGGTGTTCAGGTGTTTGCTTTTACCTGGGATACACCTTTGTATTCCCAACATTTCTGCAGCTGGATGTGTCTGTGTCACACAGAGAGTTGCTGTGGTTGGGTTTATCCAGTGGGGGTGATTTGAGCATGGTTTAAAGCTGGAGTCTGAAAGGCTTTAGGATAAATTAAGGCATTTCTGTGGTGTGGAGGGGGAAAGAGAGCGAAACAAACCCACAAAGGGCTCTCTTAGTATCCCTGATAAAGGTGATGAGGACAAGGCTGGGACAGGGGAACAGGGCATCCATGGAGTGTGGTGTTAGCAACCTTCAACTCCCTGTGGTCTAAATAGCTGGAAAGTTCCCAATGTCTGGAGAAGGCTGGAGAGACGCTTCTTATCTTGTAAGTGCCCGTGGCTCCCTCTCCTCCACGGCACCTGCATTCCCAGGGGGAGCCTGCAGCACCTGGTGTGTTTTATCCCCATGGCAGTGTTGCACTCTGAGGTAATTCCATTTAATTTTGGCTACCTCAGCTGTCCTGGCGAGATCCATCCCCCTGGAGAGCAGAGCTTCTCCTCAGGACTAAAACCTGGAGGTTTCTGTTTCTTGGCTGAATCTCCCTGAATTCTTTTTAAGACGAGTAATAACTTTTTTGGAACTAGGCTGGATTTATAATGGGGTTTTTTGTTCCTTTTTGTCTCTCTGCACTAAATAATAGGCCTGAAGGTTGAAGCTCATTATAGCAGGCAACCTTTCTAGGTAATTATAATTCTAAAAGGTGTTTTTTCCTAAGTTTAAAATTACTATTGAAAGGTCATTAGTGCTGTAGAGGCACTTAAAATTGATTTGATGGCTTCATTCCTGCTGTTAATAGCAGGGAAATGTGCAGGGTGAGCAAGATGGGAGCAGTGCTGAGGCAGGTGGAAGCAAACAGTAGAAGGCCTAGGTTGGAGTTCACAAACAGCCTCAGTGTTTGAGGCTCAGCTGATAATTCACAACCCACAGATAACATAAACTGAAATTATATCCAGTTTAGAAAGTGAGGAAGGATTTGCCTTTGTCTGTAGCTGTGCTGCTGCAGAGGGGCCAAGGGCAGACCCAGCACCAGTGGGAGATCAAACTTCCCTCTGAAACACTCCAGTTATCCAGTGTTAGTCCCTGGCTCATCTAAACTCTCTTTGCACCGTTAGTTAAAATCTGACTGGCTTTGTGGAAGCAGCCTGTCCTTCTGGGAAAATCAGCTAATCCAAAATGAGAGATAGGACCCTCCTGGAAAGGAGAAAAAAGGGCTTTTTCCCCCTTTATCCTGACTGTGCTTGGCTGTGTTCACTCAGCAGGGATTTGGTGGTACCACCTGTCAGATCCTGTGTCCAGCAGGTCCTCCTGCCTTCCTGAGAGTCACCACTTTGGTCTTTTTTTTGAGATTTAACCCTCAAAGTAGTTCACCTTGGGGCCTGATGGGTTGCAGGGTGATGAGGCTGCAGAGGTTCATTGTCAGAACAGCATCAAAGTGCTCCTGGGCTCAGGGAGGGTTGGAAAACACAGGGTACAATGTTCACAAGGGTGTGTGATGGAGGGGCCCTGCCTGGCATGCACAGAGGGGAAAACCTGGGAGATTCCTCACTTGCTGAAGGCCTTTGACACTTTGATCCAGAACCTGGGCCCTGCAGGAAGGGGCAGCAAGATAAGGTGATTGCTTGAAGTGGTGAGCAGAGTGTTCAGGGCTGTTTCAGGAGGCAGGTGGTGAGACCAGCTCTCTGAGGTGTTGTACTGTTGTTCCAATGATTTATTATTGAGCAGCCTGGGGTGGTGGAAGGTGTCCCTGCCCAGGGCAGGGGGGTGGAACGACACGAGCTTTAAGGTCCTGTCCAACCCAAAGCACTCCATGATTCCATTGTTTAAAGTTTTCTGAAGGAGTAGGCTGCACACATGGTGTATCTGAGCGTCTGCTGGAGTCATTTTGCCCTGTTCTCATCATCCAGCATTGAAAATTGGAAGTTTCCTAGAATATTGGCTGGTTTCTCACATGATCCATGCCAACATTTGCAGCACAGCTGAGGTGTCCTACCTGGAAAGACCTTCCCTGTGTCACCTGCTTTTCTGCCAGGGAGTGATCACAGCATCTTTGTCTTTAGGACAAACCCTCAGATCTCCCTGAGGCAGCAAAAACTCTGTGATTTTGGGTCAGCAGCTCTTCCCCAGCATTTCCCCTGGCCAAAAGCTTGATGTCTAACAGAGTTTTTGCTGGACTTGTCATTACAATTGGCAAGAAAAAAGCAGAGGAGGGTGAACAGCTCTGTTGGTTTTCGTTCCCTTTTCATCGACTTATTTGGGAGAAGCGGAGTGGGAGAGGCTGCGTGCTGGCAGACCTTTTGTGTTTTATGTCACAGGCTGCTGAAAGGGTTCTCAGACTCCACTTCCTTTCTGTGGGCTTTAAGGTCATTTCCCAGTGCTTGCAGACACATGGTGGGCTGGGAAACCCTTCTCTCATCACCAGGGAATGAAATGCTCTCCGTGGCTTTTTGGAGCCAACAAAAATCTTTTTGTCTTCTCTTCCCTCCCACTGTTTCCCAAGCAGCAAGTTTGCTGACAGGCCTTGTCGGGAAGGGGGGAGTGCTGCTCCAAGATCCAGGCTCTCTGGGAAAATGAGTGGCTGAGGTGAGATGAAGGGTCTGGCAAACCCTGTTTGGCTGGGACAATCACAAAACAGCCTGGGATTTTATGGTCAAGAAGCTTAAGGAAGCAGATGAGACCGTGGGGCAAAGTTCAGAGACAAAAATGTGCAATTCTCAGCCCAAAGGTGATCTCAGAAGGATAAACCTGGGATTTATCCACCTGTGCAAAGCTGTTTTTGCCAAAACCTGTTGTCTGGATGGTGTTGTCCATGTGCAGTGACTTTGCTTGTGGTCGTTGTCTACTACAGAAACTGGATGGCTTCTACAGTGAGCCTGGGCAAGGAAACGTTCTTGGAAGATGGAATGCCACCTGCAAAAAAGCCCAGGTAAATTGAATTCTATTCCAGTGAATTTCTTCTTTCTTTGCCTCACGTTGTTCTTTAAGGATTGTGGCCCTTGGCGCCCGCAGCCGTTTCGCTTCCTGATCCGAGAACCTCGCGCTGGCTTCTGGCCATGCCCTGGCCTTTCCTGCTGCTTGTGCAACAAAGGCCTTCACACCCAGAATGTACTTTTTTGGGGGTTTTAACCCTCAGCCAGGGGATGGGGTCCCACTCAAAGCTGTATTTTATGTCCTGTCTCCATGGCCCTGTCCGCTCACAGGGTCGGGTCGGACACGGTGGTTGTGCTTGTTCGTTTGATTTGTTTGGTGGTTTCCAGGAGGACAGGGAGTTATTCCAATTGGTATGATTGAGATGCATGTAAAGGCTAAATAATTCCACTCTGGAGGCTCCCTGTGCTAAGAAATAGGTGGTCTTACAGTTCTGTGAGTGGGGACCTGACTGGAGGGCGATTCCATCCATCTGAGTGTGGGACTGTGGCTGCTGCAGGCTCAGAATTTCTTGTGAAAAAGCAGCTAATTTACCTGCGGAGTTGTCTCTCCCTGATTTATTTACAAGTTTTGGAGGGCTGCAGCATAGTTCTGTGTGGTCTCAAGGTTGATCAGTGACTCTGGAATGAGCAGAAAAGAGGCTGGAAGATTATTTTTTCCTTGCTCAGGATATCAGGGCAGAAACAAGTACATTTATCAGCAGGGAACAGAATGCCTCTTTCAGAGATGCCTTGCAGGACATTAGTACTTGGGTATTTGATATTACTTTGGATTTCAGTCCCTGGATTTCCAAAAGAGTTTTTTATACTAGCGTGAATTCTAATTTACTGCTCCCGTGTGAGGCTTGCAATCCTCAGATTAAACCCTGTTCATCAGCACTGACAGCAAAGCCCTCCCTGAAAGAGTTAAGAAGTCTGTTTTCATAGGCAGGAGCTGAGGGAAGGCACAGCTCCATCTGTGTGGTGTTGGTTTCCTCTCTCCTTCTCACTGAATATCACGTGTTTGCTGATAAAGCCCATTCCTTCCAAATGAGCTGCTTCCCTGGGCTGCTGCTCCAATCTGGGAAGCTGCAGCAGGTCCCTGCTGCAGAAAGCAGCTGGACACCAGGCAAGGCAAGATGAGGAGCAGCACATCTGCTGAATAAGTCATAAAGGTCACATTTAAAAGCACTGTGCAGGTGTAAAGCTAGGGAAATAGGGAAGAGGGAAGGAGGAGTAAGGAGAACACAGCCCTGCAGCCCTTTCATGTGACTCTGTATCATCTTCCAAAAGATTGGCCTGGAGCATCCCACTGACACTGCAGGCATCCCAGGGAAGGGATTGCTGCTGCAGCTGAGAGAGCTCCTCAGCCAGCTGGGGCTGGGTCCCCTGCAGGGCTGAGCTAGGAGGAAGCCTTCCCTTGCTTTTCTCTGTGCTGGGATGAATGGAGCTGTTGTCTCCAGGCCCCTGTTCTGCACCTTGTTCAAACCAGGTGGTATTTCCTCCCTGCATGGGATCTGACCTGCATTTTGTCTCAGGATGTTTGTCTCTCATTCCCTACTGCTCTCCACACCTTTCCCATGCCCTCCAGCCTTTTCTCCAGCTTCCAGGTAACTGTTATTAAAAAGACTTCCCTTATTCCAGATTTTCAGTGGATTAGCTTCGCTTCAGAAGCACCCCAGGGCATCATTGACTTCCCCAGTAACCATCCTGGTAACAGATTTGATTCCCAAAAGTGTTGTAATTATGTCCCTTGTATTGGGAGCATTTGTGCTGCTGAGCCATGCAGCTGCCTGCTGTCTTTCAGGGATACCAAGCTGCTCCTTCATCCTCCATTTATCACAGAGCCCCAGTGGACATATTATTATTAAAATTTAGGCAGGAGGTACCTCCCTCTCCCCTCAGTCTCTGTGTCCCACCACCCCAGACACCCTTCCACCCATGGTGGTACCAGCTGTGCTCCTGTCTCCTCTTGCAGAAAGCTGTTGCCAAGCCTCAAAACCAAGAAGCCTCGGGAACTCGTTTTGGTGATTGGGACAGGAATTAGTGCTGCAGTTGCTCCCCAGGTCCCAGCACTGAAATCTTGGAAGGGGCTGATTCAGGCCCTGCTGGATGCTGCTATTGACTTTGATCTCCTGGAAGATGAAGAGAGCAAACGGTTCCAGAAGTGTCTTCATGAAGACAAGAACTTGGTTCATGTTGCCCACGACCTTATCCAGAAGCTGTCTCCGGTCAGTGTGGTTGTACCTGCCCTGAGTGTGGGATTTGGCTTTTGCAAGTAGCCAAATTTGGTTCTCCCAACAATTCCTCTGTGTGCAAGGAACCACAAGTGCAGTTACTGTGCCAGGTTCCCAAGACACAGCTCTGCTGTGAACACAGGTTTTGGGTATTTCACCTGGACCAAGATGATTAGAGGGATAGAGCACCTCTCCTAAGGGGAAAGACTGAGAGAATTGGGATTGTTCAGCCTGGGGAAGAGGTTTCAAGGGTGACCTATTGTGGCCATTCAGTAGCTGAAGGGAGCCAACAAGAAAGATGGAGAAACTGTGGACAAGGGTGTGGAGTGATAGCACAAGGGGGAATGGCTTCCCAGTGCCAGAGGGCAGGGTTAGATGGGATATTGGGAAGAAATTGTTCCCTGTGAGGGTGGTGAGGCCCTGGCACAGGGTGCCCAGAGCAGCTGTGGCTTCCCCATCCCTGGAAGTGTCCCAGGCCAGGTTGGATGGGGCTTGGAGCAACCTGGGACAGGAAGGTGTCCCTGCCCATGGCAGGGGTCGGACTGAGATGAGCTTTACAAGGTCCCCCCCAACCCAAACCATTCCAGGATTCTGTGATTCCATGACTATGCTGGGGGGAGCACCCACCTTGGTGCAGCCAGAGCTTTGTGTTTGCCCTGCAGGAGCCCAGAGCCTTGCAGGATCTGGGGAAACATGGGCAGTTTTGCATGGAGTCATTTGGCTTGAGGGGTTCAGGGGCTGCGCTCTGATCTCGGTCTGTCTCCCCTTCTCAGCGCACAAGCAACGTTCGCTCAACCTTTTTCAAGGACTGTTTATATGAGGTGTTTGATGACCTGGAATCTAAAATGGAAGATTCTGGGAAGCAGCTGCTTCAGTCTGTGCTTCACTTGATGGAAAACGGGGCCCTTGTGTTAACCACGAACTTCGATAACCTGCTGGAGCTGTACGCAGCGCACCAGGGGAAGCACCTTGAGTCTCTTGACCTGACTGATGAAAAGAAGGTAAAGGATGATGGTTTCTTTTGTCAGGGACAGTGGTGGTGCAGGATGTGCCCTCATGCTGCCTGTGGGGGGATTGTACTGATTGTAGTGGTTTAACTGCTGGCAGACAAGCTCCAGGCAGAGGCTCTGACTGTTCAGGGCAGCAAGCAGAGGAAGGAGGAGGAATACTCCTTTCTGGAATGCTGGTCTTGCTGGCTGCCATCCAGTGCTCAGGAGGAGCCCTGGTATTCCTTTGATCTCTGTCCTTGAAACTTCTGGCTTGGCCTTGCTTCCACATAAGGCTGGGTTTGATGTTTCTAACCAATATGGGAAACTCCCTGTGAGATGCAAAGCTGAACTTTCTATTTTTATAACGTGCTGCAAAGTGCTTTCTGTGGTGGGCCTTCGGGGCTGCAGCCTTTGAGGCTCCCCTCTTGCCCTGTGTGCTTTGTCTGCAATGGCTGGAATGGCTCCTTCTGCTCTTTCAGAGCCATAGCTCCTCTCTCCGTGCACATGTGCCCCCTCCTGCCCCAGTGAGCCTGTGAAACCCTGAGCTCTTTGCACCTGCCCACCTCATCTCTCCATTGTGGCTTTTGCTTGTCCTTCTGTTTGCATGTTAAACACACCCAATGTGTGTGTCCTGTGCAGTCCTGGGTCTCTTTCCATGCCTGCTCATTTCTGTGCTTCACGTTTCCTGCGTGACCTCTTAATCTACATGGCTGGAAGTACTTACAGTGTTACAAATAAGCATTCTAATTATTGCAAGCTTAAACGAGCTGAGGTCTGCAGGAGTAAACCGAGAGCCTTGGAAGCAGCTGTCTGAAATGGAGGTCAGCTGGTGAGCTCCCTCAGAGCCCATAGGGGCCACAAAATAAAACTGGGCAGGCTTGAGAAACACACTGATGTAGGACTTGTACTTTTTTCTCCTCTTTCTGGTGAATCTGGTGTATTGATTCAGCCTTCCCATCACATTCACCAATCAGCTGACGTGTTGACCCAAACGAGCACCACAGGCTGTGGCTGCAGGCCATGGTGCAGAGGCTGATGGACTCGAGATGAGGAAGCAGCTGCCTCTTTGGCATATGTTGCCTTAGGTTTTAACCCTTATATTTTTCAAATTCTGTATCGCCTAATGTGTAACTCTGGGATGCTTCATAGCCTGTGAGCTGATGTTCTGTCATGCTAAGATAGACATAACAATACCTCTCTGGGCTTGCTCTTCAAGGATGCTTAGAGTGCCGAGGCCCAGCTTCTAAAGGGGGGGAGAGCTGGGGGGAAATTGCGAAGTTTTAATTGGTGAATTTATGCTGATATGCAAATGGACCAAACCTATAAAGGTGTGGAGAACTTGTGACTCATCGTACATTTTGGGTGATGCCCCTAGGGGGCTTTGTCTGCCCTAAATGAACCTTTGAAGGCCTTTCCAATAAACCCCCACCTTTATTCCCTTACTCCTGACCAGTCTCAGTTTTTGGGCAGCCTTTCCAGGCAACACACGCTTCCCCAGAACGTTACATTTAGCAGCGCTGTGGTAGCCAAGGCCATGCCCTCACTGGTGCTGCGGGGTTTGTGTCCTGCAGGTGCTGGAGTGGGCACAGGAGAAGAGGAAGCTCAGTGTCCTGCACATCCACGGCGTCTACACCAACCCCAGCGGCATCGTGCTGCACCCGGCCGGCTACCAGAACGTGCTGCGCAACACCGAGGTCATGGTGAGGCCACGCTGGGGCCCGGCCTGCTCTAGCTACAGCTCCCACTGGTGTCAACCAGGCCTAGGCTCAGCTGAGTTCACACCGAGCTTCACAAGGGTGGGGGAGAATTAATTCATTATGGGGAATAGGAGGGGTGATTGCCCTAGCCTGCTAAGGTGCCAGAACGCCTCCCACACTTGCTGAAGGATGGCACTGCTGCAGAGCCTCGTCAGGGACAGGGCAGGTGCTGTCTCTTGTGAGGATGAAGCTCACCTTGACCAAGAACATCTTTCCCTTTCTTAAAGCGAGAGATTCAGAAGCTGTATGAAAATAAGTCCTTCCTCTTCTTGGGCTGTGGTTGGACTGTTGATGACACCACGTTTCAGGCCCTGTTTTTAGAGGCTGTCAAGCACAAGTCAGACCTGGAGCACTTCATGCTGGTGCGGAGGGGGGATGTGGATGAGTTCAAGAAGCTCCGTGAGAACATGCTGGACAAAGGGATCAAGGTGATTTCCTACGGAGATGAGTACGCCGACCTGCCCGAGTACTTTGAGCGGCTGACGAGCGAGATCGCCACGCGGGGCCGCGCAGGTACGGGGCAGGGCTGGGGGACACAGAGCACAGACAGGCTCAGCAGCCCCTCATCTCCACACTCTTTGGAGAGTCCTTAAGCCTTTTTCTTTATTTTTTTAATGTATCTCCCAAGTGTAGCTGGATTTGAGGGTCACTTTTCTGAAATCACTGTATGCTCCAACAGTTTACACAGCTGGGCTGCTTCCCTCACCTGCACTCTTTGTTTTTCATGTGCAGCTGTTTGTCCCCTTTCTAGTGAAGGGGCATTTCAGTCTCACTGACCTTCGTGCTGCTCAGCCTGAGCCAATGTTTTTATACAAGAGCTATCACTAATAAAATCACTTTCATCCCCATAAAAATGGGGAAAGTGGGGTTGCTGGCCAGAGCCTTGCTGGCAGGTGTTCCGAGGGTTAACCCAGCCGGGAAAGCCTGTGTGAAACCACCACATGGGATGCCAGTTCCCACAGGGGCTCCCCAGGGTGGTCTCTCCACCTGCCCCTGGTCTCTCTCCCTCAGGTGTACCCAAGGAGGGGCAGCAGCTGAACGGCTCCACAGCTGCCCACGCCGAGGTGAAAGGTAAGGAAGGCTCTGCAGAGCCAAGAGGCTTCACCCTGTGCAGCTCTCCAGAGCCCCAGGCAGGTTTTCAGCCTTTGCTTCCACACAGGATGCAGCCCCTGAGCCTCAGCCCTGTCCAGGCCCTGAGCTGGGATGGGCCCAAGCCAGGCCAGGAGTCCTGAGGGAGGCCGGAGCCCACCACTGTCCAGCTGCTGTCCAGCACCGAGCCAGGACCTTTCCAGCAGGGAACAGGCCAGGCCAGAGCCTCCCTGGATGAACAGCTGGTTTAACATAGTAATTGTGGTTGTGCCGGGGCTGCGTGTGCCTGCGGAGCGCGGTGCCCCCAAGGGAGCTGCAGCCTCCTCTAACTTCAGACCTAGTGCTTTTATATTCTGTATTTCAATTTAAAAAATGAAACTTGAGCTTTTTTTTTTTTTTACTGGAAGCTCTAGTTTTCTAGTCCTGTCTTTTTACTGTACAGTATTTTGTATGTTGGAAGTTGTATTAAAGGCCTGCTCACTGAACTTTTGGCTGCTGTGTCATTTCCAGGCCCTCTCACACCTCACACTGGTGGGAGTTCATCTCCCCCAAACCCAGGAGGAAACAGGTCCTGGCTGGAGGCAAGTTATTTATACACGGAGAACAAATTATGAAGTTTATTTTATATAAATTATGTCTCTTAGCAGACAGCATTCAATTTATTGCACTATAGCACATCTGCAATACAGAGCTACAAGACATCGTCAGAGAGGTTTGTATTATTCAGTGTAGCACTTCTGACCAGGATCAAGAGGCACTCAGAGGGGGAGAAAGGGTGCAGGAAAGCAGCAAGCAGCCACCATTCTCTTCCAGTATTAATGTGGTTTGGTTTTTTTTTCCTTTTTACTAGCAAATAATGCCAAGACCAGCGGGCAGGAGCCAGGGAGGGCACGCTGCCTTCCTCCTCCGGACTCAGCTGCTGCAGCTCTCCCATCTCCTGCCCAAATACGTGGTGTCTGGGGACCCTGCTCCAGAGTCCGGGTGAGGACAGGAATGAGGGACTTTAAGGCAATTTAGCATGTCCCCTCCAGCCCAGCACAGGCCATCACCTTTTTTTGGTTAGTCAGCTTCAGTGGAGCTGCCACAAGCAGCAACCTTAACAGCCAGATCTAACGCATCCCCTAAGCCAAAGTCCCTCCTGCCTCCTCCCTAAGCTGGTCTAAAAAATCAAAAGCAGCTCAAAAAAAAGCCTTCAAACCCACCAAAAAGCACAGCAGATCCTGGCACCGCCCACCCCCCCGTGCAGCACGAACAATACAAAGCTCTGGATTTGGCCTCCCCGTGAGGGAGCCTGCGTCACTGGACACAGAATGGAGGAACCCAGGGAAGGTCTTTTTCTGGATAAAAAGGTGTTTATCCAAAAAAAAGCACCGGTCATGCTGGTGTTCCTCCATTCTGTTCTGCACTACACGGGAACGACTAGTTGGTGACAGGGTAAAGCATGTTCTTCTGGGACAGCTGCACACAGCGATTTGGTGTTTAGGCCTTCATGAGCGCTGCGACCACGGCCTTGGCGTTAAGGCTGCGCAGATCACAGTAGGTCTGTCCAGTACCAACGAAAACGATGGGCTTGCTCGTGATGTAGGTCATGGAGATGGCGGCGCCCACCTGCCAGGGACAAGCAGCACCTTAAACCCAGCGCCGCCCCTCGGGGAGCTCATCAGACACTCATCCCCGCTGTGTGCACGCCAGACTGCTAAATTTGGGTTCAATGGCTTGAACACAAAAGGAAAGTGCAGGAGTGCCCTGTGTTTGATGATTCCCACTTCCCCACTGCAGTCACCACCAGGAAGCTCCGTGCAGTCACCTCAGCAGCCTTACCTTGTCATCGATGGTATCAAACTTGGTGAGGACGATCCCATCAATGAGTCGTGGTGTCTGGGCCATGGAGTGATCAGCCAGGGCCTTGTTGAACTTCACCTGAGGGAGAAAAATGATCCGAGAGATGCATTTGTGGTGCTGCCACTGTCCAAATCTCTGGAAAAATCCACAGAAACAGGCTTTTTCCCCGTCTCTCAGGAACAAAGCCTCCACACTCACCAGCTGATCCACAGCCTCATTTCCCACCAGCGCTTCCCCGACGAACAGGACCAGGTCCGGAGCGTTGACGGCGATGAGTTTGGCCAGCGCGGTCATCAGGGGCGCGTTGTCCTGCATGCGGCCGGCCGTGTCCACCAGCACCACGTCGAAGCCCTGGTTGCGAGCTGGGGAGGCGGGGGCACGGCGTGAAGGACGGCGCTGCCCCCGAGCAGCCACGCCCGCCCCCGGCCCTGCACGTACCGTAGGAGATGGCCTCCATGGCGATGCCCGCCGCGTCCTTGCCGTAGCCCTTCTCGTAGAGCTGCACCATGGTGCGCCCGCCGTGGCTCTCCGGAGGGTGCAGCGCGTTGAGGCGCCGCGTGTGGGTGCGCAGCTGCTCCACGGCCCCCGCGCGGAACGTGTCGCAGGCCGCGATCAGCACGCTGAACCCGTTCTCGATGAGCCAGAACGAGATCTGCAGGTGGCAGCGGACCAAGAGAGCCCGTTAATAGCTACAGCCCGACCCCACCACCCCAATCCTGTGGTCCAGGAGGATCCTGTCCTACCTTGGCCAGGTTGGTGGACTTCCCGACACCGTTGACGCCGCAGAAGGTGACGACGTAGGGCCGGCGATGGCGCTGGGCGTCCATGACGTCGCGGAGGACGTCCACGCGGCGCTGCGGCTGCAGGATCTGCACCAGGGCCTCCTGCAGCGCCTGCTTCACCGTCGAGGTCACCGCTGGCAAGAAGGGGAAGGAAAGAGGACTTGTCACGCCTGGGGAACGCTCCTGAGCTCCAGACCACACTCAGGAGGCCACGCAGACACTTACTGGTGAACGTTCCCATCACCTTCCCTTCCAGTTTCTTGGCCACGGATTCACAGAGCTGCACTGCAATCTCAGCTGCCACATTTTTAGCTTTGAGAAAGAGACAGCAGGGAGTCAGCAGTGCCAAGAAGGTTACACATGCCCAATCTTGGTGTCAAAGGAAGGATGGAGTCAGTGTGCAGGATCCCCACCAGACCTGACCACTGACCCCTTTTTGCTGCATTGTCAAGGGCTCCCCTGGGCTGAGACAGGAACCCCCCACAGTTCTGTGGGCCAGAACATCCCAAACCATGGGCACCACCCACCCCACAGCGTGCAGGGAACTGCCACTCGTCTCTCACACCACAGATCCAGACATACCGATCAAGTGATCCTTCATCTTCTCCAGCACGGGGTCCATGTCCTCTCTTGTCAAGCTCTTGGAGCCCACCAGGCCCTTCAGCATGCCAAACATGCCCCCCAGGCCACCCTTCTTCACACTGTGGAGGAACAGAGGAGGTTTGAGAGTGACTTGCAAAGGTCAGGTGCAGAAGCACCTACCCTGAGCGGACACACACACCAGTTTGTCTTTCCTGCATTACTGGTTAGACTGGAACAGGAGTTACAGCAGAGAAATCAACAGCTATGTGACAAGCAGGGACTGTGGGAGCCTCTACCTGGGTTTTGAAGGGTTCTGCACAACCTTCTCCTCTTCAGCTTCGTCGTCGCTCTCATACTCCAGGTCGTAGAGGCGGCCGGGCTCCCGATTCCTGTCCCCCAGGGCCTGCCAGGGCAGGAAGCAGCTTTATGGGCTGGGTGCCACAATCCCTGTTTCATGTTTCTTCATGATCCCTTCTCAGGCAGCCACGGAGATCAGGCTGGCTTTGTGAGGCCCAGCTGAACCCAGAGGATGCAGAGCCCTGACTTTTCCTTACCATGTCAGGGTCGAACTCCTCCACGGGACAGGCCTCGGCGCTGCCGTTGGTAGCAGAATTACTGTAGTCGAGTACTTTGGCATTAGAGTTCCCCAGGTCCCACACCCGGGGCTTCTTCCCCTTCTCCTTCTGTGCGTCAGGTTTTGGAGATCTGACAGAACAAAGACCAGAAACATGTTGTGTTCAGTGCAGGGAAGCAGCAGCCATTGTCTCCTTAGAAAACGTGAAAAATAAAAGCCTGGATTACCCACAGGAGCAGAAAGTAGGGCTAAACTTGGCTGATTTGGTCTCCAGAGTTTATTTATCTGAACTTTAATCCTGTAGGACATCACTTCCCCTTGAGCCAGGCATCTATGCACTGTTGCTGTCTGCTCATTAAAGACAGGTGTGGACCACTCCCAGAGTTTCCAGATCTCCCAGCAAAGGGAATCAGGCTCTATTACCCCTCCAGGACCCCCAACTGTCCTCTCCCAGTCTTTTCAGCAAGCAGGGAAATAAAGAAAAGGGAAATAATGTCCAGGAAAGTGAGAACTGACATCTAGGGGTCACCAGAAGGAGGAGAGGCTCAGACACAGTTTGGTTCAAAGCACAGGCAGACTGACCGTGCCCCCATCACCCACCTAGACTTCTCCCCAGCTTTCATGTGTCTCCTGAAGAATTCCTCACGGTTCTTCTGCAGGATTTCATCCTTGGTCAGTTCCTCCTTCTCCCCTGCTGCCGAGAGCTGCTTGTCACCTGCAGATGCTTTACTGGGCGCTGCCACAGCTTCAGTTCCTGACAGGAAGAGCCCCAACACGAGCTCAGACCAGCTCCAAGCAGACTGGGAAAGCACAGGCTGCAACACATTGCTCTGGAATATTTATTTCCCTACTATTTTTCTTCCCCATCCACTCACCATCCTTTTTGGAACCTTTGTTCTTCTTGTTCTTGACCTTCTCCTTTGGTTTCTCCCCTGCTCGGGGTTCAATCATACACTTGACAGTCTTCTGGGATTTCAGAGACTGCTCAAACGTCTTCATTACCGTGGGAGCTCGGACTTTGCTGCTCTCCTCTGCATCCCTGCGGGGAGGCGACCCATTAGCCTGGATTTCAGCTCTCCCCCCCTTCCCACCTCTGCTCAAAACAGAAATTTAAGACAAAAAGCAGGCTCTGCTACCGGAGGAGGCGCATGAAGTCGTCTTTAAAATCAAAGGTGCCATTTAGGAGGCCCAGGGCGCCTTTCTGCTGGAATTCGTTGCGGTACTTGTCTCGGAATTCCTTATGGACGTCGTCTATCAACTTGTCCACGTAGGTTAGAGTCAGGATCTTCTGGAACCCCACCTGCCAAGGAGCATGGCCAACAGACACTGCACCTCCAGCTCACTCAACAGCAGCAAGGAAGCAAAAACCTCTCCATTTAATTCAAAGTTCTTTAACTTGGGCAAGCTTCAGCCTGTGCTTTCTGCTTCACCTTCCCAGGCTTTTAAAATAGCCCCAAAAGGTAAAAACCAGCCCAGAGCTTCGTTTCCACAGGCCACCCCAACATGCACAGGCTGTCTCATGGCAACAAGGACACGTAGTGCAAGGGCAGAAAACTTTTAGCTTATCTGTAGTTCCCCAGGGAAGGTTGTGTGGATTTATGGAGATAAGGTGCCGACAGACTGAAAGGGAGAGCATTAAATGCTCCAGAAAGCAAAGGGAACGACACATTTCTGGCTTTTTTTCAATAGATCTAGCCAAAGTGAAGTTTTACAAGGCTGCAGCTTCTGTTTGAGGTTTGATTAGTTTTAATCCTGTTGCAGATGATTAAAATAAGCTGCTACCACAGCAGTGTTCAGCTGATAGACACACAGGTCCAATCTCCGTGGGGAGCCTGGCTATACTGGGGTCAATGCTCAATCCCCTCCAAAACCCTCATCAGCCAAAATCCCAGAGACAGAAGCCAAACCAGTTTGGGAGCTGAGATCCAGCCCTATGCAATGCAAACAGCTGTTTGCTCAAACCTCAACACATTGGGAACTGTTCCTGCTCTTTTCTGGGGCAATCCCCCTCCCTCAGGTTTGGGGGCACCCCGGAGGGTTGGAGGGGCCCCCCTGCCATCCCAGGGTCACCTGGGGGCATCACTTACCACAAACACCAGCTCAAACTGGTTGTCCAGTTTGTACTTGAGCGTGAGGGCTTCATGGGTGAAGGAGTTGTTGCCGCCTCTCTCCTGGGGGAGAGGAGCTGTCAGAATGGGGGTGCCAGCAGCAAGGAGACCCCCTCTCCATCATCCCTCTCATCCTCCTGCCCAAAAGTGGTCCAGCATCCCTTAGACGTGACCCCACACCCCCTGGGCAGGTGGTCCCATGCATCCCCTCCCACTGCATGATCCCACCCACCCCCAGAGCTGGTCGTGCCCCCCAGGCAGGTGGTCCCAGCCCTCTCTCTGCTCCCCAAGGTGACGGTCCCACCCA
>VZRZ01003124.1:35964-47624 GCA_013398175.1 Climacteris rufus | reverse complement strand
ATTTTTTGTTTAATTTTTGTCTAATTTTTTGTTTAATTTTTTTGTTTAATTTTTGGGTTTTTTGGTTTTTTTGGTTTTTTTTGGTTATTTTTAAATTTTTATTTATTTATGTATTTTAATTTATTCTTGATTTATTTATTTATTGATTTATGATTTATTGATTTACTGATTTTATCTTGCTTTTATTTATTTACTTCTTTTTAACCTTTAATTCTTTACTTTCCTTTTCGCTGCTTTCACCCCCACCCCCCATCAACCCCGCAGCTTTCAGCACGACCCACATTTAATCCCTGAAACATCTAAATTCTGTATTTTTTTGCCTTTTTCAGGTAAAATCTGGCTGGACAACGTGCAGTGCAGCGGCCGGGAGAGCAGCCTGGCCGCCTGCGCCTCCAACGGCTGGGGAATCAGCGACTGCAAGCACAGCGAGGACGTGGGGGTGCTCTGCGCCGAGAAAAGGATCCCCGGCTTCAAATTCGACAACTCCCTCATCAACCAAATCGAGGTAAAGGCGCTGGAAAAGCTCGGGTGGAGCTGGGCGGGGATGGGGATGGCTGGGGGTTGTGAATGGTGTCGATTTATTGGGTTTATTGTCAATTTATTTGGTTTAATTATCAATTCATTGTCGATTTATTGGGTTCATTGTCGATTTATTGGGTTCATTGTCGATTTATTGGGTTCATTGTCGATTTATCGGGTTTATTGTCGATTTATTTGGTTCATGGTCGATTGATGGCGTTTATTACAAATTTATCATGTTCATGATCGATTGATGGCGTTTATTACAAATTTATCATGTTCATGATCGATTGATGGCGTTTATTACAAATTTATCATGTTCATGATCGATTGATGGCGTTTATTACAAATTTATCATGTTCATGATCGATTGATGGCGTTTATTACAAATTTATCATGTTCATGATCGATTGATGGCGTTTATTACAAATTTATCATGTTCATGATCGATTGATGGCGTTTATTACAAATTTATCATGTTCATGATCGATTGATGGCGTTTATTACAAATTTATCATGTTCATGATCGATTGATGGCGTTTATTACAAATTTATCATGTTCATGATCGATTGATGGCGTTTATTACAAATTTATCATGTTCATGATCGATTGATGGCGTTTATTACAAATTTATCATGTTCATGATCGATTGATGGCGTTTATTACAAATTTATCATGTTCATGATCGATTGATGGCGTTTATTACAAATTTATCATGTTCATGATCGATTGATGGCGTTTATTACAAATTTATCATGTTCATGATCGATTGATGGCGTTTATTACAAATTTATCATGTTCATGATCGATTGATGGCGTTTATTACAAATTTATCATGTTCATGATCGATTGATGGCGTTTATTACAAATTTATCATGTTCATGATCGATTGATGGCGTTCATGATCAATTGATGGCGTTCATGATCAATTGATGGCGTTCATGATCAATTGATGGCGTTCATGATCAATTGATGGCGTTCATGGTCAATTTATTTGGTTTATGATCAATTGATCGTGTTTATTATAAATATACCGTGTTTATTATCATGGCTGAGGGGTTAAAACAAACTCTATCTGGGCTGGAAATGCAAAATTCAGGTTCTGCTTTTAGCTGTCCACAACATCAGATAAATACTAAGAATTGGAAACAGTTTAGGATTTTTTTTTTTTTTACTATAAAATAGTCCAGTTCCACAATCGATTTTCAAGATTGAAAACTGGGTTTGTTGAGAACGTCAGATAAATAATAAGAATTTGAAACAGTTTGGGATTTATTTTTAATTTTTTTTTGCTAGAAATTATTCCAGCTCCACAATCAATTTTCAAAATTCAAAACTTTTTTTTTTATATTTCCAAGAATGAATTTAGACAAAATGTGTGCACAGAACTTCCAGGTTTTTTTGGTTCCAATGGACAAAACCACCGAGTTTTCTCTCCCTTTTCATACTGGGACCAGTTTGGAGCTCTCTGGGCTAACAGGGGCAGCAGGCAGGGTTGGATTTGGAACACTTCTCACAGCCATGGGTGGATTTACAGGGAAGATATAAATGTATTTTTGCGTAGTTTGGTTCAGCAGTGATGAAGAAAGCAGGATAACAGTATGGAAATATTTGTGGGAATGTGGAATTTGTGCTGGAAGTGACGGAGGCCGTGGGCTGCCCACCCTGGGGAAGGCTCTGGGTTGTCACTGGGTCAGACTGGGAGGGTGGAAGGGGAGATTTTGGGGAATGACACAACCAAAGGGATTGAATCACATCCCAGTGGGATTCCTGCAGGATAGAGAACACAGGGAATGCTGGGCTGAGCTTTTCAGAGGGGAAAAAAAAGAAAAAGTGGCTTTTTTGCCTTAAAATCCTCAGGTTGGGACGTTTGTGGTGACTCTCAACCCCTCATTTTCCTTGGATTTTTCACTGTGTCAATTCCCAGGCTGCCCTGGGTCAAAACTTTGATGGAAAGAGCCCCCTAGAGCGACTCTCAACACCTCCTTTTCCTTGGATTTTTCACTGTGTCAATTCCCTGTCTTTCCCATTATGGAAAGAGCCCCCCCAGAGCTCCCAGGGAATATTTGGGCCGTGGGGAATCCAGGGATGAATCCCTGGGTTTGTGCATGAGCTGAAAGGGATGCAGGGCCGAGCAGGCAGCCCTCAGCATTCCAGGGAAGGGCTGCAGCTCCAGGATATGAAGGATTAAATTCCCTTCCTCGCCCTGACCTCGCTTCCCCTGGCTGAGGAGGGAGAGGAGGGCTCATCCCTCCATCAATGGCTCCCTTGTTGCCCAGGGAATGAGGAGGGATCAGGGAAGCAGGGGTGGCTTTGGCAGCCCTGGCTCTCCCCCCAAAGCCACAGGTCTGGAAGAAAAAGCTGCTTTAAGTCTAGACAGAGGTCACCTCAGCCCGGGCTGCTCCACAAATGAATCACGGAAGGCTCTGCTTTTCCATTAGCTCAGCACCGGGGGAGTGGAGCACGTCAGGTAATTGGGAATGAGCTCTGAGGATGCTCAGACTTCGCTCAGGAGAAGCCCAGTGAGTCATGAGGCTGGAGCAATTCAGGGAGCAGAAGCTTGGATTCATCAGCAGGGTCACTCGGGAGATATGGATGGAAAAAAGAGAAGTGGATTTAAATTTAAAGTGGTGGGGAAAGTGCTGCATTTCCTGAGCAGTGGCTGCTGTCAGCCCCAGCTCATCCCCTGCCTGTCCCACACTGACAGAGCAGGTTTAAATTTGAGATTAGGAGGAAAAAAATCTTCCCTGGGAGGGTGGGGAGGGGCTGGGCTGGAATTCCCAGAGAAGCTGTGGCTGCCCCATCCCTGGAAGTGCCCAAGGCCAGGCTGGAGCACCCCGGGGTGGTGGAAGGTGCCCTGCCCATGGCAGGGGTAGCACTGGGTGATTTTTAAGCTCCTCTCCTACCCAAACCATTCTGGGATTCTGTTTCTCCCTGAATTTCATGAGCAGCTCCCACCACACCATTGCATTTCCCTCAGAACCCCTCTGATATTTTCCTCTCTCCCTGTAAAATCCCTGGAGCTGAAGGGCCCTTTCCCTGCTGCTTTCCTTGCAGAAGGTTGAAGGTGATGAGTGGAAATGTTTAGGATGCCATTGGGGAAGCTTTTACAGTCACAAGTGGCTGTCAAATGTTTCAACTCCTTCCCCCTCTCTCAGCTTCCTCCTCTTAATCTTTGCTTTATCTCCTCAGCAGCCAGTGTGACATAGCTGGAGCCAAGGATGACGAGCAGGGTGACCCAAGGGGTCACAAATCCAAACCAGGGGGGTCAAAATCCTCCTGGGAAGGCAAATTTGGGAGTCTGTGCCCTTTCCAACACGCCTGGGAGCTCTGCAGGTCATTCCTCACATTCATCAGGGGAAACATCATGGGTTTGTGAGCTCCTGGCTTCCTCAGTCTGGAGCCCAGAGCTTGTCCCAGTGATGTTTTCTCTTTGGAATGAGGGGAGAGGGGGCTGGAATTTCCTCTGAGCAATGCTGTGGTCAGGATTCTCCACCAGCCCCCCTGGTTCAGCTTTTGCAGTGACAGAGCAAAACCAGGGCAGTCCCACTGGGGAAGAGATTCCAGCTGGGGCTTCAGCTGCTGCCCAAACCAGGTTTCACCCCAAACTGGCCTGGCTGGAGGTGCTGCAGGGGGCTCAGGTCTGGAATTCCACCTTCCCACCCTGCATTCCCACTCTGGTTGTGATTCCCACATGGATCACACTGCTGGGTTTGCAGGATTGACAGGAGTGAGGGTGATCTTGGTGTGTTCCCTGTGGAGTTGGGCCAGGGAATACTCAGTTGGATTTTGGGAAAAGCTTCTTCACCTTGAGGGTGGCCTTGGGCTCTTCCAGGGATGGGGCAGCCACAGCTTCTCTGGGAATTCCATCCCAGCCCCTCCCCGCATTCCCAGGGAGGAATTCCTTCCCAAAATCCCATCTAACCCTGTTCCCTGGCAGTCTGAAGCCATTCCCTGTGTCCTGTCCCTCCATCCCTTATCCAAAGTCTCTCCGTGTTTCTCGTTGGCTCCTTCAGGCCCTGGAAGGCCACAATGAGGTCACCCCAAAGTTTCTCCTCTCCAGGCCAAACAACCCCAACTCCTCCACGCTTTTGTCATCATTTAGAGCAAATTTATCATCATTTCGTGCAAATTCTCTGGGGCTGCCAAGATTTCATATGGAAAATCAGTGGGTGGAAAAGCAGACGTGACCCCACAGGGACGGGGCCCTCCAAGGTGATTTTGCTCCAGTCTGGCCTTGCTGCCTCAAATCTGCCACACAAGGAGCTCCCACTCCTTCAGCAGCAACTTGATAGCCCTGGAGCAGGGTTTGTTTGCATTGGACACCGGGCAGGGCTCTGCTTCCCACTTTGGAAAAGCTGGGGATAAATGATATAGGATGAAATTTTCCATGGCCATAAATCACTTGGCTTCCATATGGATGTGCTCAGACAGATCTGCTGCCACCCCAGCTCGTGGTTGTGAGGGTTATGTCACATCTCTTCCCATCCCTGAGCTTTTCCATCCTTTTTCCTGTTGGGAAGGGGCAGGGCTTGGCTCCCCCAAGGTGTTTTGGGGGAAGGTGAGTGCTGGGAGTCAGGCAGGAAGGGCTTAATCCTAACAGCGCCAGGGGCAGGCTGAAATCCATCCTTCCCTGGTTCAAATTCCATCATTTTTGCTCTTTTCCACTGCAGCTTTTCACCTTGGGAGGATTTCTTGGAGGGGGGGATGGAGGTGCAGAGCAGGGCAGCCCTTGCAGGGTGTCAGGAGCTCTGAAATCAGAGTGATTCCCTGTGTTTTCCCAAAGCTGGGAGCAGGGAATGCCATCCCTGCTTTTCCAGTCACTCTGTGCTCTCCAAACCCAGCCCAGACCCACCTGCAGCTGCTCTCCTGGGTTCTCCACCACTTTAAAGACCAAAGTCACTGATTCCTACCTTAATATATCTCTTAGATCAATGCACCAGAGGTATTTTATTTAACACACTCCCCAAAACATCCTGAACAAAATATTTACTGTCCACCTTCTTCCTCTGCATGCACCCACAGGGCCTTCAAGTAGGCCAGGCTCTAAATATATCGAATTTCTGCAGCATTTAGAGGTTCACAAATAGATCTGGTACCTGGGGCCAGCCCAGGGCTTTGGCCAGACGGTGGCCAGACAGCTCTGGCTCAACACACCAGGCCCTGCTGCTATTTCTGGCCTTCATTTCCCCTCTGGGTACATGTAAAGCATTAAAATCTCACTTCAAAGCCCAGTGGCTCAAAGGCTCTGGTTGTGCTGGGTTCAAAGTGAGTTAAGCCACCCCTGGAATTGTCCAAGGCCGGGTTGGATGGGGTTTGGAGCAGCCTGGGGTAGTGGAAGGGGTCCCTGCTCATGGCAGGGGTGGGATGAGATGGAGTTTAAGGTCCCTTCCAATGAACAATTCCATGGTTCTGTTTAGTTCCAGATTTTTAACAAGTGGGGAAAAGCTCTGCCAAGTCCTGCTCGGGAGCTTTCAGTTAAGCTGGGCTTTGGGTGAGGTAAAACTCTGCCATGGGAGATGCAAGGAGGGAAGGGGGACGAGGTTGGTTTGGGGAAATGTTCCTCTCATGCAGCTTTTTGAAATAAAAATCAGTGGTATCTCTGCCCACACAGGGCACCCCCACCTCAGCCCGGGGCTCTGGGTCCTGCAGCCCTCAGTGTTTGCCTGGAAAAGCTTTATTTGCCTCTTTGTTATGGCAACAGGGTTTGATTTCCCCCTGGCTGTAAATGTTTACTTCTCTGACCCAAAGCCCCAGTGCAGCACAAATTCTGCTGCTTTGTGTGTCTGGGAGGGTCTTCCTCATCCCTTCAGCCCAGGGAAATGTTAATGAAGCTGATATTGGGGTAATCCACCGTGTTTTAGTGCTTTAAATTCGAAGTGAGTGTGATAATTTACCTCAGTGGTTGCTTTGTGATGGTTTGTGGCATGTCAGGGTGCTGGGAAACAGGGAAGGCTTTGGGCTGGTCCCTTAAAAACCATTTTTCTGTTCAAATATTGAACTTCTCCTGAGGACAGAGTCTGGGTGAAAAGGTGGAGATTGGTTAAAGGTTGGGTGTAGTGATTCTGGAGGTCTTTTCCATAGGTTGAACTGAATTCATTCTGTGTTTCTGTGCTGCTCACCTTGTCCTGTCTGGGTTAGAACTTTGTCCAGCTGTCAGTGCCTGATCCAGACATTCTGAAGCAGCTCAGGAGATGGGAAACAGGGACAATCACAGCTTTGCTCCTCAGGAATCCCAGGACAGAGCCGGGTCCTGCCCTAGGCTGAGCCTTCCCTGTGCCCAAGGCTCTCCAGGCTCCTGCTTTGCTCCCTCCCTTTGTCCCCTCGCTGTGCCTGGGCAAGCAGGAGGCTCCAGTGGAGCCTTTCCCAGCTTAGCAAGGCTTTTGTCCTCTCTGAGCTGCCCTGGGTTTGCTCCTGGCCCCTAATCCTGACTCGCACCCTCCTCCCTGGCCCTTTTGTGCTGCTCCAAGCCTGAACAAAACGTGCTGGCAGCCCCAGGGCACCGCTGTCCTGTCCTCTCCTGTGTTTATTGAGCAGCTGGGACCTTGGGGGTGACTCAGAGGCTCAGCTCCAGATGTTAAAATCCAAACAGAGTCCACCCATTCTGATGGGGCTGAAGGAAAAAGAGTAATTTTCCTTTGGTGGCTGAGATTTCAGGGGAAATGGGTGAAGGTTTTTAAGGAGAGAAGGTGCCTCTGGGATGAACCAAGCCCACGTGGAAAGATTTTGTGTTGTGTGCTGGATTGAAGGAAAAAAAATCAACGTATTATGCAAGTTTCAGCTTTAATTCCTGATGTGTGGAAGCCAAGAAATCCTGGAGCTCTGTTGTAAGTGAAAAACGTTGGTATGAACAGATTTGATTTAAGGGGCAGTGGGATAGGGCAGGCTTAGGGAAGGAAAAAGGAATTTGAGTGGATCCTGGGGGTTCTCAGAGCAGGAGAGAAATGAGAATGGACTCCTGGAGGTTCTCAGAGCAGGAGAGAAATGAGAATGGACTCCTGGGGGTTCTCAGAGCAGGAGAGAAATGAGAATGGACTCTCCAGGGACAGAGCAGAGAGAAATCCCAGCTCCAGGGCAGCGTCTGGGGTTTCGAGGGACGGGATCCTCTCCCTGGATTGCTTCCTGAGCATTCCCTTCAAAAAGAAAGGGCATGGCTGGGTTTGGGCAGGGAGGAGAACCCAAACAAACCATCCTGGGCATCGTTTTGCCAGCACAAAGCCCGTGGCAGGAGGTGCAAGTGAAGGTGACCAAAGTCGGGTTGGTTTTTGCCGTCGGACGAGGCACCGTGGGGCAGCCTGGGGTTCAGAGGGTGGAAACAAAAGCAGGGGGATGCTCGTGTGAAAACTTTCCGAGGCAGGAATCCTTTTGTGAGGGCTCAAAAACAAACCCTTTGCTCCGTGCTGGCTCTGGGCAGCCCCATGGCTGAGGCTCAGAGCCCCTGGTTTCATAACGGAGCTCGCAGCCTCTGCCAGGGTTTTTGTGTCCAAGCTGGAGAGGAGCAGCGCTGCAGGCCCTGGATGTGGCTCTGGGCAGGGAAAGGAGTGGGACAGAGGGAAATATGGCCCAACATGGCAGAGTTTCACGTGTTTTTTCCTCATTTTTGCGCTCGTTTTTGCTGTGGTGTGTTGGAAGTGGCAGCTGGAGATCGTGGAATCCTGGAATGGTTGGGTGGGAAGGAGCCTTAAATCCCATCCAGGGACACCTCCCACTGTCCCAGGCTGTTCTAACCTGGCCTTGAGCACTTCCAGGGATGGGGCAGCCACAGCTTCTCTGGGATTTCCATCCCATTTTGCCTCCCAGGGAAGGATTTCTTCCCAATATCCCATCCATCCCTCCCCTCTTCCTCTTTAAAACCATTCCCCCCCTGTCCTGTCCCTCCAGCCCTTACCCCAAATCCCTCTCCATCACATCTTTGCCTCCCTAGAACCTGCCATGGTTTAACCCCAGCTCTCCCTTGCTCCTGGAGAAGTTTCCTTGTGGTGGGATTGCTCCCCAGGTGTCCATCGAGCACGGACAGGGGGATTTTAGGGGCCTGCTGAAGCCATTAGGAGTTGTTTGCTCCTGATTTTTCTGTGGAATCTGTTTTCACCATCAGCCCAGTGCTGCTGTTGGAGGATAAACTATTCCTGCCTGGATTTGCATCATTGCACAGCCCCAGTGTAACAAAACCTCTGCAGCAAAAGGAAACCACTCCAATCCCAAAGAGTTCCTGGGAAAAGCTCTTGGCAGCTCTTTCTTCTGGAGAACCCTCTGTGTGCTGCTTTGGATCCTTTGTTCTTTAATTTTCCAACATAAACCCCGGCTCTGCAGTGTTGAATTCCTCCCTGAGGTTTTGCTCTTTGTTCAGACCCAGAGCAAACCCGTGAGTTGCTCCACCAACAATTCCCTGCTCTAAACCAGCCCTGGGAGCAGCGAAGAGACAGGATTGGGGTTGGTTTTGCTCTCAGACAGATCATGAAAATGTCACTGTGGTCTGCTAGAGCTATCAGGAGATTAATTCCCTCCAGGGAATGCAGTGATGCCTCATTTCTTGCTGGTTTGCTCATTTTTTTTATCCTCTTTGGCAAATACAGGCAAAAAAAAAAGATGACAAAAAGAGTTGATTCACTAAACAGAATCCCAGGTTGGAGCAGGAATTCTTTTTGTGTCTGAGTCAGCATCTCTGGGGGAGAGGGATGTGATGGGAGAGCTTTGTACCAGAGCCTGAGATGTCACATTGACCCTGGAAATCCCAAATCCAAGAGCAAAGAAATTCCATTTACACCTTGTTTTTCACCACTGGAAAATAACCAACGAGGGCAACCCAGTCCAGTCAGTCAGGGGGAAAAAAATGACCAAATGTCCAGCCTGGGAGTGGGAAATGCAGGAATCTGGAGGCCTGGGAGTGAGAAATGCAGGAATCTGGAGGCCTGGGAGTGGGAAATGCAGGAATCTGGAGGCCTGGGAGTGGGAAATGCAGGAATCTGGAGCCCTGGAGTGTAGTATCCCGCTCCTGCAGTGCTCAGAGCTCTTCTGGAAACAGATGGAATAATTTATTTTGATTTGCTAAGCTGCAGAAATAATTGCAAAAATAACAGGCAAATCCCAAGGTACCTCCCAGCACTCCCAAGCTTCCCGTTTTTCAAGAGTTTTGGGGTTTTTTTCATCGTTGTGACTTTTCTCTCTCTCCTCAGTCTCAGTGGGTTGGGTTTTTTCTCTGCCTGGTGCTCTGACACCCAGCACAGGGTTCACAGATCCATGCAGGGTTTGGAGCACTGAAATCCACCCTCTGCCTTGGAAAATCCATGAGGTGGAGGTGCCTGGAAGCTGCAGGAAGGAAGCAGGGGAGGATTGTTCCACGTTACCCTGCTCAGGGCTCTTCCCTCAGCATCTGCTGCTGGCAGGGACATGGATGTCTTGGGATTTGTGGGACAGAGCCCCTGCCTGGCTGGAGGAGGGGGAAGGAGAAAAAAACCCAAATCTGATGGATCAGGAGAAAAAAAACCCAAATATCCTTGATCAGAACATGGGTGTTTCAGGGCTGGGGGGTTCAGCTGTGTTCCCTGCTGGGGGAGGGATTTTCAGGCAGAGGTTGGAGTTGAATCCTCAGGATCCTGGGTGGGATTTCCTGTTTTTTTGGGGAAGCAGTTGGCTCTCTCTGCACCTGCAGGTTGGGAATCACTGCTCCCTTCCAAGGATCATTTAGGTGGGAAAAGACCTCTAAGATCGAGACCTTTGGATCCTCTGTTTGCCTTGGGGGTTTTCCAGCTTTTCCACCTGGATGCCATTCCCTGGCATGGCCCAGCAGTGAGGACAGGGATGTTTAAAGCTGACTGAGAGGTTCAGGGTGGGAATGCTCATCCTGAACAGGAATGTTGAATGCTGACTGAGAGGTTCAAGGTGGGAATGCTCATCCTGGGAAGCATCAGGCAGATGTTGCACATCTGGAAAGGCACACGGCTCAAGCAGACTGTGGAGTGGTTTCCTCACAAGACAACACCTGGAGCACCATTCCTGGCTGTGAATTCCTTCCACCTCTGGCCTCCAGCCTGTCTAAATCCAAGGAAAAGCTCAAGTGAAAGCCACATGTGGCTTTTAGTACATTTAGAAGGAAAATGTCCCATTTCTGTGACTTTTATGTGCAGCAGGGCTGATGCTGACCTAACTACAGGGAGCAAACCTACTCAGGGCTTCCTCTAGGGTGGATAAATCCCACAATCACCGGTGGAAAACTCCCTTTCCCATTTTCTCAGCTGCCAATGCAAATTTCCTCCTCGGTTCCCATCTTTTCAGGTGCTTTTCCAGCCCAGTTTTGGCTGCCTGGCCCTTGGGTTAATCCTTTTAATAGGCTTTTATTAAAAACATGTTTAGATCTCCAGCACCCCGAGCTGTTTCCAAGTGGATTTCAGGTTTTGATTACTTTCCTGGTGGAGAAAATAAGGGAAAGTAGGGGAAGCAGGGAAACAAGGTTCTCTCTGACAGCCCTGGGTAAACACAATTTCCCCATTAAGTGAAAAGCTGGAAACATTTTGAATTGCACCAGGGTAAAACGAGCTGCAGGTTTTGGAAACCAGCCTGGAATGCCCCGAGGCTCCCATACCTTCCTGAGAGCACGTAGTCAAAAACCCTGCAAGATTTTGGGAGAAACTGCCAAATTCAGGAGGAATTTTGTGCTGCAAATGGATTTCTCAGGCGCCACTGGAGATGTTTCAAATCCCCTCTTACATCAGATCCTTGGAACAGCTTAAATCGTCTCAGATGTAACAAATTTGGGTATCACAGGGGTTATTTTTGCTTCTTGAGGGTTACAAGGGCTTTCAAAACGATCCCACGAACGCTGTGTGAGTAGGGTTGGGTAAATCCTGTTTTCCAGGGTTACAGGGGCTGTTTGGGGGATGCTCCAGCTGGGATGTTGGAATTCCTGCAGCCCAGGGGGAAAGGAGGGACCAGTGATTTACAGAACTGGGTGGTAAATTTGGGAAATTAAATAAAAGAGAGAAAAGGAGGGGGGAAAAAAGGAAAAAAGGGGGAAGCCTTAAGTGAGTTGTCCAAGGTGGTGTAGGCAGAGCAGGAGCAGAGCTGTGGGTGAGGGGGAGATGCCAACCCCATTCCCATTCCCTGCCCCATTCCCATTCCCTGCCCCATTCCCATTCCCTGTCCC
>VZRZ01003124.1:9268-33026 GCA_013398175.1 Climacteris rufus | reverse complement strand
TGTTGCGTAGGATATTTCCAATAAAAACCCAATAATCAGTTCTTCTTATCCCACATTGCGGAACTTTAGAACCAATGGCAGAAAACACAAGTTTTTGGAGAAGAAAGGGGAAGGAGCAAAGGTAAAAAAGGAAGTTATAAAACAACACCTAAACCCTCCATTTTGGGCACTAGTATTATAATATTTCATAAACTAAAATGTCTACACTTCTACCTAATTCACTCAGTGACACAACCTTAACTTTACAGCGTTAATTCCAAAGTTATCACACTACAGGGGAAGTCTTTCCCAGGGTTTAAGATCAAATGAGGTGTATTTCTGGGGATCAAAGCTTGTTAAAGCAGAAAGAGTGAAATTCTCAGAATTCAGGGTTCCAACACCTCAGGGCCTTGTTCCAAATGGAAATTGTCAGGTGGAAAAGCTCCGGCTGCTTTGTCCCTCTGGATGGGGCTTTGTGTCTGGGTAAATATTTGGAATGTCCAGCGTTTCCTGGTGCAGGCAGGGCAGGCCTTTGATCCTCACCCTTGGGATGCAGAGCTTGGGCAGTACCGGTGTTTGGTAGGGCCTGGAATGGGAGATGGGACACCTGGCTCGAGGAATTATTTTATTTTTTAATTTCAGCTCCAGCATAATGATTTTCTCCAGCAGGGATGGATTCGGTGCATGGGGCAGGGGAGGGATGTGACCAAACTGCTCCCAATGTCCCAGTAAATCCATCAGCTGCAGGGAAGCCATGGAATCATCCATTCCCACCCCCTGCCATGGACAGGGACATTTTCCACTGTCCCAGGTTGCTTCAAGCCCTGTCCAACCTGGCCTTGGGCACTTCCAGGGATGGGGCAGCCACAGCTTCTCTGGGAATTCCATCCCAGTCCCTGCTCCCATCTCTCTCATGACCCATTTTATTCCCCAGCTCTGGCTCTCATGGAATTCACTGTCCATGGATGTCCAGCTGCCAAATCCCAGAGGGACAGTGGCCATGGGCACATTTCCCTGTCAGTCACTGCTGTGACCCCAGGTCAACCCCTTCAGCCCTTCCTCAGCATTCCAGGCTGGAATTGCTGTGTGACCTCGGCCATCAAACCCTGCGGAGCTCCAAACATCAGCAGTGCCTGCATCCTGCTCTTCCCAAATCCCTCCTGCCTGTGCATCCCAGGTGGTGCTGCTGGGAGGATGCTCTGGGATCTCAGTGCTGCTCCTCTCCTTATATTTGTAGATTCCTTTACAATGAAGGAAGAAAACAGCAATTTATAGGGAGAACTTTGTGTTTTCCAGAGCAAGTGGAAATGTTTAGGCTGCGTTTCCTGTTCCTTGGGAGCCAGGAAATCTGGATTTTTTTTGTTGTCATTGCTTCAGCTTGCTCTTTGTCATCAGCTTGCATCCCAGACCAGGCTCTTCCCACACTTTTCCCTAGGAAAAACCACCCTAAAGCAGATGTAAAGCAGTTTGAATGAAATTCTGTCTCCTTCCTTTCCTATTCCATGACCTGTGGAGCAGGAAAGCATCGCCTGGTTCAGGGGAGAGCTGAATGCTCCAGGCAGGAGCTGTGGTTTTCCTGCCTGCTCCTTTTGGCCTCTGGAATTGCTATTTCTGAACATTCCCTCTGGATCTGCCTCTGGCCACATTTCGTTTCTTTCATTAGCAAGATCCTGATCCACTGGAGAGGTCCTGGGCTTGGAACAGCCTGAAGCCACACAGCAGCACAGGGAAAATCTGAAATAAAGAACCCCGTGGAATTCTGGCTGCAGGATTCCCAGGGAGGTGAGCAGGGAATTAAGGATTGCTACCAGGAAGGCTCAGATTTTACCCTGGACACGGTTTGGAGTGTTTGCTTCCACCAGTGCAGCACGTTTCCCTCAAACCCCTCCCTGAGATTCCCATCCCCTGCAGGAGCAGGGAATAAATCACCTCCAGAAAGACAAAGTAGATTTTTCCTGCTTCCAGTTGTGGCCTTTCCAAGAAAAGCATTAACTTGAGCATCTGGAGCCATCTGCCTTCAATAAAAGGGTGCTCAGGAGTTGTTCTGTCTCTTGGACACATGGAAGTGGAAAAAGTGAGGGAAGGTTGTTCAGCATCAATGCAGCACTGCTGAAAATCCCATTGATTCGAGCTGCAATTAGGAATGTAAAGCTCTTCCAAATCCCAGCCTAGGAAATCTCTGCTGCTGAAGATCCTCAGTGCCCCAAGACCTCCCTCACTTCCCTTGTTTTCGGCCTTGCTGGGCTCCAGCACCCACAGATATTTTGGAAAACATGCCTAACATTATCCCAGATTGGAAAAACTGGGATGGCGTTTTATTGGATGGGAGAGGCTCGTAAAGCTTGGGCAGCTGCAGGGTTTTGTTTGTCAGCAGAGTTGAAAAGCTGAACCTTCCTTGGGCTGTTTCCTTTTGTGTCATGGACAACTGGGGTTCCTGGGGTGGGAAACCTCCCAGCCAAGGTCACTGGTGACATTCCCAGCCCAGAGCTGCTCACCTGGGCCAGGGGATGCTTGTCCCACATGGTTCTGGAGAGGGAAAGGCTCATCCTGGAGGTAAACCCCCTCTCCCGGGGAGTGTGAAGTCTCAAAAACATCCTTTCTCCTCATTCCTCAGACTTTGCTCCCTTTAATTTGTGAATTCCCTTCTCCCCAAAGCAGCTCCTTCCCCTCTCCTGCTCCACAGTTGGAAGCAAGGCTGGGATCAGGTTTCTGCTGGCCAAGGCTGCCCCTTCCCACATCCCCCCAATCCCACTGCCCCCAGTCCCAGCCCTGCCTGCTGAGCTCTGCTCCTGCACAATGGTGGGAGGTGAAATGATTTGCAGATGGATCTTGCTTGAAAGAAAACAACTTAGTTCATCGTTGTCCCGCTGCCAGGGTTTTATTCCTGCATGTAACTCAGCCTCTGGAGCTGACAGCGCGATTTATGTTAGGAAATGGAACAAATCTAATGTTGATTCCCTGCTCTTGTTCATTCCTCACAGTGGTTTTTATATAGGCACTGCTCTGACTCCTCCCCCCAGTTCCTGCTCTGGCTGGGAAAGCAGAATTTAATGTATTTTACTGATGGAGAGAGGAGAAATTTGGGATCAGAGAGATGGACCTGATGTTTTTTTGAAGCCGTTGTGACTTGACAAAGAAATGGCTGGAGGAGCCTGGCAGCTCCAGGATCTTCCCTCCAATGGAAGCACCTCCCAGTTTAACCAGTCTGCTCCCTGCACTGCACACCCAGTCAGAGGTGATGGCCAGTTCACCAGTTCAGCTCTGGTGGCAGAAATGTTTGTGGTTCTCCCTGGAAAAGCCGGGATCTGAAGGGCTTGGGCAGGTCTGGCTCCCCTCCCTGAGGCTGCAGGCAGCACCTTGTTCGCTTGAGGAGTTTCCCAGGGGTAGAAACTTCTGCTCACAGCCCTGGGGAGGAGTTCAGCAGCCTCTGCTCGGCAGGATTTGGGTGAATTTCCCTGGAGTTTGTGTGCAATGATTTATTTTCCGCTTCTCAAGTCGCGGAATATCCTGAGCGCTCCTTACCCAACCCCTCACCACTTCCCACAGCCCCTGGGCTCCACCTGGGCTTTGTTTAAAGCTTTTCTGGGATGAAATCCCCCTCTCCTCACCAGTAGGAATGGTTTGAATTCCAACCTGACCTGGAATTGGCTGAACTCTCCCAGCAGGGCTGTTCATTCCCACCTCTGACCTGAGCAGCATCACCCTGGGCTCCCGCTGGTTCCGCTTGCACCCTTTTGTGTTAAAAACAAAACATCAGCAATGCCCTGAGTTTCTGTCGGTAAAGATCATCTGAATTCTGCTTTTTTTGTATATATATGTTCAGTCTGGGGACACGAGGTGGGGCTTTATTTCTCCCCAGCCTCCCGAGGGCTGTTAATACCATCCAGATGTTAATGCCTCATGAAATTTCCAGCATGAGGTCATTGTTTGCTATTCTAAGGCATCCCCAGCCCTGCTCCTTAAGAGAGGCTGTTTGTTGTCTGCTTTGGAGTTCATGGAGCTCTCTGGACCTGTCTGTGAAGGGTGAAAATATTCCTGCAGGTCCTCTCTTCCTTCCTGAGCACAGCTGGGAACTTGCTGGAGCTCTGTATCTCCATCCTCTCTGGTTTATTTTTGCAATTTGAATTCTCTATTCTTCTTTCCCATCCCTTTTCCCTCGATCCAGGGAGTCTGTGCTTTGACAGAGGTGGGTTCTGACAGGCAGTTTCCCCCACAGGACAGGCAGGGTGCCTGTTCTGCTCCCTGGGATAGATCCCAGCCTTGCTCCATCCTTTTCCAGCATCATGTGATGCAATTGCAGCTCTCTCCCCAGCCCGGCTGGATGCAGCCCTAACCTCAGTCCAGGGAAATCTGGTTCCAGGAAGGATTAGTCAGTGGCTGTGAGCCAGGGGAGCCTGGAGAAGTGCTGAGCTGGTCAGCAGAGCTCAGTGAGCACAGGGGAGGAAAGTGTCCCCTCCAACCTCTCTGAACTGCAGATCAGCCCCCAGAGGGATCAGCTGGGAAAACCTGGACCTGCCCGGTGCAATTCCCAAAAAAAACCCTCAGAAAGGCTCTTTGCCTTTTCCAGCTGCTGCCCAGGCCCTGTGTGCTGCAGCAGAGCAGAGCTGCTGCTTTTCCTCCCTGAATTCCACCCGCCCTGCTGTGCATTTCTCCAGCCCCTGGATCCCGGCATGGCACAGCAGAAACTCCTGGAATGAGGAGCAGCCCTGGGATCACAGAGAGCCACGTGGAGATCCCAGCAGGGCCTTGGCTCCCCTGAGTGTTTTTCACTCCATCCTGCTGCTGCCCTGACCCAAATTTCCATTTCCCTGCCTCCGAGCTCCGGCGGCCGCGCGGTGCCCTGGGGATGGAGCTGGATTCCTGCCTGTTCCCAGTTTATCACACGTGCCCTTTCCTCCTCAGGAGTGCCTGGAGCAGCTCCAGGCACTTTGGGAGCAAGAAGCAGGAGCTGCTGCCAAGCTGCTCTGCTGTGAACAAGTCATCAAGGGAATTGCTCCTGCTCTCGGAAATTGCTTTCAGGCTCACGGTTGTTAACGCTGAGGCTTGGAGAGGCTTGGGATTTTTCCCAATCCTTGGAAATTTCCCAATCCCAGCTGATAGCTGCTGGGCAGCAAAAGGAGAGGGTTTTTTGGGGGCTCTCTCCAGGCCAAACTCAGCCCAGTTATCTGCACAAAAGCTGTTTGCCCAGTGCATTTGGGATTAGCTGATCCCTGTCCCTACGTGGTGCAGGATCTCTGCTCCTGGGAATGTGTCATTTGCTGTGGCTGCACCTTGGATTCCTGATTTTTTACTTTTTGCATGGGAATTAATTCCTCTCAAGGGCTGGACTTGTTGATCTTGGAGGTCTTTTCAGCATTAATGATTCCATGATTTTAAGTGACACTAAAAGCCACTAAAACATGGATCAGCCTCCAAATAACCCTGTCCAATCCCCACTTTATTCCAGGATATTTTTCCCTACCCAATCCATCTCCATCAGTGCATTCTTTTATGGATTCCTAACTCTCCCCCTTCTCTTTGATTCCCTTCAGGATGTTTGCCAGCAGGAGGAAGCAGCACTACTGGGCTTACTCCATGGAGTGCAGCGGGAATGAGGCTCACATCTCCAGCTGCAAACTGGGAAACCACCTCACCGTGGGCACTGGGAAGAACAGCTCGTGTGAGAACGGGATGCCAGCTGTGGTCAGCTGTGTCCCCGGCCGGGCCTTTGCCCCCAGCAGCCACAGTGGCTTCAGAAAAGCCTTCAGGCAGGAGGTGAGCAGGGAGCGAACAAACCTGGCCTAGAATCCCAAAATGGGTTGGGAAAGACCTTAAAGGTCATCTCATCCCCCCCCTGCCATGGGCAGGGACACCTCCCGCTGTCCCAGGCTGCTCCAACCTCACCTTGGACACTCCCAGGGATGGGGCAGCCACAGCTTCTCTGGGAATTCCATCCCAGCCCCTCCCCACCCTCACAGGGAACAATTCCTGTCCAATATTCCATCCATCCCTGCCCTCTGGCTGTGGGAAGCCATTCCCTGTGTCCTGTCCCTCCAGGTCTCCCTGCCCAGCAGATTCCCAGTGTCCAGGGCTGTTCCTGCAGCACCTGCAGGGGGATGGGAAAAGAGAATCCTGGAATGGTTTGGGTTGGAAGGGAGCTTAAAAATCATCCCATTCCACCCCTGCCATGGGCAGGGACACCTCCCACCATCCCAGGGTGCTCCAACCCGGCCTTGGGCACTTCCAGGGAGGGGGCAGCCACAGCTTCTCTGGGAATTCCATCCCAGCCCCTCCCCACCCTCCCAGGCAGGAATTCCTTCCCAATATCCCATTTTCCTGCCAGTTGGAGTAGGAAAACCCTGGGACTGGAACCATTCACCACCAATTCTCCCCGTGCGCCACAACCACCATGTCCCCTCTGGGTATTCCCATCTCCCTGCCTGCCCAGCTGAGCTCCTGCCCTCACAAATTCCAGCTCCTGGCCACCATCTCCCGGCTCCAAAGGGTGGGAGAGTGGCTCCCACGGCAGCTGGCAGAGCTGGGAGCAAGGAGTGAGAAAATCCCTTGGTCACGTTCCTGTCGGAGCTGCTCTGGCCGAGCCAGCTGAACTCGTGCCCAGGTTGCTGCCGGGTTTGCTGTTCCACAGCCTCTGGAATACTGCTGGCTTGTTCTTTCCCCCCGTGGAAATCAGCTGGCATTTCCTCTACCTCTGCAGCCTTCAGCAAGGAAATGCCCCGGGGGGAGACTGGGAAAACACGGGGAGGTTGGAGAGCTGTGTTTGTTTAGTCTGGGGAGGAGAGACCTGAAAATCCTGAGAGATGCAGAAGTGCTGGAAAATGAGCCCGGGGCTGGTTGTTCTCAGAGTCAGGGGCTAGGAAAAAACAGCTTAAAAAGCTGCAAACACGGGTTAGGGGGGTGCCAAGGGAAATTTTCCAGCTGCAGCCTTGGGACAGAGGAGGATGTTGTAGAGGCCCCTCATAGGACGGGATTTTGCTGTGGATTTTGGTTGTAGCTGCACCCCCAGCCCTGCTGGGGTGGTTTTATGGGGTTCTCTGGGCTCTTCCCAGGTGTCAGCACCTCCCAACGCCTCTGTGGTGGGAATAATGCAATTCTTCCCTGCACCCCAGGCTCTTCCCTGCACCCCAGGCTCTTCCCTGCACCCCAGGCTCTTCCCTGCATCCCAGGCTCTTCCCTGCACGAGACCTTGTGGGATTTAAGGCAGGGAGGTGAAAGGTCCTGTAAATCCTTGCTAATCTTCAGAGCCACACACGCTGCCAAGTCATTCCTCAAGCTTTTGTTTGGGATTTGGGTGTCCCTGGTGTGACCCCAGCCCTGGGGAGCTGTGCATGCTCCCAGCTGGAAAAGTGAAGGAATTGTGGTGCTCCCAAAGCTTTGCTCCCAGCTCTCAGGAGTTGTGGCAGCTCCCTGCGTGGCACTGGGCAGAGGAGTAGGTGATTAAGAGGTAATAATTAATTAATATAAACCCAGAAATGAGTGGAGCTGGAGCTGCCACTCAGATGGGTATTTCTGACCGGAATATGCCAGATCATTTATTTCACTGGTCGGAACTGAGCACTCAGGGAGGGTTTTTGTGGCTTGAGCTCAACATTGGTCCTGGATTAACCCAGGTCTGGAGATTTGAGCAGCAAATAATCCCATTTTGTGGCAGCCAGGGGGTGAGAGCTGGGCACTGGTGGGCTCAGGACCATTCCTAACCTTCCCATAAGGCTCCCAAGGGATATAAAAACTGCGTTTTTTTCATGTTCAGCCCAACATAGAAAAGGCTCCTAAATCCAAGCACCTGCAGAGAACTAAAATGTGGGTTTTTTATTCTCTGCTCACATGTGAGACATGAGAAACAAATCTGTGCTCACCAAGGTCTTTGCAGATCAAAACCTCCTTCCACCCAGCACTTTTAGCACTGGAACTCCGTGACGGCTGCTTCAGGGTGGTTCCAGGAGAATCTTTGGGCCCAGCTTTCCATAAATAACCCCAGTGCCGTGTCTGTCCCTTCCAGCAACCCCTGGTGAGGCTGAAAGGAGGAGCCAACACGGGGGAAGGCCGGGTGGAGGTGCTGAAGAACGGCGAGTGGGGCACGGTTTGTGACGACAACTGGAACCTGGTGTCGGCCAGCGTGGTGTGCCGGGAGCTGGGCTTTGGCAGCGCCAAGGAGGCCATCACAGGGGCCAGGCTGGGCCAAGGTAAGGACAACCACAGCTCCTTGCTGCCCTGGGCACCCTCAGGAACACTCCATGGCTCAGGGCACAGCGTGGTTTTGTTGAGGTGTTCGCACCGGCGACGAGGAATTTCCTCTCGAGCCCTAAAAAGTCTCTTGAAGAGCTTGAGGCCAGGCTGGAGTGATGTGGCTTAAAAAGATGTGCAAGATTCCCTGAAAAAAACTCTGGGGATGATGAGTTTGACCTTTTGCTCAGGCAGCTGTGCCAGTAATTAATTCTTAATTATCTCATCTGCCGCTCTAAAGTTGCCTTTGAGTTGCCCAGAACCACACCATGCTGTAATGCATTACTAGAAGGTTCCTGGCACAAAAGGAGTCCTGGAGCCAGGCTTCAAATGTTCCAATTTAAGACCAGGACAGTAATTTAGCCCATTATAAATAGAAGGGCATTTGAACAGCTCAGAGCCAGGTCTGGGTTTGGATTTCCTGTCCTCAGGAGTTGGTTGGAATCCCAAAATGTGGTCAATGGTAACTCAGAGGAGAACTGAAACCACCCGGTGATTCCCACACCTTGTTCCCGTGGTGGAAACCCAAAAGAAAACCACAGCAAGCCCTTATTGTGAGAAAAAAGGAATGGGGGGAGTTGTGAGAATAAAGGAATGGGGGGAGTTGTGAGAATAAAGGAATGGAGGGAGTTGTGAGAATACAGAAATGGGGGGAATTCCTTCAGCTTGGAGAAGGGGAGGGAGCGAAACAACACGTGGGTGTCCCGAGTCTGGGAAGCTTGAAAACGTGACCTGTCCACTGGATGAGCCAGGAACGCTCTTGTGGTGGGATGGAATCTGCTGATGTGTTCAGCTGGCTGCAGGAAGGAGCCCCATCATCCTGGGGGTGGCAGTGGCTGCCACGTGAGGGAGGAGAACGTGGAACGCGCTGTTCCTGCCGTCTCCCACAGCCCGGAGTGTCCCAGCAGGCGCTGCAGATTGCTTCTCTTTTCCCCTTTCTTTTAATGCTCATCCATCAGTGCTCCCTGTCAGGAGTGTCCCCTGGGATGGGTGATGTCCCTGCAGCAGCCACAGCATCACGTTTTGGGAGGAAAAGGAGCTTTTTTGGCCCAAACTCCCCTCCACGCTCCGGCTGTATCCGTGTTTACCCTTTGTTTGGTTCCCAGGGAATTTGGGGGTTCCAAGGCTGCTCTGGAGGCTCAGCCTCACCGTGGCTGTGTGGAGCTTTAATGCCACAGGATGGGCTCCTTGTTAAACCAGTGGCTTAACTGGGCTTAACTGGGAGTGCCAGTTGAGACAGAGTGGGAGACCAGTGCCTTCCACAGAGCCCAGGGTGGGCAAGGAGGATTTATAGGATTTATCCCACCTTTAATAAACTGAGACCCAGATTAAACAATTCACCCTTACTCACACAAGAGGGGACGACACTGAGGGAAGGGAAAGGAAAGGAAAGGGGAAAGGGGAAAGGGGAAAGGGGAAAGGGGAAACATTGAATTAAACTCCAAGGAGTAGGTGAAGGCATTTGGTGGATGTGCAGTCCTAATCCTGGTTTTTGTTAAATGCCATGGCATGGGAAGGAATGCAGTTTTCATCCCCATATTTCAACACATTTTGGCTTCACATCAGTTCCTCTACGTGCCATAATTTCCTCAAGCAGAGCAGCCCTGCCAGGGTGATGTGGCTCAGAGAGGCCCTGCCCTGGTCCTTGGTCATCTTTGCCGTCCTTGTCATCCCACTCGTATGGCTTTGTCAGGAATGTCAGCCTGGATGCATCCTGGAGCATTCCTGGAGCTTCCCCCTCCAGTCCTGGTCAAGGCATTTCTCCTATTGGAACCCTTTGGTGGTTGCAGAATGACTGGGAAGTGGTGCCAGCTCATGATGGGAACCACAAACGAGATTTTAATGAGAGAGAGGCAAAACAAAAAAAAAAAGGAGCAGATTCACATTCCCCAGGAATGTCCTCCCACCCTGTCCAGCTGTGGCTGAGGAGTGGATCCAGGGCTGGCCAAGGTGCCAGAGGTGCCCAAACCCAAATAATTGTGGGTGAAATTAAACCCAACACATTCAAATCTCTGCCTTTGTTGTTCTTTCCAACCAGTTTTGGAAGCAGGAGCTGAGCTTTGTAGGATTATTCCCTTCTCCTGTGTGTCCCTGATGGAAATTCCAGTTTTCTGCTGCCACTTGTCCTGGGAGGACCCAGATTATTCCATTTCTTTCCCAGCACCTTGAGCCTATTCTCTGCAGTGCCAAATGTGGTTCACTCCTGTTTCCATCAGTGTTGGAGCCCACAACCTGCCCCAGATTTCTTTTCCTGACTGCTCATCCATCCCTGTGGATGTTTTATTCACAGCAAACGTGTCACTGTCCCAGTTAAATGTCAGGCCTTGACTGGGAGCAGATTCCAGCACAAAGACCCAGCCAAAAGGTCACAATCTGTGAATTCCTGCAGCTGAAGTTTGTAAATTATGTAACAGTGGAAACTTGGCTTTTCCTGGTGTTCCTGCACGCTGGAATCCCAGAGAACACTCAAAAGAATTTACAGTGAAATTATTAACAATAATCTTGAAGCTTTTGTTTTGTTTTTACACGAAATCAGCGGATTTTTTCCCAGATTTGGAATGCTGGAGGTCACTGTGGTGTTATCCACCTGTTGGTGGGTATTCCCTCACCACACAGAAGGGCTTTTTTCCCTGTTTTTTCCCCCAAGGAATGGGCCCCATCCACCTGAACGAGATTGACTGCACGGGCTTTGAGAAGTCGGTCACGGACTGCAAGTTCAACACGGAGTCCCAGGGCTGCAACCACGAGGAAGATGCTGCTGTGAGGTGCAACGTCCCAGCCATGGGCTTCCAGAACCAGGTGAAGGGAGAAATGGTCCAGATGTGAGGGAATTTGGGGCAGGAATCGCCCCCTGGAGCAGGGAATTGGGCAGGAATCGTTTCACCCAAGCCATGGGTATTTAATTTGGGTTTGGCCATCGGTGTTGGGTTAGACAGGAGGGAAAATGAGGATGGTGCTCCCTTTTTATGCTGAGCTTTGAGCTCCTCTGGGCATGCCAGAGGCTTATAAATGGAAAAGGCCAGGTTGGATGGGGCTTGGAGCAACCTGGGAGGGTGGAAGGTGTCCCTGCCCATGGCAGGGGTGGGATGGGATGGTTTGCAAGGTCCTTTTCCAACCCAACCACTCCATGACTCCGTGATAACTGCTTGAAGCAGACACAGGGTTCTCTGAATGCCCTTCCCAAGGGTCTAAAGCAGCAGGGAAGGGAAGCTTTCCCAGGGAATGTTATTCCTGCAGCTGCTCCAACCCACTGAGCTGCTGGAGCATCCCCTGTCCAGGGTGGGAGAGGAACCAAACCACCTGAGCTGGAGCCTGGAGGAGACTCCAAGTGCTCCTCTATTTCTGGATGCTTTTTCTGGATGCTTTTCCATGGCCTTCCCCTCCAGGAGCCCCTCCTGACCCCACAGCAAAGATGGGACACGACCTGAGTGCCCTGAGTCATTTTCCAGGGGGAAGGGCTGGGAATGTGTTCAGATTTCTTCTTTTCCAGCCAGAATTCCCTCTGAGGAGCTGGGAGCTCCATCCTCCCTCCCCAGGCTTTCTCCAGCTCTGTGCTCAGGGGGGATTTTCCCCTCTCACCACACCATGGAGATATTCCATGACCCAAAACCCCCACATTTTTGGGGAAGCCAACTTCTTTCCCACCTGCTGCCGCTTCCCTTGGAGGGATTCATTGCTCGGGGGGGGTTCTCTGTCCTGCAGCTTCGCCTGAGCGGGGGCCGCAACCCCTACGAGGGCCGGGTGGAGGTCCTGGCAGAGCGCAACGGCACCCTGAGGTGGGGCACGGTGTGCAGCCACAACTGGGGCACGGTGGAGGCCATGGTGGTGTGCAGGCAGCTGGGGCTGGGCTTTGCCAGCCACGCCTTCCAGGTGAGCCCCCAGCCCGTCCTCACCTGCGGGGCACGGATGGCTGGGGGGACGGGGCTGCTCGGGGAGGAGGAGGAGGAGGGTGGCTCCAAAAGGTGACTCCAAAAGGTGGCTTCAAGGGTTGGGCTGGAGAGACCCTGAGGGTTAAATCTCGTTGGGCACTGGGTGAAATTTGGAGCAGAAGGGGCTGTGGTAGATCTGGGCAGAGCTGTTGTTTTCGCACAGCTCAGGTTTCCCCGGGATTCGCTGATCCCTGCCTGGGCTGGTGGCTGCGTGCAGAGTCTTGTCCCGCCCTGAGATGTGGAAATCAAGTTCAAACTGGTGTCAGGTTGCTTGAAAACGCTTGGGTTTTGCTCCTGTAGTTGCTCCAGTGCAGGGTGTGCAGCCCTGGGCAGCGGGGCTGGATCCAGCTCCATGAATTGTTTACATTCCCCGCTCCTCTCGTGCCCTAAATCTCGTGCTTGTGCATGGCCAGGATGGCATTTCAGTTTTGCCCCATCCCTGGGAGTGTTCAGGGCCAGGTTGGAGCAGCCTGGGATAGAGGAAAGCGTCCCTGGGGGATGGAGGTGGGACTGGATGAGCTTTGAGGTCCTTTCCACCCCAAACCATCCCAGGATTCCACGATAAAACTACCAACGAGCTGGGGATAACCACAAGGGAATAAACTGTTCTTTCCCAGAAGGAGGGAGGGCAACAGCTTCCCAACCAGATCCCAGATGGAAAAATTCATCAGGTGTAATTGACAACCCTGGTGCAAGAAACTCTTCCATAGTCATGGATCCCTCCAGGATCACAGGGTGAAACAGGGATAGGTCTGTGTGTAATGGAGGGATTTGGAAGGAAATACAGAACCTCTGGGTCTTTATTGCAGCCCCAGACACAGGAAAAATGGGAATTTGGGCTCCTAAAATAAACTGGTTTCTCCTTTGGACAAAGCAATCCCCTGCCAGGGCTTTGCTGCATCCCGTGCTCTGGAATTGCAGCTCCTTTGGGGCATTTCCATGGAGAACCAACCACCAGCAGCAGCTTGGGGGAATCTGGGGCTGAAATAAACAACCCTCATGTGTGTTTATAGAGATGGAAACCCACACAAACAGCCTCAGACAGTTCTGCAGAGAAAGCTCTTTGTCCCAAACAATTTCCGGAAATCAGAAACTTGGACAAAAGATGGAATGTGGCTGCAGGGCTGTTCCCACTCTCCAAGCCCAGGCTCTGCTCGCCTCTGCTGTGTTTTTGTGCCACAAAATCTGCCCAGCTCAGCATTCCCAATGCAGCCAGATCAACAAACCAGGGAGAACTGGGTCTGTGCTGGGAGGAACAAATCCTGGCACAGGATTTCCCAGAGATTTCCCTAGCACAGCGAAGCTGTGGCTGCCTCATCCCTGGGAGTGTCCCAGGTCAGGTTGGAGCAGCCTGGGGTGGTGGGAGATGTCCCTGCCCTTGGGAATGAGATGATCTTTAACGTCTTTACCAACCCAAACCATTCCATGATCTGACACAGTGGGCTCAGGGACAGATCCCAACCAATTCCACCATCACCCCTGGCCAGGGAAGGGATGTGCAGGTTCCCAGAGGACACTGTGGGGTTGGATACCCAGGAGGGGAAAGGCTGGAGCTGCCCAGCTGCTGCAGGGACTGGTTCCTCCAGCTGATTCCCCCTTTGGATCCCAGGAGCTGAGCATCTCCACGTCCCTGAGCCTTGGCCTTCCCAACTGCCTGGCTCTGTTGACACAGCCCTGAGAGCCCAGCGAGGAACAAGGCATTTTTTCCTTGAGCTGAGGCTGCTGGAATTTCAAACAGAAAAGGCCCTTATGCTGCCCCAGCTCCAGGAGCATAAAGCCCCAGTGTGCAGAACAGGGCAGCCCTGTGTGCTCCCAGCCTTCCCAAACAGCCGGGGGCAACGGAAGCCGTGGGACACAGGGGGGTTCTTTTCCTGGAAACGTGCTCCCAGGTTGCACACTGACAGACCTGAGATGGTTTTTTTTAAAGTTTTTTCCCCCCTCCTCTTCCTCCAAGTTGTGCCAGCGAAGCTTTGTCAGGGTTTGGGTTGGAGGGTTAATGTGGTGTCATTCCCAAAATTCTGTAAAACTGGGGGATGAGGAGGAGCGAGAGAACTTCATCAGGAAGGATGGGATGAAGGAGAATGGCTCCCCACTGCCAGAGGGCAGGGATAGCTGGGATATTGGGAAGGAATTCCTCCCTGGGAGGGTGGGGAAGGGCTGGGATGGGATTCCCAGAGAAGCTGTGGTTGCCCCATCCCTGGAAGCGCCCAAGGTGAGGTTGGAGCCCCCTGGATAGTGGGAGGTGTCCCTGTCCATGGCAGGGGTGGCACTGGATGGGATTTAAGGTTTTTTAAGGATTTGGTGACAAACCTGCTGCTCGCCTGAGTTCCCTGCTGGGGCAAGGAGAGGGTGGGATCTTCCCAGCAGGGAAAATCCACATTACAAGCAAGTAAATACTCCAAAACCCCCTAAATCCTGCAGAATGTACAAAATACCTTTTCCTGCCTTTTTTCCCCCCAGGAAACATGGTACTGGCACGGGGAGGTCAGCGCTGACGACGTGGTGATGAGCGGGGTGAAGTGCTCGGGGACAGAGATGTCCCTGTCCCACTGCCGCCACGACGGGCCCCGCGTGTCCTGCCCCAGGGGAGGCGGCCGCTTCGGGGCCGGTGTCTCCTGCTCCGAGAGTGAGCCCAGGGGGGTTTAGTCCATCCTGGCACCAGGGATGTGCAGGAGGAGGGCGGTGGCAGAGGGAAATTCTTCCTCACGGAGAGGATGTGGTTGCCCCATCCTTGGGAGTGCCAGCTTGGAGCAGCCTGGGATAGGGGAAGGGTCCCTGCCCATGGTGGGGTGGAATGGGATGGGGTTTAAGGTCAGCTATTCCCAAGTTCCCTCCTCAAGCTTTTCTTCTTCAAACTCAGAGTAGAATTAGACTGGATATTGAGGAGAAATTGTTCCCTGTGAGGATGGGTTTTCCAGAGAAGCTGTGGCTGCCCCATCCCTGGAAGTGTCCCAGACCATGTCAGAGCAGCCTGGGACAGTGGGAGGTGTCCCTGCCCATGGCAGGGGTGGAATGGGATGGGGTTTAAGGTCAGCTATTCCCATGTGGTGAATAGTTCCCCCTTCATTCCTCCTCAAACTCAGAGTGGGATAAGATGGGATATGGAGGAGAAGTTGTTCCCTGTGAGGGTGGTGAGGCCCTGGAATGGATTTCCCAGAGAAGCTTTGACTGCCCCATTCCTGAAAGTCTTCCAGGCCAGGTTGGAGCAGCCTGGGATAGTGGGAGGGTCCCTGCCCATGGCAGGGGGGGAATGGGATGCGGTTTAAGGTCAACTATTCCCATGTGGTGAATAGTTCCCCCCTCAAACTCAGAGTAGGATAAAATGGGATATTGAGGAGAAGTTGTTCCCTGTGAGGGTGGGGCCTGTGAGGGAGGGTTCCCTGTGTGGGATGGGTTTTCCAGAGAAGCTGTGGCTGCCCCATCCCTGGAAGTGTCCCAGACCATATCAGAGCACCCTGGGATAGTGGAAGGTGTCGGGGTTGGGACTGGCTGATCCTTCAGACCCCTTCCCACCCAAACCATTCCATGATTCCCTGCCTCACACTGAACGAGTCCGAGCAGCACATTGGCAACCCAGCACCAGCCTCCCCTTTTGTCAGGCGCTTTTGGGGTTATTTTATTGAATTCCAACTGCCTGCTCCTCCTTGCAGCCGCCCCTGACCTGGTGCTGAACGCAGAGCTGGTGGAGCAGACGGCCTACCTGGAGGACAGGCCCATGTTCCTGCTGCAGTGTGCCCTGGAGGAGAACTGCCTGGCCAGCTCGGCCCAGAACACCTCGCTGACCTCGGGCTACCGGCGCCTGCTGCGCTTCTCCTCGCAGATCCACAACAACGGGCAGTCGGATTTCCGGCCCAAGAACGGCCGCCACGCCTGGGTGTGGCACGACTGCCACCGGTGGGTGACACCCAGCCCCTCCTGCTGCCCTGGCTGTGGGGCTGCCATGGGGGTCAGGGTGGCTGTTGCCTCTGAGAGCTGAGACACCACCTGGGTGCAGCGGAATTATGGTTAAAAATAGGGATATGGGCATGGAAATGGGGAGTTTCCCTTGGGGAGGGTGTGTTTGCGTCCATGCTCCGTCTCTGGGAGTGTCCAGGGTGGTGTTGGACAGGGATTGGAGCGAGGGATGTGCAGCAATTCCCCACACTCTGACGGGGAAGGGATGTTGCACTGGGCTGGGCAGCAGCAGGAAATCGATGGGATTTGGGGAAGGAATTCCTGCCTGGGATGGTGGGGAGGGGCTGGGATGGAATTCCCAGAGGAGCCGTGACTGCCCCATCCCTGGAAGTGCCCAAGGTGAGGTTGGAGCACCCTGGGATAGTGGGAGGTGTCCCTGCCCACTGCATGGGCTTTAAATCCCTTCCAACCCAAACCATTCCAAGATTTTATGACTCTTGGGAGCCTGATTCTGCACAGACAGGACGTAGGAACTCTGCACCCACCACATGGAGAAAGCTGCAGCCACCTGAGGTGTTCCTCACCTGGAAAAGGACCCCAAACCTTTTTTGGTTTTTAAATTTTTTTTGTGTTTTTAAATTCATCTCAACTCCACTAAAGCTGTCGGCAGCTGGGAGGTGCTTTTGTGCTTATTTTGACAAAAATTCACCCTATAAACACATCATTTTTCAAGGAATTAAGACAGCTTTGGATAAACCAGGGGAGGAAAGGGAGCTGGAAGCCATCCAGGTGCTCTGCTGTGAAATGAGGGCTGGTACAAAGTTGATTTTCCTCTAATTTGGGCTAAAAGGGAATTAAATAACTCAGTGAACAGCTCTTGTCCTGCGTAAGAAAACTGGGAAATCACCAGAGTGGCAAATTTGAAATCTTCACAAAGAGCTGAGATGTGCAGGTAGCCCCGAAAAAGGGGAGACTCCGGGGGAATTCTGGAGACTGTGGAAGTGAGGTGGGATGGGAAAGGGTGAGGAAGAGGCCAGTGCTCCAAACTGGATTCTGTTTAGACAGGGATGAACTCAACCCCTCTTCAATCTTTCCAGCCTGAAAGCAGCAGAGTGTAAACAGCCCTTGCAGTGACTCACACATAGCTCAGGCTTAAAATCCTTACATTCTCATCCAATTTGTTAATTTGTGCCAAATCTGCCCCAAATCAACAGCCCAGCCTCAGCCTTGGGCCTCTGCCTTCCCCCCTGCCCTGGGAGCTCCTGTTTGGTTGGCTTTGGATGTGGAAGCAGAATAAAAACGGGAAAGACCCAGAGCAGGGAGTGAGAAGTGATTCACTTCTGGCAGATGGCAATTTTGTGGATTTTTATATTTTTAGTGAGGGGGAAAAGCAGGAAAAACTTCCTCCCCTTCCCTCCTTGCTCCTCCTGTCTGTCAGTCCTTGAGCAACAGTGGTGATTGGAAGTGTTTGAGCCTTGATGGTTTTTACAGCTGGAAAGGAGAGGAATTTATGCTTTTTTCCCTTATTTTTTTTTTTAAATCTTAAGCAATTGGTTCTGAATTAGGCCCTGCCTGTGCCTCCCTCAGAGCTCAGCTTTGCAGACGGGCTCTGCTGGATCTCAGTGCTGGGTTCCCAAGGCCGGGATGGACATTCCCAAGGCTGGGATGGACATTCCCAAGTCTGGGATGGACATTGGCTGGGATGGACATTGGCTGGGATGGACATTCCCAAGGCCAGGATGGACACTCCCAAGGCTGGAATGGACATTCCCAAGGCCTGGATGGACATTCCCAAGTCTGGGATGGACATTGGCTGGGATGGACATTCCCAAGGCTGAGGTGGACATTCCCAGGGCCGGGATGGACATTCCCAAGGCTGGGATGGACACTCCCAAGGCCGAGATGGACATTCCCAAGGCTGGGATGCACTCCCAGAGCTGGGAAGGACATTCCCAAGGCCGGGATGGACATTCCCAAGGCCGAGATGGACATTCCCAAGGCCGAGATGGACACTCCCAAGGCCGGGATGGACATTCCCAACACTGGGATGGACATTGGCCGGGATGGACATTCCCAAGGCCGGGATGGACATTCCCAACACTGGGATGGACATTGGCTGGGATGGACATTGGCTGGGATGGACACTCCTAAAGCCAGGATGGACATTCCCAAGGCCGAGATGGACATTCCCAAGGCCGAGATGGACATTCCCAAGGCCGAGATGGACACTCCCAAGGCCGGGATGGACATTCCCAACACTGGGATGGACATTGGCCGGGATGGACATTCCCAAGGCCGGGATGGACATTCCCAACACTGGGATGGACATTGGCTGGGATGGACATTGGCTGGGATGGACACTCCTAAAGCCAGGATGGACATTCCCAAGGCCGAGATGGACATTCCCAAGGCCGAGATGGACATTCCCAAGGCCGAGATGGACACTCCCAAGGCCGGGATGGACATTCCCAACACTGGGATGGACATTGGCCGGGATGGACATTCCCAAGGCCGGGATGGACATTCCCAACACTGGGATGGACATTGGCTGGGATGGACATTGGCTGGGATGGACACTCCTAAAGCCAGGATGGACATTCCCAAGGCCGAGATGGACATTCCCAAGGCCGAGATGGACACTCCCAAGGCCGAGATGGACACTCCCAAGGCCGGGATGGACATTCCCAAGGCCAGAATGGACATTCCCAGAGCTGGGGGTGACACAGAGCCATTCAAGACCCCACTCCAGGCTCAATTTCCCCCCCCCAGTTATTCCCTTTTCCCTCACACCGTGGATTTGCTCCCAGATCCAAGGCTGGGATCCAATCCAAGGTGTTGCATCAGCACAGCCCACAGGGGTGTGCCCAACCCTGGCCACGTGGAGCTCCCAGCTGGGCTTTTGTGAGGAATTTCCTGATGCCAGAGCCCATTCCTGCTCTGCAAATGCCATGGACTCCAACTGGGCTGAAGCACAGCTCCAGTTTCTGCTGAGCCAGCAGAAAAATAAAAAATCCCAAAATTCCCTGAATCCAACGCCACCCAAACCCTGCTGGGGGCTGACTTTGCTAATCAGGGATCCAAACCCTCCCCTGGGGCTCTCTGCTCACTCTTGCTGTGCCCAGCACTGGGTTGACACCAACATTTCCCACTTTAAAATCAGGAAATGTCTCCTGTGTGAAAACCCAGCTCTGAGCAGAGTGAGAAAAGCTGGTTCGGTTGTTTTCTGCTAAAAAAATTCCGTTCTGCCGCTTAAAATATTAACAAATAAAAGCAGCCAGGCGCTGGTGTGGGCACACCCAGCTCTGCCTGAAATATTCCTGGTCCTGGGAAATGATGGGGCTGCTACAAGTGATGACCTGGGGGATTTTTTTTTCCTTCCTACCATTGTAAAACTCTGTGATCCCACAAAAGCTGGAGCAAGGCTCTTCCCTGGAACAGCTTTAGCACTGAAGTGTCTAAGGCCAGGTTGGACAGGGCTTGGAGCAACCTGGGATCGTGGGAGAAGCAGGGATGGAACAAAATGATCCTTAAGATCCCAATTCTGTGTAAATAAATTTCCAGGGTGGGTGATAAGTGATCATCCCCAATTTCCTGGCTGGGATTTCTCCCACTCCTGCTGCTCCATTGCCCTTCAGAGCTGGTAATTAAATGCTGTTTTAATTAATCCTGGGATGGTTGTCCCTGTCCCCACAGGCACTACCACAGCATGGAGGTGTTCACCCACTACGACCTCCTGAACCTGAACGGCACCAAGGTGGCCGAGGGACACAAGGCCAGCTTCTGCCTGGAGGACACGGAGTGCGAGACAGGTCTGTGCCACAGCCCCTTCTCCTGGGAATTCGCTCCTCTTCCCACGCAGGGGATGGATCCCAGGGGCTCAGTGCGGTCTGCCAGGAGCCAGGGACTAGTCCTGGGGGGATGGATGGATGGGGAGATGGATGGATGGATGGATGGGGGGATGGATGGATGAGAGGATGGATGGATGGATGGATGAGGGGGTGGAGGTTTGGAGGGATGGATAATGGAGGATGGAGGGAGGGATAGATGGATGGAAGGAGGGATGGATAATGGAGGAGGGATGGATGGATTGATGCATGGATGGAAGGAGGGATTGATGGATGGAGGATGGATGGATGAGGGGATGGATGGATTGATGCATGGATGGAAGGAGGGATGGATAGATGGATGAGGGGATGGATGGAGGAATGGAAGGATGGAGGATGGATGGATGAGGGGATGGATGGATTGATGCATGGATGGAAGGAGGGATGGATAATGGAGGAGGGATGGATGGATTGATGCATGGATGGAAGGAGGGATTGATGGATGGAGGATGGATGGATGAGGGGATGGATGGATTGATGCATGGATGGAAGGAGGGATGGATGGAGGGATGAGGGGATGGAAGGAGGGATGGATGGATAGATGGATGGATGAGGGGAGGGATGGATGGATGAGGAGGTGGATGGAGGAAGGGAGGGCTGGATGATGGATGGAGGGATGGATGAGGGATGGATGGAAGGAATGGATCAAGGGATGGATGAGGGGATGGAGGGAGGATGGATGGATGGATGAGAGGATGGANAATGGATGAATGATGGATGGATGGATGGATGAGGGGATGGAGGGACAGATGGAGAGATGGATGGAGGGATGGGATGGAGGATGGATGGATATTCTCCTGCATGGGTGGGTAGATGGGATGGGTGGATGAGGGGATGGAGGGAGGATGGATGGATGGATGGATGGATGAGAGGATGGACAGATGGAGGGATGGAATGGATGGATGGATGGATGAGGGGATGGAGGGAAAGATGGAGAGATGGATGGAGGGATGGGATGGAGGATGGATGGATATTCTCCTGCATGGGTGGGTAGATGGGATGGGTGGATGAGGGGATGGAGGGAGGATGGATGGATGGATGGATGGATGGATGGATGAGGGGATGGAGGGACAGATGGAGAGATGGATGGAGGGATGGGATGGAGGATGGATGGATATTCTCCTGCATGGGTGGGGAAATGGGAGAGATGGATGGATAGATGGATGGAGGGGTGGATGGATGGAAGAGAATCCCCAAGGCCCCCCATGCTCTTTTCCACCCTCAGCTCCCCCCATCCCCACTCTGAGCTGCCCCAAACTCCCACCTGTGGCATTCCTGTGCCTTTCCTGCTCCCTGCCAAACGGGGAATCCCAACAGAAGCCTCCAGGAGCCGGGCTTGGAAGGCAGCAGCTCCTTAAACCTCACCCAAACCTCCCCCGGAACCCCTGGAGCCTTTCACTGTGCACAGGGAACAGCCAGGAGCCCTCTGGGGAGCCTGCTGTGGGTGTAACCCCCCGTGCCTTCACTTCCACCCCGCAGATGTGCAGAAACAGTACGAGTGTGCCAATTTTGGGGAGCAGGGCATCACCGTGGGCTGCTGGGACGTTTATCGGCACGACATCGACTGCCAGTGGGTGGACATCACCGACGTGCCCCCGGGGGATTACCTCTTCCAGGTAGGAAAAAGGGGCCTGCAGACACTTCTCTTGCTGTTATCTCACCCATTCCATCAGGAATTTCCCCAGCTCGTTGATTTGACACCTCCCACTGCTGATTGGAAAGGGGTTGTGTGCCCAGGATGCCTAAAAGATGAAGGATTGTCCACCAGGATGATGAACACACACTCCCAAGGGGAAAATGAGTACCATAACCACAGTTTGGAGATTAAAATGTTAAAAAAACCCATGTCCAGCTAACCCTGGATAGTCCCAGCCCAGCTGATTCTGTTGACAGCGTTGTCACATTCCCACAGCACAGCATGGAGCTGCTTGTCAGCAGCACTCCCTGAATTTTGGGATTAAATAGCACCATTTGTGGGGTTTTTGCAGGAATTCGAGCTTTGCCTCCAATCTGTGCCCAGGGGTGGAGTGGGGGGGATTCTCTGGGTCTCAAAGCAGCCACTGGCACTGCAGAGGAGGGAAGGGAGAGGGATTCCTTCTGTCTGGGCTGTGTGGAATGGGGAGTGGGGGCTCCAGGGGAGATTTTGGGGCAGGGGGAAGGTGGGGTTGTGGTTGATGGGAGGGATGGGGCAGCTCTGCTGGGAGGAGAGGCTGAGGGAACAGGGATTGCTCAGCCTGGAGAAGGGAAGGGTCCAGGGAAGGCTTCCAGTGCCTAAAGGGGCTCCAGGAGAGCTGGAGAGGGACTTGGGACAAGGGCTGGAGGGACAGGACACAGGGAATGGCTTCCCAGANNNAGATGGGATATTGGGCAGGAATTCCTCCCTGGGAGGGTGGGGAGGGGCTGGGATGGAATTCCCAGAGAAGCTGTGGCTGCCCCATCCCTGGAAGTGCCCAAGGCCAGGCTGGAGCACCCTGGGATGGTGGGAGGTGTCCCTGCCCATGGCAGGGGTGGCACTGGATGATTTTTGAGCTCCCTTCCCACCCAAACCATTCCCTGATTCCCTGACTGAGGCTTTATTCAAACAATTTCCCTCTCCCTGCAATACAAATTCTGGTTTTTTCCCTGCTCAAAAACAGTGCCACAAACGAGCTGACCCTGCCCCCTGTGTCCCTCCCCAGGTCGTGATCAACCCCAACTACGAGGTGGCTGAGTCGGATTATTCCAACAATGTCATGAAGTGCCGGAGCCGCTACGACGGGCAGCGCATCTGGATGTACAACTGCCACATAGGTGAGGGGCTGTGCCCTGGAGCCTGCTCCAAGGATTCCTCCTGGATAAGGGATTGCAATGCTCTTCCTCCCAAAGAAAGGCAGGATTCCTCTTGCACAAGGAATTTTAAGGGTTTTCCTCCCAAAGAACGGTCTGATGCAATCTCAGCGCTGGCCCAAGCAGGGATTCCTCCTTCCCAAATTCCATTTATTTTATTAATTTGGGACCTCTTCAGACCCCCAAAGCTTCTCATGGAAAACAAACAGGAGCTCCTCTGCTCCATCCAGGAATTAAAGTGCCCCCACTGTCCCTGGAATGGCAGGGAAAACTCATTTGACATATTGTCACTTTTTTGGGCCATGGAAATATCCAAGCCCAGCTAATTTAATTTCCCTTAGTCCATGGTCAAGGCCATTTGAAACTGGAATTGAGTTGGGGGCTCTTTAAGACTGTTTTTACCACAGAAAATGAATTAACAGCACTCCCTGCCCAGCTCCAAATAAAACCAGCCCTGAAAATCTCCTTCTTCAAGGAATGTTTTTCTTGAAAAAAAAAAAAAAGTCCACATCACCACTGATTTTTCTCATTAATTTGCTGGGTTTTTAGCAGAAAATTCTCATTTCGTGTGTCACATTCAGGCTGTGACCTAGTTCAGAAGAGCCAACCCCACTCCAGCTGTTGGATGGGCTCTCCAGCTGAGCCTGGAAATATTTCTAGTTAAAAATAAAAATGGGTTTAGCTTTCATTGTGTCCTAACTAGAGAGAAACCAGGGCGTGGTTCTCGTGAAGAGCAAACAGAGCCCGCTTCACATCTGAGGCCTTGGTAGGCCTCACTTAACTTTTTTGAGCAACAAAGCAGTGAAATTGGGGTAGTTTAGCCTTCCAAATACATAAAAACTAAACCAAACACTCCTGGCGACTCGTGGCTGGTAAAATTTAATTCAAATTAATTATTCCTAAATCTCTGAGCCCTTCGATTCCGGGGCACCTGTTGCTGGTGCCACCCCATCCTGGTGTTCCCTGCTTGGTGCTGGGTGTCCCCAGGAGCCTCTTCCTCCCTCCTCTTCCTCTTTCTCCTCTTCC
>VZRZ01003122.1:431362-461368 GCA_013398175.1 Climacteris rufus | reverse complement strand
AACTTCTCAAACCACGACATGGATTTTAATCTCTGGCAGAGGGTCTCCCTGCCGATCAGTCGTGCCCACCACATCTCTCTGAGAATTCAAACTCAATTACATCACGCCGGGTGCTGAGTGCTTTGCTCCCAGAAGCTGAGGTTAATTCCCATCAAGAGTGGCCCACTGAGAATTTGATTTGCTAATACCACAAATTGTTCCTCCAAGACAAATACCCCCACTGCCTAATTTGTTGGAGGCCAGCATCTGTTTGGAGATCACTCAGAGCAAGGCAAAGTGTTCATTTGATACTGTGACTCATCCTGATTCTTAACGAACTTTGTCACCTATAGACACAATTAAAAGGACAGGGGTGAGCACCCTGGTGAGAGCCTCTCCTGCCTCAACTATCCACATTTGGAACCTCCCCTCAAAATGTGAGTACCTCTTCCCTGACAAGAGATGCTCCTGCAGCACAACTCCCAGAGATGGGGCCAAAATATTTGCAAGCTTACTGAGGCAACGCTGGGAATCAAATGCTTGCATCCACTCCAGACTGGTCCCAGATACTTCCCATCCCATATGGATAGCAATGGTAGTGGAGAAGCATTGCCCAGGGGCTTCCTGCAGTGTTTCTCTCTGCTTCCAGCCCTCCCAGCCCCACAGACAGGGGCAACAAACCCCATCTTGGGGTGGGAGAGGAGCAAGGGGGGCTGTTGTGTTCCCTGTGAGCTCCAGGGAGAGCTCATGTCCAGTATTCCATGACTGCCTCCATGCCCTGGATCTGCAGCCTGTCTACCCATGCCAGGGCCTCCCCTGCCACGATCACAGAGCTCCTCTCCCAAGGGCCTCAGTGCAGCTCCTGCCGAGCAAACAGACCCAGAGTTAACTCCTATTTGTTCCTACAAGACTTCTTTTTATTCAGTCATTTCAATTAAACTAAACTTCCAGGCCCGCCTCATCCAAAATTCAAAGTACAGTAAAACCTAGAGGAACAAATCAGTTCTTCATTAAAGAAGTGACAGATAAAAATTATGGGGAAGGAGAGAAGCAGGAACAAACATCCCTTTTCTCTGCAGCAGCCTGCAAGACTACCCAAACTATACTCCTTTACTCTGGGTCTCAGGGTGGCAGAGGCAAATCATACATTAGCTCTGCAAAAGGGCCTGCAAGGAAAGGAGATAAGTATTTCAGGACTGTGAATTAAAGCCGTTAGCAAATGCAAATTTACATTTCCTCTAAGTAATCATTATGTTTTCACTTCTATCAGCACCCAATGAATCACAGAGATGTTTTGTCTAGAAACACTAATGGTGGGGGTAGGAAGCCAGCAGCCTACCCACAGCAACGGCAGCAGGAGAGAAGTGCCAGAAGAACCCATAAAAAAGGCTGGATTTTTCAAGAACAGCAATTACACCAGCCCATCATTGCCCCTGAAATTACCAAATAGGAAAGATCTGCAGAAAAAAAGCATTTCAGGCACAGAGGAAGGCAGCGATTTTGCAGGTCAGGGTACACTTTCATATATGTGCAGGTATGGCATAGTCAAACAAAGATAATGAAAATAAGGCTTTAAATGAGTAAAAAATATGCAGCCTCACACACACACATGCTCTCAGCTACCCTCACGCACAAACTAATTGTCCACAGTGAAGCCTGTGGAGGGAAGAACAGCCCTGCAGATCTGCCAGAGTGGTATTAATTTCATAATTGCCTGTATTATTAAGATCTCCGCAGGATACCTCTGCTCACAACCAATTCAGCAAAAACAGTGGCCTTTTTACTTATTTTTTTTTTAGTAGTGCATATAAAGAGAAGCAAGTTTCTGTTTTTAGACTCAGCAAACAGAAGAGTGACTCAGCCGCTGGCGCCAGTCCCCACTCCAGCGCCTCCACCCCGGAGTCTGGCACGGGAGAGGGAGGCAATGCTGGGCAGAGGGGCTCAGACCCATCCCACCCACCTGACCTGCTGGGAAAAGGACTGAACTGCCCTTTGGTAACACCCATCTTACATCACAGCTCATCTGAAGCAGTAAAGCTTCCCACCTTGTGAGCTCAATTATGTGACAGAGGCATCAGGATGGAGGGCAGCAGTGGTGTCAAGATCCTGGGCTGCACACGAGAGGTAAAACCCAAGGAAAAGAGAGAGATGTGACAGGAGCATCAGCAGAGTGTGTCACGCTTCCTTCGTGCTGGATGATGAGCTGCAGTACAGGTGACACTGGATTTGTGAGGCCTCAGCAGCATGCAAAGCTTTGGCTTTGTAAAGTGCCTTTCTTGCCCAGCGCGATCATCCCTTAATAAACAGGAGGCAGAACTGAATTTTGCCCTTAATGCACACTAAGGGAAGTCAAGGTGTGAGCAATGTCTTTTGAAACATTGACACAGCGTACCAGGAGCACCTTCCTACTCCCAGTGTGAGGAGCTGTCCCTGTCCCTGGAGCTCACATCTCCCGGAGCCTCACACACATCTTCCAGGCGTGGTCCAGCATGTCCCTGATCAAGAGCTCTTATGGATTCATTAAAAAGCACGGCAGATATCCTGAAGCAAAAAGGAGGCCACTGCAACAGAGCTGGTGAATAAGCACAGGATGCTGCTATAAATCAGACCTTTACAACAGTATTTACCCCATCTAAATGCCGCTGCAGGAATTAGCTTTAACGTGTAACTGATATTTCTGCGGCGGCAAAGATCGAGGTTTGCAAGCCTACACTCCATAAGCAGTGGTTTACAGAGAGGGAATAGTGGCAGTTTTTCATTTTCCAGAGTCCACTCACCCTTCCAAGAATCTTAATGCCTCATTGATTCATAATACAGTACATAAAGATTTCATTTTTTCTTGCACACAGTGATATATTATGGAGGCAATCTATTTTGCCACTGAAAAGTTTGCTTAGTGGAGAAATTTGGAGTTTTGACATTCAGGAAATTACAGTCATCTGTAAAGCGCGATTGATATGCCAAGGCTAACATTTTCATTGCACTTATGGAGCCAGAATAACTATGCTAAAATATTTATTATATTCTAAAAAAAAACAAAAAACCCCTTCTTGTTTATAAAAAGCATATATTTAGTATTAAAAAAGCTTTTTCCTTATATCCATATATATTTTAGCTATGTCTTAAATGCACAAAGCCACATACTCTCTGACCAGATGAAAATACTTTTAATAATGGAATAAAACCAGTATTTCCGACAGGCTTGGCTGTGCCCTGAGCATGCAAGCAGAGGGCACGGGCTGACATGTGGCTGCATGGAGCAGCACGAAAGCAGAGAAATGAGACAGGGGCTGCCACGCTGAACCTGCCCAAGGCCCCCCAGGGCTATGGACACTCGTCCTGCTGGCCACCAGCACCCATGGGAAGCAGGAGATCACTGACCCCTGTGTGCTTCATTTGCCAGTTCTGTGGCTAACACAATCCAGGAGGAAGCGGGTGCTGAGGGCTCCTGTCTCAGCTTGGCACACACTTCTCTTTTTTATGAAGGCATGAATGTCTGTTTAGAAGTTGTGATTTACCCTGTTTCCTGAGCACCCGCTGCAGTTTCCTAATCTCTGCTTGAACATCCCTCCCAACTCCTTTGTACATGGAAGCAGCTACTACTGAACATCCCTGCCTCAGCACTGGAGAAACCTTGGAGCTCTCAAGAAAAAGATCATCCGATCAGCCCCAAGAGCTCTGCATATCCCACAATGGGAAATTAACTCCAGAGAGGTGTTTACAAAATCATTTGTTACTATATCAGAGCTCAATCAATTCTCTTCAGTAATACATAAAAGGAGGAGGTTTGGCTCACACGAAGGAATGTAATTCCTTCACAAGCCATTTGCAGATAATCTTCCATACACCAGTTAATACATCCCACGATAGGTTACACAAAAGTGCTTTTAAAAACTAAACTGAGGATATACAGTGTATAAAAAAGGCACATTAGTGCAACTCATGTTTTGCTTATCATAATTACCTGGCATACAGAAATCCAAGAAAAATCCTTCCCAGTCCTTCTAAAATCTTGTCAAAAGCAGGTGTCTATTGAAAATGTCTTTGCATTAATTAATGAATTAATTAATGAACTGATACTAACATATTGTCAGCCTGCTGCTAAAAGAGGGATAGAGGAATGGACAGTGTATTTACAGCTGCAACTTGCTACAGTTTTAATTTCAGCTCTCATTGATTCCACTGAGCACCATGAGACTGTATAATGAAGAAATCTGTATCAATTGAAAATACCAAGTGTGCTCCTGCCCCACTAGGGCACTACAGTAATATCATGTAATGGAAGGGGATTCTCATTTAATTGAATTGGAAATGAAACACATATTAGCTAAGAAAACTTAATCAGTGCAATAATATTAAAATGGGCCACTCAGACAAACTATACTGATTAAGTCACTTGCAAACATTTCCGTAATCATCACTGAGACTTGTGGCGTTAATGATTTAAACTTTTCTACTCCAGGGAACAAAACTGCAATTTCATAGCAGACAACTGGAATATTTTAAACCCTCTCTCACACATTACAATACAGTCTCCTGGCAGAAGCACAAAGCCTGATCCTGCAAGGATACATCTTGAGCTCTGACATACAAGGTCTGGCATGGATGCTGGGATATCACCAGAATGTTTGATTTAAAATGGGAGACAGCCCTGAAAGCACCTGAAAAACACCCTGAAAACTGGCTGGCAAGTGTATCTGAGGTACTGTCTGTGGTTCCTCTGCAGACTTCATCTTTAATCCTGACTAGTTACTGATGGCACACTCCAATGCACCGCAACACTCAGAGATCCAAATGGCTCCCAGCAGACCAGGATTTTAAAACTTGTATTCACACACAGTTGACATAACTGGATTTAAAATTTTCATGGAATAGCAGAGTGCATTTCTAGTAAAACTCTGTGGATGCATTTGTTGTGTCAAAGCTCAGCTGGGAGGGGTTTTACATCAGCTAAGCAAGCAAGAATAAGTAAACACTACAAGATGTGCAGAACATCTTGTTTCCCACGTCTGCTAGTTCCACCCCAAACATTTAGTAAAAGCATATCTTACTCAGTCTGAATTAATTAGGACAATGCCCTTAGAAATCTATGTTAGTGGAAGATGCCACTTTAGCCTCTTACACAACCCTGACCAACACAGGGATGTGTCCATCATGTGCTTGGAAGGACCATCCACACAGTCCAAGCTTGTGGTGTGCCTGGAAACTGGAGACTGAGCTGGCAAAACCTCATCAGATGCTTTCCTGGCAAACACTAACAGTGCAATCAGTGCTGATATCAGCTTGGACTCATTGAGTTTTTCTGGATTTCAGATGCCCCCTATATTGTTAATTAATCTGTAGCATTAAGACATTCAAAATCCTACTTGCAGATAGTCAAAAGCAAATTCAATTTTTGCAACTTTTCAGTGCCATGAAGCAAACTCTAGCCAAAGTGGCAGCTGAACTGAGGCCACCACGAAGAGGAGAGGCAGCAACGTGAGCTGGTCAAGGAGAGAAGCCCAGCTCCCCCCTGTGCCAGCTGAAGGACTGGCACTGCTATGCAAAAAGCACCCAATTCCACTGCCCATCAACAGTGCTACTTGCTTTGCCCTTTGCTCTGGCTCTCTCACCATAAGGGTATCACAAGTTTGGATCAAGCTCTGACCTTTCTCTGAGTGCCTTCTTGCTACAGTTCTTGAGCCCTGAGCTCCCAGCCCTCGTCATCCACAGCCAGACAAGCAAGCAGCACTTTGAACCCTAAGCTGGAGGAAAATCTTGCTCAGGTTAGCTGAGAAACCCTTAAAACCAAGCTGATTTCAGCCGAAGCTGAAGATAATCTACCCCTGCCAGAACAAAACCAGGAGAGGCATCACCAGCCCAGCCTCAGCATGATAAACCTACAGCAAAATAAACCACATGACATCTAGGGTTATTCACTAAGGTTCACAGCTCCTTCCAAAGGGATTTGTCATTGCTGCCACTCCTGTAACCTCCTTCTCAAAATATGAAAAAAAAAAAAAGGAAAAGAAAAAAAGGCAAAAAGCAAAACTCCTCTATGAGCAGCAAGAGATGGTTCAAAACAGCATCAGTCCTATTTGTGAACATCTCCTGAATGATTTTCAGAAGACATAGTTCTACTCCTTCATGGATTATTCTGGCTAAAAATGTGTGTGACATTTTAATTATCAAGTACAAATGTTACTGCAAGCAAGGAATGAAACAGATGGTGTCCTGAATTTTACAGTACAGCCACATTTTCCAGCTCAAATTTACAGTTCACCAATCATCAGCTTCAAGTTCTGTCTCTGCTGCATCTCCCCTACCCATCTGAACCACCACAACCTTTTAATGCTGGGAGCACAGCTTTGGGAAATTGGGGGGAATTTGATCCACGTTGTCCTCCTCTGAGCAAATGTTTCCAATGAGGAAACAAAGTGGAGCACAACTCCATGCACCCCAAAAGCCTGGCAAGTATGAAGCAGGAGAGCACTTGCCTTGGAAAAGGATGAGGAACTGCACTACTCAAGGGAGCAAAGAGGTGACCCTGATACCTCCACTTCAATGAAGGATCTGATTTATCTCATCCTCTTTCTCAGTGAACTCCACTCCTATCAGTTACAACTGCTGAGATTTCCTCCTCTTCCCATCTGATGTACTCAGCAGTCCTCTCAGAGGGTGTCCCCAAGGGGAAGGGACAGGATGGAATGAGTGTCCCTTCAGGACACACCAGCACCAAGTCCCACATCACCATCATCAGGGAATAACAGAACAGCAAAGCCAGAAGCTTTTCCATTCAAACTTGTTGGTCTGCCATCCCACCAAAAAACCCCAGTACCCAAGGTCAGACTTGCATCTGTTTTAAGGTTTGCACACTTCTGCTGTAAACCCCAGGCTGACACGAACACTCATGTCCTGGGCTGACAGCACCATGGCAAATGTGGTTCCTGCTTATAACCCAGGTCAGAGAATGCACTAGGAGAGGGTGTGGGTCCAGTGACTCCTGGGGGAGAGATGTAGCAGCATCCCTGGAGTTCAATCAGCAAACATGGTGAGCTTTCAGCCACTCCTCCCAGCTGTGTGGCCAGGCTGTGCACTCACCAGGCTGAGGAGCACACAATGCCCACGATGAACAGGCTCTTGACTAAACAGGCTGTAGCCAAACTGAATCCTGGAGAGCTTTCCTGATACTCCACTTCATTCATCTCTACTAAAGGGGAGCTACTGCTGGGGCTTATGGCATCAGTGCTGTAATTACCACAAGGAAACGTTTTCTGGGAAGGTGTCCCAGAAAGTAACACACTGAACATTTCCTTTTGCTGCTTGCAGTGCTGAGCAGTAACTCCTCTCACCACCAGCACCAGCTTCCAGCCACATCCCCAAGGAAGGGCACCCCTCCTGTCACAGCCCTCTGCTGGCACAGCCCTGGGACCACCAGCTGTGCTCTCACCATTCACCTTCTGCAGATGCCCGTGGGATGTATAAGTACTCTGGCAAGGACCAGACACAGAGAGATGCTGCATGGGCCAAGGCACTGCCCCTTTGGACCCCACATTTTCCCCATTTTGTTTAAAAACGTGTCCAGGAGTGGAGCTTTGGAGGTGGAGGGGCTAATGCCAGCTTTGCAGACAGGCAGTGATGGTCAGCTACAAAAGCATTTGTCACATGGGCTCTGTCTCTTACATGCAGGTTTGCTCACTGTCACTTAATCCAGTGCCATGGTGGCATCCAGGGGTGAAGATGGCAAGACCTGTGGTGTTTCTCTGAGCCCACCTCAGGAACCTCTTCCTGAAGGGAACAAAACAGGGCGTTCGTAGATCTGCAGAGATGTGAAGAGTGAGCTTGCCTTGGAGCACAACTGCCTTCACAAAACTTTCCAGTGCAGCCTTGGACACCCAGGGAAACACTCCTGGGTATTCTGTCCCCAGGGAGAGAAGCCAAAGCCGTGTCCAGTGTCCCCAGTGCTGGGTGCACGGCCTGGTTTGCAGCAGATCGATGCTCTTGCAGTGGAGCTCAGCAAACAGGTGCTCCAGAGCATGATGAAGTGCATGGCAGCAGCACAGGCCCTGCTCTCAGTCACATTGGCAGCTGGATTGCTGCCATAAATAAACCTGAAAATCAACTGTCTGAGCAGCAACAGCCTCTTCCTATGTCTCCATCCCCAAAGGGGTTAATCTAGAATAATCTAATTTATTCCCGAATTGCAGGCAGCAGTGTCTTTTCCCATTTAGCAGATTAAGAAACTGTGCTCTACCAAATTTATCTGAACAATTCATTCCCACAAAATTACACTGGGTTTTGAACTGAGGTTGATATATTCCATTATATCTGCAGGCTAAGCAATCCACTGAGGGGCCAGATTAAGGCACAGTCAAACACCACCTGAGTGGGGTTTTCTGGCAAAGCATCTGTGCAGGGATATGGACACGAGCAGTGAGTGCAAAAGGGCTCACAACAGTGGTGATTTGGGCCAGGACTCAGGCACAACAGCAGCATCTTCAGCTGCATCCCCTCCATCCTGTCATTAAAACAGCAGCACCCCCATAACTCATTTCAACATACTGCGACTGGGCTTCTCTTCACATTATTTTAAACAAAATGACACTTTCTCTAGACACTTAAATGCATCCTGGTCTCATCACATCAACAGAGGAAGCATATTTTTTCTGTTTATGTGAAAGGTGATATTGGATGCATCATACACTGAAATCGTTTGCTGGCTTCCTCTCTCAACATAAATAAGGGGAAAGAAAGTCAGAGAAGAGAGATTTTAAAGATGTATGCATATGCATGATAATTTTCTAACCTAGAATATTATTAAATTCTTTCATATATTCATGTGAGAACTGCAAAAGATTATGAAAGTAGAGATGCTATCACTCATACTTTCCCAGAGCAAGGATTAGGGAGATTTTCTTCTTTATAAAAGCTATATATTTAAATAATATCTGTTTGGCCAAGCCCTAGTCAGTACTCACCAACAGAAGTACAGGTCGCATCCCAACTTTGCAGAATGGACCTGTCTGTAGGTCCAACCCAAACACAGGGCAGGACTGAGCAAGAGACATCACACAGTTGTCAGAGCTTTGACCTTTTTATGGCTATTAAATGCCTTTAAGTTTCTGCTGTTTCCACGGGTCTGAGCATCTTCTACCAAAAATACACCCCACATGCTACATCCAGCTCCTTTCTAGCCCTTGGAGAGCTGAGCCCAACCAAACCCTGCCTGAGCCATGTTACCCAAAGGCATTGCAGAAATCTTCTGTTTTGCAAGTGATGCTAAATTCATCTAAACAGCTTTATTTATGAGTGGTGTTACATCCCACTTCTTGGGGAGACAGATCTGCCACGAGAATTGCCTTTTCCTGCCTGCAGAAACTGTAACTCTGCATCAACATTACACAATTATTTTAAAACCACTATTTAGATAGCTCTATGGTAATGGATATGTACACCAACTCCAGTCCCACAGAATTTGCATAGCAGAATTTTTTATCGTGCTTCTTAAAGATTAATAATTTAAAGCAAGTTGTAACTGTGCTAAGATTTAGTCTTATGTTTTCATCACTGCTTTATATTCTCATAAATATCCAACATTCCCAAGTACATAGGAATCTGAGATGGTATTCAAGAGAAAAAACTGCAACCAATATATCTTCCATTTATGGAATTGAATATAAGATCATATTCAAAGTGCTGCATTTACTGACTGATTTTGAATACATAAAATATATAGCCATTGCAAATTCACCTTTCATTGCAAAGCTTTGTTCTTGTAGTGACATAACTTATTGCCAGATTAGAGCCCCAAGTACAGCTGGGTCGTTTTTCGTGTTCTCCATTCCCACAAACACGACTGGGAGAGACAGGTCGTGCTCTCTATCAAAGTTGTGCTTACCACACAGCAATATTGCAACACGTCCCATTAGAGTTATGTCTGCTGAGACTGTGAGCACAGACTTGGCTGCAGGCACCTCCTAATGGAATTACATAATTGGAGGCATGTCATCTAAATCTGAACAAATTGGATTCCCTTGTCATGCACTATTGAATCAGAACGGAAAGAACACTCCACGCTGTTATCTATGGTAAACCAATGGCGGCAAATCCAGCGTCACTAATATTTTGATAATGTGGTGTTTATTAAAAATGGGGAAGAAAAAAAGGAAAAGATAAAAGTTTCATGTAAGGCATGCCAAAATCACGTTGCATGGAAAAATGAGTTCATCTGCGCTTGGCTGCAGACTGGGAATTATGTTAATGGTTTATGACGGTTGCGATGTTAAGAAGATGTAACTGCAGCAGCACACGAGGCTGGTTGCCTGTAGCAGCCAGGGAAGTGCAGACCAGGATTTGAGGCAGGGCCCACCACCAGCTCTGCATCTGGCAGGAGCGACAGCCACCAAGGTGTTCGCTCTGCTCCAGCCCCTCCCTGCCCAGGCTGTGGCGGATCACGGCATTAACATTCCCATCTTGCAGCCGAATTCTCCAGCCCTTGCAATTCACAGGCATGCCCTGCTTTTCGTTTACAAGTACATCAACTTTAATTTGGAATTACTGGAGGAATCATAACGAGGGAGCAATAACTTTGAGCACACTGAACTGCGCATTCAGGGCAAATTTTCACTGAGCGCTCAGCTCGACCTCCAGCTTTGCACGTATGAAAGAACAGAGGCATTAATTACATTACCAGAATCACTAATCAGCTCATTGCATCTTTACTTTTCATCAGTTAAATGCTGGTGCAAAATGAGAGGCTTTTTATCCCTGTAATTCAGCTCTTCAAGCCTCACCAGGATACTTCCATGAGCACATGGAATGAATTCATTAACAAAAACAGCAAGAAAAAAGAAACTAAGAAATTAATTGTGATGCCTTACAGAGTTCGTGGTTCTCATAGTTAATTAACTGTGGGCCAACTCGTGCACCCTTGTCCACACCAGGCCATCAGGGCACCTCAAGGATGGAGCCCCCGAGGCAGCAGCGAGCGATGAGTTGGGGGCAGAGCACCCACCCAGGGTCTGGTCCAGGGCACGAGGGGTTTGGGAGACAGGCCAGGGGTCTGTGATGACAAGAGGGGTTGTTTGCAGTAGGACTCCAGCAGGGCTGGTGCACTGCAGAAATTCAGGTTTCAGTGTGCCAGCAGCACGTTGGCTGCACACACCAAGAGCACCCGCTCCACTGCCTCTGCCCCAGCTCCAGCAGCGCTGCAGTCCTGCAGGGCTGTGCCAAGTGCCTATTTATATTCAGTGTGAGGGAGAAATGCTGTCAAATCACCAAATTACCTCAAGTTGTGAGAGCACACAGCAGGGGGAAAAGTGTTAACTACCTACTGAGCCTCAACACTGAGAGGAATCAGCTGAACATTTACTGTGCACTCTGGGGTCTGAGCATCCCTGGAGTCGCAGCGCAGGATCACACCATGGCCCAGCAGGATCACACCATGACCCAGCAGGATCACACCATGGCCCAGCAGGATCACACCATGACCCAGCAGGATCACACCATGGCCCAGCAGGATCACACCACGGGCAGCCCCACTCCACAAATACACAGTTCTGCCTCGGCAGCCCCTTGCAAAGTGACCCCCAAAAAGCTGTACCCTAAAATCTATAAGCCTATACAACTGCTTGGTCTAAAGGGGCCATTAATCTACATGGACAAAAGAACTGCTTGAAGAACAACCAGTCCTCAGGGCTGCCCAGCACTGTTTTCAGTCAAGTGGGTTTCTCCTGCCCATGGGTTGGAGCAAAGTCATCTCACTGCCAACTCAGCCACTGAGCTCCCAAGGTAATTGTGCCACAGAAAGCAAAAAACCTGGTGATGGTGGGAATGGGGCAGCTCCCCACAGTAGGGAAAGAAGAAATGACAGGAGAGCCCATGCTCCAACTGGGACTGTCCCACCACTTGTTCAATGCCACCACATGGTCCTGACTTGATGGCTCATCCAACCCAAAATATTGCACTAATATTTAGTGGCATTTCCAGATAAAAAATGAGGGAAAGGAAAAAGGAAAATCATAAATCAACTTGGTATTTTCCAAGAGTTGGCAATACCTGGCACATCTTAAAATTAAAGACACAGAATTATACTGACACTACCTGATCTCTAAGCATCCTCGGGATTAAATCCAAGCAGTTGGAGTATCTCTGATGGGGGGACTGGCAGTGTGGATTGCTCACCATCGCACTGCCCTGCAGGAGCACAGCAGGGACCTGTACCCAAACTCTCTGCTTCCATGGCTCTCTGCTCAACTTGCATGTTGGAAGCTGCACTAAACAAATTGCAGAGGATGTTTACCTGCTGCTATCAGGCCTGGAGTATCACTGGGGAGTCGACTGACCACAGCACAAATAGATCTGATTATTGACCACAGCACCCCCAATTTTCTTATCAAACCATCTTTTGTTAATCTGCAGCTTCAGCCTTTTCCGCCACCACGTTGTGACCTGCCTCCCCACACGGCCATCTCCACAGAGCTCTCCTCCTTGATGGCAGGGCCTTGGTCTCTTTGACCAAAATGATCCTCTTAAGCAACTGTGGCATAGGCAAAAGACCCGAAAGACAGTCTAAATTACGTAATACACATCTTCACACCAAGCCCCAGCCTGCCTTAAAGCCTCAGCACATCTGGTTACACAAATGACCTCAGCCACGTTGCTAAGGCTGGGTCACCACAGGGCTCGATGACATTGTTCTATCCTCAAGTGGCACAACTGACACCACCAGACCACAAGGACTCATCACAGTCGTGTTGCAGAGAGGCTGCTGCTTTGGCAACAAACCTGGAACTGAACTGGGGACCTTCGGGTTGGGCAACAACAGATTTGTTCTCGGCATTAGAGCAGGGAGCTGGGGCTGATGCAGGCTTTCAATGTGATATGGCTCAGAAGGAGCCATGACAAACACCCCCTGGGGCAGTGACTGGAGTCAGGAGGACTCACCACCTTCTGCAACACCAGTTTTAGAGCTGAGCCAGCAGAGCCCTCAAGCTGCCTGGGCTCACCACAGAATGACAAAACCCCCAGAGCACTGCAGCCAGGGAGGGGACATGGGAAGGGCACACCAGGATGCTGAGCAACAGAAATATCCTCAACACATAGGCAAGAACAACATGTACTGACTGGGAGACACCAGCACAGCAGCCGTGCTCCTGTACAGCCACACATCACCATTAACATCGGTATTTTAACTCCCAAATTGTAGGATGCTCCTGGTAGCAGTAATGGACATGGCCACGTTTGTTACCTGGCATTTCCACAAGTCTGCAGGGCAACTCCAGTGTTCAGAAACCTTGACTCCATCACAGAGAGGTTATGAACCATATTCTTGTGCTCAGCCTCTTTTGCTTTAGAAGTATCATCTTGCAATTAATACAACTAATTAATATAACTAATTAATGATTTGAAGCAAGGGCAGGGAACTATGAGAACATTGTTTTTGATAGCTATGAAATGCACTAACAAGAGCCAGCTGGATAATTACTCCTCTCTTCAGGAGTTTTTACTAGTTTGATTTTCCATCAAAAAAGGTCTTGTGAATATTTAAAGAAAAAATTATTATAAGAATAGAGTGACAGAAGTCCAGTGTTCCCAGTGTGACTCATCCATCCCTCACAGAGATGCTGTCGGGCTTTAGTGGACATGAGTGAGTCCAGATGGGAGAGGGATGGCATGTGCTTCAATTAGCACTCACACCTCTTTAAAATCAACTACCATGAGACATAACCCCCCCGAGGAGAAGGTCCTGGTGGTGCTCATGGGGATGGTTTGCCTGGAAAGGACTGTGCTGGAATTGGGGTGTATGCATGGGCATGATGCTGAGCCAGGGAAGGAAACACTGGGAAATACCCCCCAGCGTCTCCACGGGGCCAAGGAGGACCTCATTTTCCCCTTCATGGCCAGGGCAGCCTTGTTGTCTCCCTCGGATGCTAATTTGGGGATGTTGGTCACCCAGTCAATAGTGATGCCATGGCTGGAAACACACCCAAAACCCAAACCCGAGACAGCCTGGGGCTGGGAGGGGGTGTCTGTGTGTGGGGTGGGTTACACAGTAATAACAGCTGGCTGGAATAATAAATTAGCACCTAATTAACAGGACTGTTGGCTGCAAAACACTGAGTTAATGGAATAGAAAAAAAAAAAAACAAGGCAAAGAGCTGGTGCTGTGAAATAGGGAGATTGCTTTAGAAGCTGCTTTGTCAAGGACACGTCTTCGAAGTCGAGGGTTTAAAAGCTGAAGGAAGAAGAAAGTGCTTTTGTGGGGGAAAAATTGTCCAGTCCTTACCCAAGGTCAGGATTTGTTTCCTGAACCAGCATTAGCCAGCAGCACTGGCCCAGGCTCTCCCTGCCAGGTAGAAAAAGGGGATGTAATGTCTTTAAGTTGCATGCCAGAGGACAAGGTAAGCATTTGGGATGCAGATAATACAGTCAGGACAAATATTTATTGGGTCAGTAGTCGCTGGTGAGAAAGAGGAGCTATAAAGTGGAGATAACAAGGAATAATGCTGCCACAATGGGAAACTGCACTAATGACTTAACAGCTCTTTGCACCTCTCCATAAAAACCTCCTAAGGGAAAACTCCTATTCAGTGCAGAGGAAACAGTGGTATAAATCTGCTTCCTGCTGCATATGACCCCCTTTGCTCTCACAGCTGCTGCCAGACCAGCTCCAGCTTTACCTTACTGTGCTTCTACCCTGTTTTTGCTTCCCTTCTCCACACAAACCAACATAAATACTCTCCCCAGGTTCATGGCAGGCCCCAGCAGCCCCGGTGGAGCAGGGCAGGAGGAGAGACCAGGCCCCCCCAGTCTCCTGGGAGCTCAGGGATAATCCCAGCAGGGATACTGGGGCTGGCACAGGCAGCAGGGCTGCCCCACACCAGCAACGCTCCCCAAAGCCCACCCAGCGCTTCAGGGGACCGTGCAGGCGAGGCAAAGGCAGAACAAGCATCTCTACAAGGCAGGAGACACTGAGGACACAGCCAAAAAAAATTGCCGTTTAACTGTCTTTAATTAATATTCCGAACTACACGTAAGCCTTTAACACACAGCAGGATCACGGTGAAAGATTTATGAGATTGGTTCACCTTTTGCAAAGTGCTGCCTTGGGTCATCAGCACAAACTTGTCATCAGCCCATACAGCAGTGGAGCGAGAGGGGAAGGGGAACATCTGCACGAATATGATGTGACCTACTTTTACAGTAATTTGAATGCATATTTGGGAAAAAACCCCACCCTCCAAAATTTTAAGGGAGAATTATAAATCAAAGCACGACAGTAAACAAGTCGTTTGTGAAGTCGTACTGTCTACTCAGTACAAACAAGAGATTCATCAAATAATAAAATACTACTTTAGAAGAAAACAAGCACAATTATTTTATAATTATGGCTGTTCTAGTCTTCTGAGGGCAGGAAACCTTCCTACCTCTACAGAATCATAATCAAGACTCATCAAAGTCCTGTAAAAGCAAATCAATACCTGCTCTTGGCAGGACGAGTTAATTAATACCGGAGTGCTCTGCTGCCTGGCTGTCAGGCTGAGGGTGCTCAGCACAGCTCTGCCGAGATGCTCCACGAAAAACCATCCAGCACCACTGTGGCTGCTGGTAAGAAAGGATGCCACGTCCCTGAGGGTCTGGATGTAGGGGCACTGTGGGCTGTGATCCGCTTTGTAAAGGACACAGACATCCAGATGTTTCAAATCTGTAAAATGTAATTGCTCTGTGCTTCTCCGGATCCTTATCTCCACCAAGCAGGAGACTCAGGCAACACCATGTGGCTAATTTTATAAAGGGAAATCAAAGCCATGTCCTTTTCACCACTACTGCACTTGTGGAGTTGGTCCCTGGTTATGTGTGGTTGTCTGAGGTGCTGTGGCACCCCCATGTCAGACACAGCGAGGGGGAGCAGGTTGTTATCAGATAACTGGCTCGTGCCACCAGCAGTGGTGGCTTAACACTCTGCCAGAGACTTTGGAGGTGCCACTTCAAATATTGGCAACCAGAGTGCAAGCTTTCATCTTTCCATGGCAGATTCACTGGAGCTCTGTGCCATTTACTGCGTGACTTCCTTCTTTTTTCTACTTATTATGAGACCTTTAAAATGGAGGGTTTGTCTGCCCTCTGTGATTAGCAAAGATCTCACAGCCTTCCTAAAAGTGCAGAGAAAATTACAGCCAAGAACACGACAGCAGTTAGATGCCCACAGCAGGAAGGAGTGAGATACACTCAGCAGATCACTTTGAAGCAAAAGCTCAGTAAAACATTATTAAACTTATTTTTAGCCTCATTTTCTAAAGGAATCAGCCTCTTACAAACACGCTGTCCACCTTCCTCTCTCTCACCACACTCCCTCTAATTTTTTAATTGGTTCCTTTATCTGGAGGCTCCTCTGTCACATTTGGGTTGAAGATAAATAAGCATTGAGAAGGGATGCAGGGGAAAACACCCAGCTGGCGATGGAGAGCAGGAATTGCTGGGAGCTGTGGCTGGCCCGACAGCACAAGTGCCTCCTGTCACCAGTGCTTGAGACAAGATGGACATGCACGGTGATTTTTAGCATGGAAAGCTGGCAGATGCAGCAGGGGCAGGACACAGAGGTACTGCTCGATGGCTTTGCTGAACAGCAGCATTCACCACGTCCCAAGAGTGCCAGTGACGTTTTACAGACCTCCTGCCAAGAGCAGCTGATATGTCATCTCAAATCAGGCACAAAAATGGGGCAAAGATGCAAAATGCCAGAAGAGTAGAAAAAGTCAGTTCTGCTGAGTGCCATCACTGATGTACTTTTATTGTTGTTTAATGGTTTTCTTGGATCAAATAAAGGAGAAGATCCAAGTGTGCAGAGAGAACTGGCTGTTCCCTGTCAACAGGAAAAAGCATCAAATACAGAGAAGAGCTCAGCAACAAAAATACACAAGCCAGAAGAGCATACACACAGGAGAAATGGGTGAGGAAACAGGCTGCAAGGTAACAGGAGTGCAGAAGTACAGCTGCCAGTCAGCAGAGTGCCTGCTGGAGCCAGGACCAGACCGTAGGTGCCAGCATTTGGCTGGCAGAAGCAGTTTTTCTCTGCCTAGTTAGCACAGACTTCACCTGGGTCAGTGTTTTACTAAGAGGATGAGGAGAGATTGCAGGCTATTAAGTTGCCAGAGGGCTAAGTGGTATTAAAATCCATTGCTGGAGCCCAGGTAAGTGGCTGGGTAAATACACCCCCTGCCCAACACCGCCTGGTCCATTAGCCGGCGCTGCCATCGTCGGAGGGCGGAGGGGAGAGAGATCCATACAGATGCTGTTGTTTATAACCCAGCTCTCATTTCAGTGCAGCCTCTGAGCAGACTGAAACGGTGCCAGAAAGTGGATGGTCAGGGAAAGGCTCCACTGTCTAAACCCCACCATACCTTTTCTTCCATGTACCCATTCCTTTAGGGAGCAGACAAGGACAGGCACACTGTGCTCTCAGACTGGTTTCAGCTCAATTTATCCCTTTCCCTGTCACACACTAGGTTTTGTTCTGTTCTGGAATTTAAGTTACAAATAAGTACAACCTCTCCACATCTTTTGGGACCAGTGAGGGCAGCCAGTCCCTACGAACACCCAGCACACACAAACATCCACAGCCTTTCTGTTCTTCAGAGCAGGGTCACAGCACAGCCAGCTGGGCTCCTCACTGCCTTTGGCTGAGGAAGGAATGCACTGGACATCACTGCACCCTTCAACATCTGTTCAGGACTCTGCTTCAAACATTTCTCTGGCAGATGTGGCTGAGAGGGTCACATTATCCATAAGACAGACACAGAAGGAGTGCAGCAAAGCATCTGGGTGCAATTTGTCTGTGAACAGCCAAGCACCCCAATGCAGAGCTGGCTGACCCAGGACAGTTTGCTGTTGTATGCTGTTTTCTGTTCCAAATAAACATCTCCATGCACCCCTGCACTCAGCCAGGGAGTCTGGATAAACCCCCCACCGCCCTGTGGTGAGCAGAGAGGGCTCCCCACAGGTCCCTGCACCAGGCAGCGTGTGAGGGATAAACCATTCTAAGGCTCAGGGTTTATTTTGTAAGATGCTCTGTGCATTCATGGTTCTGTGGTGCCCCAGGAGCCAAAGCCAGGAGGAAAGTTGCCCCTGCACAGCTCCAGGCTGGTAAACAGAAACCTCCAGCCTCTTCTAGGTCAGTGCACACAGAAATGCCCATTCGTTTTTAAAACCAAATTTTGCATGAATCTACACAGCAAAGGCAGCATTTTTTGCTTTCTGGGCATCTTCCTTGTCTCTGCTTTAGAGAGACAACAGCTAGAGCAAGCTGAAGAAATGGGAAGGCACAGGGCAAGCACACTTCCACTGAAGCTACCAGAGCAGTGTGGCAGCTCCAGGGTGGGATGAGCCCTGAGGAGGAGCAGGGGAAGGATCACTGCTCCCCTCAGTGCCAGTACAAGCTCCCTGCAAGCTTACCAGTCAAGCAGACTTCCAACCAGACCGTCACATCTCAGGTACAGGTTTGGTCTCCCATGTCAAGACCCTGCAACAGACCAGTGCCTCACAAAACCACACTTACACTAGAGGAAATGATCTGATGTTTTTAAGATGCAAGTTCTTGGACGTGGCAAGCTGAGCTGCCTTGATATATACAAAGCCTTGATATATACAAAGACCAGACTTTGTATTCTCGTTATTTCAGGCAAAAACACTTCTCAACAGTCTAAACCTCTCTCCAAGAACATTACTTTCCCCTTCATCCTGTGTGCTCCTATGACTCTGCCAAAGGAGGTTATGAGAATAGGAAATGTCACAGACATTCCTTTTTTGCAAGTCTTATCTTTCCTGTGGATTTGGCAATTATTGCAAACAACACGGGATGAGTTCAATAGTAGGTGAGTGAAAAATTGGATCTGACAGCCCTAATTGAGCCTGAAGTCCCATTTACTGAAAATGATCTGGCATAATTAAAAATTCACAACTGGAGACCAGTTGTGAACACTATACATTATGGGTTCTCTGAATTACTCTGGGAAACATGCTGTCCAGGCTTTGGTCTTGCAGCCAAAACAGCTCAAGCCACATTGATGGAGTCATTTAAGAGGAGTAGCTCCGGATTTCAGGGAGGGAGGGAGGTTGTGCTCAGCATTCACCACCCATCATGGCAAGAGGGTGGCTGGGCCAAACTCACACCGAGCACAGGTTTCCAAATATTCCTTCAGCCTGTAAGATTTCTTCTGATGCAGTGTGTTGCTGTCCCTACACCGTGGGGATACACTCTTCACTACCATGTTAAGGCAGTAACAGGACAGCTCCTGCTTTTCTATTCTATTTCAAGTTTCTTGTGTTGTCCAAGTATAAAGCAAAGGGACAAACTTTCCTGCAAGCACTAACAGGAGCAGCTCTGCAAGCTCAAGGGCTATTGAAACCTCAGCCCTGTGCCTGCTGCTGGCATGCAACATCCTCAGTGCCCCAGCACAGACCCCGTGCAACTTTCCAATTGCTTTCTCCTTATTAACATAATTGGGATTTAATTCCAGCACATCATTTGCAAGCCTCACTTAGTCTGAGACAACTTAAGGGAATGTGGTTGAAAACATCTTAATTTCTGCTTTTAACAAACCACCAAGATATGGCCAGTAAACAGAATATTTGAACAAACACAGGCCAGACTTCATCAGGGCAGGGTGTGGGATCTGGGACATGAATCCACTTGTGGTATTTTAGGGAAATAAAAGCCTCAATAAACAAAGCACGTTCTGTTCTGCACACAAACATATCAATCACAGCTAAATAACAGGCTTTAGATAATTTATAACAAGACATAACTTTGTAAGTGTTTTTAGGAACAGCCCTCAACCAGGAGATTTAACTGAGCTGAACACTGAAGGTTCTAATCAAATGCTCTAGTGCTGGATCTCACTTGACAGGCAGGATACTTGTGCAAGACAGAATAATTACCTAACATTAGCAATTTTGAGAGCAAACATATCCACAGTTGTAACTGCACCATATTTTAATCTAGACTATTGTAATGACCACCCCATCCTATCCCCAAAGACTGCAATGGATATCACATTCCCTTCAGTTCTCTTTCCTAGCAGGGTTTTGTTGTGGGATGGGTTTTATTTCCTCCTTCTCCCCATCAGCTGCTGAGAACCAGCACGACAACCAAAACTTTCCAATAAATCACAAGGCAGTGACTCATTCAAACCCTTCAGTTCAGAGGAACAGCAAGGTGTCATCTCCCCAGCAGCGCCGCAGCCGTGGTTAGCGATGCTGCTTTTCCCAGGCACGTCACCTGTGCTGCAATCCAAAAATAGGCCACCCCAAAATAGGCTGCTGAGGCAGGAGAGGGATCTGAGGGGCACATGTAGGCTTTTCCAACAGGTAATGCAAAACCTACTGCATGTCCAGGCTGGAGAAAAAAAGAAAACCAAGGAGGTTTAACCCCTGGTTAACCCTGCAGGGCATCTGGACCTCCCTGAGCTCTGCTGTGATGCTGATTTGAGCGCTGAGGTGTGAGACGAGCATTTATGTGCCCATCTGCTGCCAGAGCAGAGCCCAGGGCGCTCACACCTTGCCACCTTCTTGTGCTGAAGGTGGAATGATGCAGGATGATGGCTGGAGCTGGGCACCTCTCCACGTGCTGCTGCAGCACCTATGGGGCCACTGAAGAGGATTCTGCCGTGGTGGGGGACAGCAGAGCATTGCCAGGGTCCCACACTCAGCTTGGGGCTGTGAACACCAGGACTCAGCTTTATGCTTCATTTAACCAGGGACAACTGCAAATGGGTCCTGCTTCCCTGACAGCACCATGGGATCAGTGAGGGAACCTCAAACTCCCTAATCCTCAGCTCCCCATGCAGCAGATCACAAAGGGAAAAAGCAGGTGTGAGCCCTTCTGTCAAACTAATGCCCTTTTACATTTCTTTTGTGGCTTTTTGTCATCACCATCTCAGGGCTCCCCAAGATAAATTCCAGAGAAGCAAACTGAAGAGAAAGGAGCAGGTCTCAGATCCACCAAGGGCTTGTGAAGGGATTTAGGAAGAGGTAGCAATCTGAACACTGAATTTTCAGAAATTTCACCCATTTCCCAGGCTCCCTGTGGGCTCTGCAAAAACAGATGACCCACAAGCACCTCTGCCTGGCAAGTCTGAAAAAACCTGACTTTAGCCCATGGTCAAACTGCCTAGGCCCACCAAAACACAATGAAGTCCAGAAGACTCAAAAAATAGTAATCTAGAGGAAAAAATGACACCCAGCACAAACTACTCTCCCTCTGATGCTTTCAACCACAGAATTTCATTACTTGTGCTGCTGTCTTGCTGATTTTCTGGCACAACATTCAGAACACTGGAACAGACTATTTTGCACAGCATCTGCCATCATCAAGGGACACTGCACTCTGCAAACTTGCAGGCAGTTTATAGCCCATATTCCTCTCCTGGACAGTCCCTCCTTAAGCTTTATACAGAAAGCATTTGCAGCAAGCCTCCTTTGATGCTGTCTGTATAAACTGTGACCTCTAACCCACGTCCCCAAACAGTGACACCTTGGATACTCTTATTTTTGTACCACTTTGATTTAAAAAGAGGTTTCCCAAAGCTGCAAAACGAAACAAAAAATCTCCCTGTGCCATAGGTTGCTGCTGTCCTTTTCCAAGCTTTCCCATTGTCCTTTAAGGTGTCAGCAGATGTTGATGGCAAAATATTCTCCTGGGACCATGCACAGCTCGTCCTCATAAATCCCTGGCAAGGAGTCTTCTAAATTTGCCTGAGAAGCATCTTGCCTCAAGCAAATCTGTATTTATAGGCTCCAGATATATTTTTCAGCTTGGGTTTATTACAAATAAGGCAAATAAAACAAGAAAATTTAGTTCTATGTGTGTGCTGGATTCAATGAAGAGAGCAAAATTTGCATAACTTTGAAGCATAATCTTCCAAAGCAACAGCTAATCTGCTAGTGATGATCCTTCTATTTGCTTATCACTGTCTGTATTGATGGGGAGATGAAACAGGACAGCACTGTGTCAACGGAGGGGCAGCCACGCCAGAGTTCAAATAATATGAAGCTCAGGCAGGTATCCATGTGTTTGTTTGCTTTTAGGCTAAAAGTTATTCTGTCTCATAAATACCTGGCCTTTCCCAAGCTGCTGGATCCCAGAGTATGTTACAGCCTCGGAAGAGTCTCCAGGGTGTGGGTTCAGCCGCCAAGTGATCAACTTTCTATCTATTAAACATCTGAAACGAGCTCAAATCTGGCCAGCCGCCACTTCACAAGCCCACAGAATAACAAGCTCATTGTAAGTCCTTTTAGCATGGATTAATTGGTGCACAGAGCCGGCAGTGTGAAGAGGGCAAAAAAACAACCGGCCAGCTCCCCCTCAGAAAAGGCAGAAGGCTCATCAAATTTCATTTGCTCCGGATACCGAGAGAGTAAAGACTTCCGTGCTACACGAGCAGGCACAAGCTGTCACCGAGCCCGGCCTCAGCTGTGCAGCACCCTGGTTGTCTGCTGCTATTTTAGCGTTTCCTGCCATTCCAGCGGTTGTTTGGGAAAGGAAATAAATTTAAAAAGCATCTGGAAACACTGCAGCTATCATCACGATAATTAAATGAAGGGAAAACAGCCCAAAGTGAATCGGTGAAGAAAGGAAACCAGAACCCCAAAGTTCTGCTGAGTTCTGGTTCAGCTCTGTGGCTCTGCGTTCCCCATCTCCCTTACATGTTAAAAAAGAACATTAATAGTGTCCTAACATACTGCAGGGACATGGTAAAGAGGTTTATTTATATAAGGTTAGGATGCTGTCACTAAGAGTTCTTTTAAAAACAGGGGGCTCTGGCTGTCATTAACCTGTTAAGAATACACCTGGGGCCAAGTCAAGCACAGGAATTACCAGTTTTTCTGCAAATCACCAAATTCACCTTCTTTACCACACATACCCCCCCAAGATGCACTTGCTGTGTTTCAGCCTGGATTTTGGCCATGTCAGTACCTCCACTCAGGAGACTGCACCTATTCTGCCAGGCAGATCTGCACTGCACAACCCTGGGCAGAGGGTTGGATCAGACTTCTTGGGGGCACAAAAGCCCCCAGTGTGTTACTACGAGCAGTGTACGATGTGTGTGATCCCAGAGAGCATCAGAGAGGAGAAAGAACTGTGATGAGAACCAGGAGGAACATTTTGACATCCCAAGATGCATTTTTCCTGACAGTTCACTGGGCAAAGGACAGCCAAAGGATTGTGTTGTCTAATGAATCAATAATTTTTGGAGAGAATTTCATTAGCTGTGACACCTCTTCCCGATACAGGGGTAACTGGAAGTCATTCAAGTCATCGGACCCCGTGATAGTATCTGCATACTGATGGAGTGCTAATTGTATTTGGGACATCAAAAGGTCATAAATCAAACTGGCATCTCCCTGGGAATACAATAACTCATTTCATACACGAAGGATTTAAAAATTTAAACTCATGATCAAATGGGGAACTACACTTATTAACATTTCTTCCGCTGTGTTTCAACCCCTCAGTCAAGTGGCTGAATTGTCCAAACGGGCTTAAAACTACAGTTAATCAATACTGAATGTGTTATTAAGCAGCATGAGGCCAGAAAACTGCCTGCTGGTTTGTGTCAGCCCATTCTTCTTCCAAAGACCAAATGATAGAAGCGGTCTTTATTCCCACTAGATGCCTGCAAAAACTCAGGACCAAACCTCAGCTTTTACACCTCTGCCTGCCTTAACATTTCTCTTCTGGTCTCAGCTCAAAGCCTGGCTGTACATCATGTGGCTGAAACAGTGTGTGGTGCCAGCAGGAGGGAGCTGCTGGTGGCCACCTTCTCATCCAGAAGGCATTGCAGGTACCTTAAGGCGTTGCTCCAGAACCAGTGCATCAGCAACTATTAACACAATACAAAACTTACTTTAACTTTATCCAGATGACAATTAGAAGTAGTATATGCAAAGGAAAACAAAGGGGGAACACTCGAGTGCTAAACAGATCACAACATGCAGGCTTGTATACTGCTCTACAGTACAAAATAATGGGACAAATTAGGTACATCATGAAAGAACTGGCCAAGTTAGTGTCAAAGAACATGAATGTGGCAGGAATATATGTTCACAGTGGAGCCAACCTTAGCTATAAGAGTAAAAACTGTAGTGACACTTTCGAGGGTCCCAGCAGGGAGGGGATAATCCCATGCCTTTATCATTTTGCCTTCACATCAAGACCTGGTTCTCTGCTCACTGACCAGAGCCCCAGGCAAAGCCAGCCCCTCACAGCTGCCACGATGCCCAGGGGAGGAGCACCACCTCTGCATGCAGGGTGCTCACACACCTTCACTTGGCACCCAATGATGCCCGTGGGCAGGTGTACCACTAATGGACATGGATGGATTGTCCAGGGGAGAGGAGGAACTTCTGCCCTTTGCAGTTTTAAAGACCCCTCTTAGCACACTGAGGATGGCAAAGACACAGGACATCCTGCCTTGGACAAGAGGAGCACACACAGGAGGAAACTCGGATCTCTAGTGAGGCAGGCGCAGTTTCAAAATAAAGCAAAACCTCGGCATAAGGCAGCTTTTGGAGTTTGCAAATTTCCCGGCTCACGTGCTTTGGGAAGTCCCTCCTGCTGAAAACCACGTCGGGATAATTGGCTTTCGCACAGCAGCGGCTCTGCAGCTGCCTCCCTCCTCCCCGAGGGGTCTTTGCACTGTCAGCAAGCGGCTCTTGCCCAGGAATGTTTGTACCAGGGATCGGAGCAGGACACACAAACCCTCTGCACGCTCGGCTGCCCGATGCGGGCTGAATCAGCTGTCAGCGCTGTCTGATCACACATGAGCGCCTTCCCCTGTCTCCTACAGCAATCTCTTCCTCACTAAGCTGAGCAGCAAATATGGCCCTAAATACAGCCCCATAAAGGTCCCCGGATCCTCGTTTGGGCTCACAAATCCAAAGGCACGTTCCCACACTCTAGCGGCAGCTTGTGCAATCCACCCTCCTGCAGGTAGCCAAGGGGGGACGAGTTAACTCTCCTGGGGTCACACAGAGCAGGGTTGGCGAGCACAGCATGTCACAGCCAGCCCAAACAAGAGCAGAGCACCAGAGCAGACCACTGGGCAGGGCAGGAGCTTTCAGGAGCTTCTGCCCTGGACCAGAGCATGGGATGCTCATCTCCTCCCCTAGCACATCCCTGCTCAGCAGGGCAATCTCCCACGCTTACTGCTGGAAGACAAGGGGGAAGGAGAAAGGAATTAGCCTTTACACAACTACATTCCTTCCCTTTCTTCTGCAACTGAAGCCTCACTCACGTAGGCTTTAAATTCCATGTAATTTTCAGACATCTGAAAGATGGAGGAGATGAACTCCCTCCTGCTGACCCGAGACTGACTCAGGAGTAATCAAGTTTAACAGAACTGCTGCAGAAGTGAACTCGCAGGCTGAGACTGTGACACCTGTAAGAGGAGCAAGCACAAGAGACAGTCTGCATTTCATCAACTCAGCCTCATTCTGCAAGCAAGGGGAGGACATGGGGGAGCAACATGGAGCTGGGAAGAGAAGCTGTGCCAGAAAGCTGTGAATGCTCAGAGCTGCTCAGCCTAGCAAGTCCCTGAGCTCTTTATTTGCACACTCAGGGTATGGTGCAGCCATGACACAAGCAATAAAATGCATGGAAAGCCAACACTCCTGTGTCCATCCACAGAAGCACCCAGATGTCCATTAGGGACCTCAGCCCATGGTGCAGGTGACTGTGTGCATGGAACACACCAACAAGGTGTTTTCACTTCCCTGAGATACATATTCATACCTAAAGATAGCTAGATAGGTTCTGATCTATGTAGCTTGTACAGATCATAATAAAGGTTCTGATAAACACTTTCAGCTACTTTATTCCAAAATTCGTGTGATTTTTCTTCCCTCTCTTTGTATTTTTAATTAAACCAAACTCACACAATCTAAATGACAACATAACTTCTTGATGCCAATCTAAGCAACAACAAACCCACTCAAAAGAATATTGTTTGGGTATTCCCAGGCTATCCCTCCATGTTTCTAACAGCCAGGGTAGTCAGTGGAGCATGAAATTATTATATTAATGGGTTCTAAATGTGCAGGTGTTTAATTGGAAAACTATGATCAGAGAGAGGGTGGAGAAGCTGCAGGTGCATTTATTTAAATGGCTCATTTCCAACTTCTCCTTCTGGTTTGGGACCTGCATCCTGCTGGAGGACTGCTCCATACACCTCTCATAGACTGTGTGTAGCCAAAAATCAGGGTGGGCTTGCATGGCCAGCTCTTCCTGACAGGTTATGTGGGATACACAGCACAAGGACCACTGCTTTCAGTGTGGGCTGAGTCTCGCATTTGCTACCTGAAACACTGCTTACTTTTATTCCACTGCCTTATTCCTTCTGTTACCCCCCAAGTCCCATAAGATCAAAGCACCATCCAAAGCATCAATGAGCTACAAGACTCAGGCTCACATGATGCCTTTGGCATCTGCAGACTGATAAGGTTAAAGAACAAATGGTTGGGTTTTTTCGGGCAATCCGCAGAGAGTTCTGCCGGGATGAGACACTGGCTTATGAGGCTCATTACGATCATACTGCAGCAGTGACCTTCAGCACGCAGCAAAGGAAAGCAGGATTTAGTGTTCATGTCAACAGCATAATGAAACAACTCAGGGGAAGGCCAGCCTCAGCCACAACTTTTATCCCGCTAAAGAACTTGCAAATCCGCAGCAGTGAGAGGGAGTTTGCAGACAAAAATAAAAGGAAGCCTTCAGCCTTTTCATCCCAGGCTCCCGTGTTACAGAAGAAGTCATAAATAAGGCAACAAAACATTTTGCTGGATAAAAAGCCATTAGAGGAAGCAATTCTCAGCCTTTCATCTGGAGTTTTCCCGGCAGCAGCCATTCGGATGAGATCAGCTCCCCAGGGATGGGTGGTTCCTGCAGGCTGGGCACATCAGAAACCCAGCCCTGGGCAGCCCCTGCGGCTTAACACACCCAGCTGAGGTACCTGAACAGGGCTAGAGCCACAGAACCAGCAAAGAGGAGCCCACCAACACCACCAGCTCCCAGAAAATCCCTTCACAGCCTGGTTTCTTTCAGAGGTGGATTGAGCTACATTACCCTGCAACCTCTCACCATATCCTGAAGGCAATGTGATCAAACTGTTGCACACAGTCGAAGTCGTAAAAATTTCCTTCAGCAATATTAAAAGAGCCTGCATCCAGCACTGTGAGCCATGTAAACCCATCTAAAAAAGCAGCAGGCCTTTTAGTTCCCTCTCATTAAACCAAACACACGCACAGTCCCTGGGAACACGCTGACAAGCCATCCACAACCCTGGGTGAGGGACAGACCACAGCCTCAGATGTGCTGCACAGCTCAGCAGCCCTCTGCCCCTGAGCCCTGATGACTTCTCACCCTGCTACTGAGTAAACACTGTGGGACAAAACAAAAGGTATTGGAGAGTCCTTTGCAGCCCTCCTGCACCACACGTGTGCAGCTGCTTCTGCTGTAGTCGCTGAAGTGTCAGATGATAATTTATTTTCCATACGATTTAGCCAGCTTGCAATTATAGATTTGATTGACTTACTGGAAATCCCAGAAGACCACCAGCATCAGAAGGAGAGTCACCCCTCAGACTTCAAATTAGTAGCCAAATTAATCAATCCTTACACAGTGATTTCACTAATTTGATGAATTACCATCAACACTGCATTGTTGATTTACCCTGGCTTTGATATTTACTTGATAAGCAAAATGTCTTTGTTGCTATTTTAACACTGTTGACAGCGTTGGGGGGACACCTTTTTCTCAGAAACGTGTTAAAACATTTTGCAAAGACAGTGGTGCACATCTGTATTGACAAACTGCACATGAGCTGAGAAGGAGGGACTTGGGCTCACCTCTCCTTATAACCCCTGTCCTGGGGTGCACCTTGTCTGTTCTGCCCCCCTCGAGCAGATCAGGACCAGAGCTCTGGGTGATGGGAACAATGCTTCTGTCACCCTTCACCTCCTCCAGCCATCAGATCTGCTGGATGGGGCAGGATGAGGACAGCCTGGGAACCATCTGCTGAGGAAGGAGAGTATTTTCTCTAGTTACTTACTCAGGTAGGTTTCCTAATGACCAGATCATTCAGGGTTGAGCAGCAGAACAAGAAGAGACAGAAATGACAGGTTATGCTCCTCTATCAGTTTATGAATGAAAATAAGATGCAAAAATTGTACAGTCATGTTGAAGGATTGGATGACCAGCTATGACCAGGTTTGGATGTAGCTGTGAACGATATTTCCTTTCCCAGTCAAAGCTGAATGTTAGAAAAAAAGTTTCAAGAAATGTGTTAGTTTTCCTATATATCCTCTACTTTTAAGTTACTTTAGTCAATTAACACCCAATTCTAAGAAGTGACTTTCTAGAATGCCTCTTTCAACCCAAAGCAAGTTGTGAATCAAAAATCAAACCCAGCAATTAGCTGCAAAGGTAAGACAAGGGGACCCGGGTTAGCAAGAGGTACCAAACAATCAGACCAAACCTCCCTTCAGGGACACAACCAGCACACATGAACGGAACAAGAAAATGAAACATCGATTATTTAAACCTGAGGTGCTGCTTGGCAATGCAAATCACAATTACAATCAGGAATTTAACAACCACTTTCGATTGAACACCAGTCCATTGGGTAGGATGATTAATGCTTGTTTACTTGTGGGGTGGCTGTATTGGGGGAAATCAAGCTGCAGCCCCTTCCCTTTGCTGCAACTCCATGTGCTGGGGGAGCAGGAGGGCCTGTAGCACATCATGGCCAAGTCCCTAGGCCAGGCTCAGCATCAGGAAGGATCTTTAAACATCTGCCCAAGTAACAGCAGCAAAGCTGCAACCGAACAATGACCCAAGCAGTGCTTTTCAGTTATACAGATGATGCAGTCCAAATCTTAAGTAGGTTTAAACACTTGCCTTGGCTGTTTCTCCTTTTGCATAATGAGAATCTGCTACTGAAATGAAAAATAGTTTATGGCAAGAAAACCTACCAGCAACCCAAAACTGCTGTGTTTGAGCAACTGGTGACAACTGTGCAGCCAACAGGCTTCCCAGAAGACAGAGAGATGTACAAAAAAGCAAATGTACAAAAATGCCTGATAGGCAAATCATTATCATCTCATCTGTGGTCCTTTATAACTGATTCCTAGAAAAAGATCCATAGGTCTTTTGACATCCTTATCTCCACATAAAACCTACCAGCATTGTTTCACAAACCTGCAATGATGGCACATTTGTGAGGACGCCCATGTGCTCACAGGCTTGGCTTTGCTGTTTCTGCCTGGTGAACTTTTCTGGGAAGAGAGAAAGAGCCATCCGTGCCAAGAGAGGCTTGGGAAAAACAGCTTCTAAAACTGGGAAGGCTGATGGACAGGCTCCAGTCTTTCTTTACATGAAAATTTTGTTGCATTTCATATGCTTAAGATGCTCAACCAACCTGAACCCTCAACTGGTTTGAGCACAGGTTGCTGGGGATTGGTGCTGCACCAGGCTGGAAGGGCTGGGATCACCATGCATGATCCTGCATCTCACTGCTAATTCTCACATCCACAGATTCACACAGGCACCATTCAGCTTCTAGCAAGGAAACCTGGGTTTGACTCCTGTGTCCTCAAGCACCACCAAACAGGTCCTCATCTCTGCAGAAGGCTCTAAGTGCTGCTTTAGCAGACATGAAAATCCAGTTAACATTCCCTTTCAGTTTGATTAACGTGCTTTAATGCAATCCAATTAACAAAGTATTATGGTTTCTAACATCACAGCTTTTATATCCTTTTCTAACCAGGAAAAATCTATGACATATGATACAGCCATTAGAAAGGAGCAGATAGCTCTCACTCAAAAGGCTCCCTATCGCCTGATCCAAAGGCAGATAGGGTCAGCAGAAAGACATTTGCTGACTCCAGCAGGTCACGGATCAGGCACTAGAGAGTGAAATCTATAAATGCCCTTTCACTGGGGAAGTCACATTACTGAGGTCCATGAATTATGGGGGGGGGGGGGGGGGGAATCAG
>VZRZ01003122.1:367034-431354 GCA_013398175.1 Climacteris rufus | reverse complement strand
GGGGGGGGGGGGGGGGAAATCCCAGCTAAGAGCTGCAGTATTTACAGCACTGTCTCAGCTATAAAAAGCCTTTCATGGGAATCAGAGGTTGGGCAGTGGAGACTGCAAAGGACTTCATGAGAATTATGATCAGATGGATTAGCTAAGCACCACCAGGCCAAAACTCTACAGAAACATCAGACAAGGAGTGTTTGAAAGCCAGCACAAAGTCTTTCCAGGATTAAGTCCTTCCACCGTTCTTCCTTTCAAAATAAGTAAAAGCAAGGTAAGATTAATTCCTTGTCAAGCCCATGAAGAACAGACTCCAGCACAGAAATAAACACAAATTGAATTTACTCTGGTGGCTTCAGATAGGTCACATCAAGACAGAACTAATGCAGTATTGACCTGCTCTTACTCTAGACTACATAACAAAGCAGCAAACAGCACTGCAGGCACTGCAAATTCATTTCATTTAATAACGTCTGGGCAGCAAAGTTAGCCTGGGATACAGGCTGCATTCAATAGGCACCTCCAGCAGCAGGAAGCAGGATGAATACGAAAAATTGGGTATTCAGGTGCCATGTGAGACAGACAAGTGCCTGCACTGCTCAGGGCAGCCCTGACAGCCCTGCTCAGCAGTGATGCCCCAGGGCCCGACTGGGCAGCCACAGCCCAAGGGGAAGGCAGCACCTGCAGGCACTCGCTGTATGTTCTGAAGCCACACAAAACTGCCAAATTTTAAGTAGCACAGCCAGCAAGAGAAGCCCCCATCCTGTGCAGAGCCAGACTTTGCAGTGCTGTGCTTGACTCCTGCTGTGCATTTCCTGCAGATGCTGCTGGGATTTCATCCATCTCTGCAGCTCCCGATGGAAACCAGCTGCAGTCACAGGAGCTGTGCTGGGAACCTCTCCTCTCTTACACCCTGGGAAGACTGAGGGGTTCAGGTCTGATGTTTTCTTTACTGATTTTCATGCAAGGCAAGGAATATGCAGACAAAGATCCACAAGAACAAAAAATTAACCACTATCAAGTTGGGACCACAAGGAAGTTTTGAAAAATCTCCTAACCTCCCTGCCCTTGCACTGGATGACATTACACAGATCACAAAAAAAACCCCTCAGAATAAAATATTTATCATATTCTCCAGTAAAGCAAGCATGCAGCTTTTAATGGAAATGCTACACAAACTTCAGATGGAGCTCAGTGGACATGCACCTTCTCTACCTTTCCATCAAACCAGGGCATTGGCCTCTCCTCTCTGCAATTTACTATTATCAGTCACATCACAGAATGGAAACCAGTGTGAAAAGCACAAAGCACCAATAAACACAGCTACACAAGAGCCAGAACATGCCCACGACATTGTATACTTCAGACTGATGCTTATAAATTAATTTCTGCCAGCTGTAATTCCATCAAGCAGTCCCTGAGACTGCAGGTTGCTCCCACTCATTAATGAAATCTTGGGAAGCATCAAAGAGTTGCTCCCACATCTTATTCTCAACCGTGGTCGCTTTCCACGGGAGTTGCACAATACATCAAAGGGCAAAATAAATCACACCTGCTTGTGCAAATAAAGAGGAAGTTAAGACCAAGGGTGCACGTTCCTAAGAAGTTTCCATCAGAACGCTTTTGAAGGAAAACCGGGCTGTTGACAAAACCATTTATCACAAAGCGTTTCTTTTCCTCAGGGAGCTTCCACAGATCAGGAAGGTAAACATTTGAGACAAAACGATCAGAAAACTTTCAGCCACAAAGAGAAGCTATGCTGCCACATCTCACCAGGCAGTCCTAGAGCTGCCTTTTCCCTGCCTTTTCTTTTTTGGACAAATTGGTTTGGGCTGCATCTCTTACCAGGCTGTGCTGCACACACTGGGGGGGCTCTTCTGGCCCTGCACACCCTTGGGACACAGCGAGCAAATGGTGAGAAGGAGGATGTGAAATAAGGATGCAAAGCCTCTCTACAATTCCTGTTTCATATTTTCTCTTTGATAAAAGCTAAATTTCCAGCAGGAAACACAAAAATTTCTTGCCTGCCCTAGCTATTGCTATTCTGGGATGCCAGAGTTGCTCATTTCTTCCCTTTCTTGAATCAAGATCTCCCAGTTGGAAACAGGGAACACTCCAATAAGCAACTTCTCTCTTGTTTTTATTCAATTTGCAAGTCCCTCCTGAAACAGATCTATTTGGGGACTCAACCTTCTAGGAGAAAATGGCTCCATGAAAGGAGAGAAAAATTAACAAGGAACAAAGAAGCCCTTAATATGTCCTCCCTCTTCCCTCCAATGATTTATGCCCACCTCTTCTGCTTCTCACATGAGCATGCAAATATTTGTATTACTTGTGTTACCTGATGTCTGAGGAAGGGTGGGAGAGATGGAAGAGCATAAGGGAGACTGGAAAACATTAGCAATAAGTATCTCCAAGACCTCTCTCCTTTCACAGGCAATTTGACTTTTAAGTTCCCAATGAACAGAGAAACACAGATTATGCCCCAAAACACCTGTTTCAAACCCATGCAGTCAGAGCAAGACCTTGTTTCAGAGGAAATGGAGGTGCAAATGCTCCAAAGAGCATCCTCACAGCCTGATGAATTGAGTTGGTGGCTCATCAGCATTGCAAATAGGCACTGCCTTGCACAGCCCTGAGGAAGGGCTGAGGGACCCACTCACACAGCTTTACACTTCATGGCTCTGAGCAAGGATTATTTATAGCCTCACACTCAACCTGTAATAAACGCGAATCAGATTAAAAACCCGTTAATAGTTCATATTTATTAGCAGTGCATGGAAGATACTCATAAAAATAAGTAAATTATGTTGGTGCAAGCCTGCACATTCACTCCTTTAAATGAGATTTTGGGTTCATTGCATATTAAATCATTTGACTCTTGGATTACACAACATTATCTCATTTCAAGCAAGTTCTCTAAAGACACTGTTCTGCCCTTTTAGCCAGCATGCAGCAGGCCAACATTTAAGAGCACTCTCAACCCCACAGTGAGGGCCCCATGACATCAGTGTCCTGTGCTTCAGGGCTCTCCTAGCAGCAGTGCTTCCTTTGTCTAGACATTGTAAATGCTACCACATAGGACACATGCTCCACAAGTAAACTGTTTTTCTCCAGTACTATTTATGCAGGAAAAGCTACAGCTTAGAATAGGAAAAGACCTTCAGAGGAACTTACATTTCAGGATCGTCACCAAAAACTTAAAAGAATCTTCTGAGCCAATCACTTTTCTAAGGTGCTCACACATTTTTTCTGACTTGTCACTGCATAGAGTCAACCACAGGCTCTGCAGACCTTCTTCTGACCTGGGCACAAACCTGCTGCCACCAGGGAGAGATGTGCTCCTTCCTAAACACCAAGGAGGAAGTGGCCACAGAGCCCTACAGCACTGGGCTGGGCACAAAAGGAACATGGTGGGACGTGCCCTGACTGCTGCCCCATTTCAGGATCAGAAAAAACAGAATTTGTGTTTTTGTCAGGATTCAGCAGCTTCCTGAGGAAGAGCTATGTACTTTTAAAAATTGCCAAGTAAAGTCTGCTGCAGCTCAGGATTAAGCAGACATTAAAAAATTGGATAATTCCCAGAGGCAGGTTCTTTGCCAGCCTAGCCTTTGCTCCATCTTACTGACCCAGCTCTACATCAAATTCAGGCTATGTGGCACAAAACAATACTCACCCAAGACCTACACTTTAATGGCTTCCAAGGGAAATGCTGCTTATAGAGGTGGATTTCCCAGGTCTCCTGATTCCCAGCCTACATGAGTGCAAATAAAGCCATCATTTTGTACAGGGTCAGTCTGGTCTCTCACATGGGCACAACCAACCTCACACCCCATTTTCCAAAATCAAAACCAGATATGCAAAATGACTTTTCTAAAGGTATTTTTTATCACCTGGACCATAGGAGCAAATGGACAGGTAAAGCCAGAAAGCAAAGCAGGTCTCATCTCTTGGCACTCGCTAGGCAGGGATGCTCTGGCAACAAGCAGGTACCCAAGGTATCACTGGCACCTTGGCTGAGCCCTCGCTTCCTATGACAACAGCAGATACAAGGATCCATTGTTGAGAGGCTGAAACACAGCCATGACTACACACATTTACACACATTTCGGCCCTTAGACAGAAGCTTGGGAAAAGACAAGACTATTGCAAGTGCTACGTTGCTAACACAACAAATATAATCTGGGTACAACCGACTGCAGAGCTTATGATACTGCTGGCTGTGGGGAAAAAGAGAGAGAGGCACTCTGAGAATTAATGCTCTTCCAGTCTATAGAGAAACAAATGAGTTTCTGGTGCTGAACAATTAGTACTCCTGTTAATTATGCGTGCGGGTTAGAAATAACACCAAGCATTTGGGACTGCTTCCATTTCGATTGTTTTCTTTCTGCACTGGATAACAAAAATATATTCAGACAGCTAAATAAATCCTTCATAACACTGATGGGACTTCTTGTTCACAGCAAGCAGTTATGCAAATTGCTAATTATGAGGCAGAGATAATCATAATCTAGCACATTTATGCAACCACATGTACAACAGGGATAGCTAAAGCAATAGTTGCCTTATTGTCCTCACTGCATTTTTAAAAGTCATGCCAAAGGCTGGCTCACTGCTCAGCACCACAGCCCAGTGCAGTGGCTGTTACAGCCCAGGAGAAGCCATGTGCCCCTGGGATGCCACAAAATAGAAGGTTTAATATACTGGAAAATAACAGAGTCACAGGAATAAAATGTCCAGGTACCTCCTAGTAAAATAAATGGGAGAGTGGGTGTCAAAGCATCCCCACTGGTTTTGAGTTGTCCCTTGAGAACCTGCTGCAACCCAAGCTCAGGTAGGTGCTCAGACACTTCTCCATGGTGCCAGGCTTCAGATCCTGGGCTCTCAGGACAGCACTGGGCCAAGTCCCACCTGTTCCAACCCTGTCTGAAATCCTGACCTGGTGTGTTTGGGACAGAAGCTCATGAGATGGTAGGCATCCCCAGAGTGCCCATCTTGCAGCATGAACTCTCAGGCCTGAAAGGAAGAAGACTCAGAAAAAACCCAAAAAAGTGGTCCTCCTATCACTCATGAAGCAGGCACATAAAATGTGAGCTCAATGTTTATCCCAAACTGCATTTCTTAAAAAGTGTCAGCTTCAGGGATGTCCTTTTGCTTCACATTCAGGGAGACTGATTTAAAACACCTAACAGTCATAAAACAAAAACCAAAACCAAGAGAGAGAAGGAAGACTGCACACAAACCTGCCCAGCCTAGAGCAGTTGCTGCTCATTTGCTCTCAGCCAGCACACACTAGCCTTGCTATTTCTGTTCAGTTTCCCAGGCCAGTTATTCCAGCTCAATAAAACCAGCATTGCGTTACCATTTTCTCTTAAGGCTCCAAATTCCAAAGCTTACACCATTTACTGCACAAAAAATAGAGGTAAGAGCACAAAGTACTGCAATGCTGGGGAAAGTGCGTGGTGACATCCAAAAAAAAAAAATCCCGCAAGGGAAGAGCCTGGAAGGTGGCCTGATTCTGCCCTAATTAGCTATGGTTTTGGCAAACCCAGGGGAAATGCAGAGAAAACAACCCTGTGACTTCATGTACCCAAAACATGGGAAGAAGCTCTGGATGGGCTCTGAACTGGAAATGATGGATGTGGCTCACTGGCACTGTAATTAAATCTCCTTCCACAAAATAAGAACAGTGATCTGGGTCCTGCTGAAAAAACCTGCTGCATCACGGAAAAGGAAAAGGCTGCTCGGACAGACCTGAGAGGAATTGCCAAGCATTTTATTTTGCCTGTTGGTGAGATATTAAACCCAAAGAAAAGAAAGTTTGCTCAGCCGTGATTGTCTCTGCTGGGTGAGCGACTAGAGCAGGACAGCAGGAGAGGGGTCATGGCTGGAGAGTCACCCTGTGCTGGCACTGAGAAAGCAGCCACCACACCTGGTGGTGTGATGGTGATGTGCCAGAGACCACACATCAGAGCTGCTGGGCCTCCTGGAATCCCTCTAGGGTCACCCCAGTGCCCAAGGGACCATCCCAGTGCCTTGCAGAGGGTGTACAGCAACAGCAGGGAAATGTTGCTCCTAAGCATGGATGCTGTCCAACTAACAGTAGCAGCTTTCCAGGAGCAAGGGCGGTGTAGGAGAGCAACTGAAGAACAGCAACCAGAGGCAATCCAGGATCAATCCTTCAAATCCTGAGAAATGCCCCGAGAATCCTTAAGCAACACAAACACATCCATGCTTGGTTATCTGTATTTTACTTCAGCTCTCAGAGTTTATGTTTTTGTCTTCAAGCTGTTCTTAGGAGCAGGAGGATTAGGAATCTACTTTGCTCCTTGAAGAATAATGATGAAAGTAAAACCTTATTTCCTAGAGAGGAACAACTGAAACCCCACACCAATTTCAAGAGGTTGCATTTGGTAGGTTCCTGAAAGTATTATGCTGTGTTTGACACATAACGCCCACCAAATGCAGTTTTACCCTGGTATTTTGCAGCACTAATACTTAATCCTTGGGGACAGAATGGAATATACCATAGACTGTTCCATTCCACTTGCTGACCATCTCCTCTCTAAAATGTAATGTAAAAGCTAGATTAGACCAAAGATGCAAATCTGCATACTTTTAATAACAGTGAGCTTACCTGAAAGTAGGAATTTCCAGAAGAGTTGAAACGAAAAACAGAAAATGCCAAATATCCAATCATTTCAAGTGTTTCCAATCATTGCAGGTGAAAGGCATTAGGAGAGAAACAAAAAGACAGTGATTAGCATAACAATACAGTGCTTGCAACACATTTTTAACACTCTTAATTGCATTCATAATTCCAGTAAGAACCAGGAGTTCTCATTCCAGTTTTCCTTTATAGGATTTGCTTATATTTGAGATTGGATTTGCACCATTTTTCACAATACTGGGCTCTAATTTACAGCCCTCACTCAGGCAAAGCTCACACAACAGCCACAGAATTGCAGATGACACAAGGAAAGCTTTGCAAAGCTTGGCCTGAAGGTACAGGTCCTCCAGCCAAGAAAATACAAAAAAAACCCAAAAAGGTCCAGAAAGGAGTTTATACCCTGTGGCAAGCAGAACTACCAATTCAAAGCCTGTTCTGCTTTTACCAAGATTTCTATTTGCAGCTGGATGGTGTACTTCCAATTCGTTCTTTTTCCTTGTGGAAATCAAAACAAAGCCATAAGAACTTCATTCCAGCACCAGTCTGTTTGTTGCCCATATAACTTTATGTGATCAAGCCTCACATAACCGTAATAAAAGAACTCTGTAAAACGCGGTTTTATAATACTTGAGCATACATTTAAACAGCTGAGGAGTTCCTCCAACCTGATGGAGCATACTGCTTGCCATCTACTCCTGGAGACTGCAAATTTCAGGTGGCTTTCACTTCTCCTCCATGGCTCACATTCCTGCCCAGCAGCTAGATGGAAGCTTGCAGGGTAGTTACTTAAAACTGACCTGGCTCTTGGGGAAGGAGCAATTCTCATCTGAGCAGTAAGAGGAATCTACCTCTGCAGTGCATCCTCAGGAAAGGACACGCTGGGGGTTGGTACACAGGAATTCTGACTGGAATTTGTTTTTCTTGTTCCTGTTGGTTTTGTTTGTTGGGGTTTTTTCTCTTCCTCTAAAAGTTGAGGAACTGATGTCTCAGTGAACTGATATCTCAAAGACAAAATCAGAAATATAGGATAAACAGTTCTTTACAGTACTTCTAACTCTTTACATTTGGTTATGCACCAGACAGCCTGAGCTCCTGCCATCACGTGACATAAACAGTTTCTACTCCCTGATTACTAGGAAAAACTTGAAAATGTGATTCCCACAGGCCTGGTATAAGCAAATAAAGAAAACCCAAGTTTGGCTGTGATCCTGCAAAGCACTTAAGCACATGCATAGCTTTGCAAAATCAATGGGACTTTGTGAGCTTCCCGAGAACTCCAAGCTCATGAGAGATTTGTGGGATCAAACCAGGAAGAAAAAATCTCAAGGTCTTAAGTCTTAACCTAATGGTATTTCAGCTTCTCTAAAGCCAAAAGTTTTAATTTAAATACTGAGGACTAAACTTAATATGTTTGCCTAAAATTATTTACTCAGCAATCTTTCAAAAGGTGAAAGGTCTTTGAAGACCTTCAGTGAGGGATCTGACAGAGCATCTATCGACCACCACCCCAGTGTCCCCAGGTAGGGTGGCAGCAGACCCAAAACCACAAAAGACAAGATCCCTTTTTGCCTCTATTCTCATTACAGCACTTTATCTAGTGCCTTCAACATAAATATTACTTCCATGCCCTATGTCACTTCCAGTCTGCAAGTCTTAACATGGAAAAAAACCCCTTCAAAATTGTTATTGCAGTTCACTCCATGCCGTTACAGCCCTGAAAAGTAAAGTAACAGAAACTGTCTAAATTTTGAAGCATTTGGGAAGAAGAAATTTTAAATGTATACGGATTTTGCTGAATGACAGCACCTTTTTCTTCTTTTACTAATTGTTTTTATAGAGTCTGAACTAGAAAGTCAGGGGGAGGTACCCAATGACAGTGAACAGTCCAGATGGTCCCTGGAAGCACGGGGGAGTCTGAAGGAAAAGGTGAAGTTCCTCTCCCACCCAAAGCACCCATTGTACCATCATGGCTCTTTTTCCAAAGAGCCCAATGAGACATGTCAGCAGATCACATCAAAGCTGATACTGTACAAGAAAAACAATAAACCAGCAACTGCACAGAACTCGAGGGGAAGGAAAAAAAAACAGAACAAACAAGATACTGTACTGTAAAGCGAGCTGAAGTGCTTTCCAAACAGTAATGAAGTAGTTTAAACCTTTGCTATCCCCTTTTTTTAACCTATTTGCAATCAAAAGCAGGATAAAGACTATACTTGAAAGCCATTAGCAAACTACATTTTGAATTATTCCTTTAAAGTAGCTGTTAAACCATAAACACGCATTTTGCTAATGCTCATTTCTCATGTTTTCCCCCAAATGTTGTTTTTACTGCTGGATTGCAATGATAAACACCAGCGACTTTGATATTTCTTCCACTTTCTTTGAGAATGAAGGCACATTCCCCCAGCAATGTATTCACCAAGGCACCAATCACATTTTTTAAAGTAAGTGGATTTGATGATGAGAACTGCTGAACAAATCTTCAGCAAATGGTGTTTATTGCCTATGCGAATGTTAACCGTGCCACGCCAGCTGATATACTGGTCCTTAAAGCACTCAGCTCCCTGTATTTATAGGAATAGCTCTCCTGATCCAGATCACGAATTAGCTGAGCAAAGCCTGGCCATCTCCATCCCTCACACACCCTCCAGTGCCACCGTGATTTGCATTGCAGACTTCACGCTCATCTGAGCACACCTTCCCTGTAAAATACATTTCTGCCTGAAGCTCCGCAAAGATTAAAGAGTCTTACATTCTGCAGCTGGTTTTCCTAAAGTGCTTCCTGCCTACCTTAGCAAGGGACCTTTCTAAGCAGAAGGGTTTAAGTGATTTCTTCCTGATGACAGATTATGTGATGAGTCATTTGTCCAAGTGCAGGATGCCCATGTCCACACACGGATTTTCCCCCCCACAAAGCAGAAACCACCTTGCAATTCCTGTAGGCCATCTGACTTGACTATGGAGCCAGCTCTGCTATGAGGAAAGGGTTGAAAAGAGATGGCCAGAGACCCCTTCCAACTTGCCACATCCTCTGACTGCATGCTGACACCACTGAATGCTCAGGCAGCCCACACCAGCATGCAGAACCCACAGCCCAGAAATGCAGATGTGCAATTCTCTGCCCAAGCACCGTGACAGCACCAGCCAAAGGCAGCTGCAGGGCACTTCAATACTGCTAGCAGTGCAATATTCTCAGTTTAGAGGCAGCCTCCTCTGACACAGAACAGTTATTTTGCCATCTCTGCAGCCTCTGTGGAAAGCCACATCTCCCTAGAATGAACCCCTCACTGAAACAGCTCTGGACTTACACATTGTCACTCGCCTCGGGCACTGGACAGAGACTGCATTCACTTTCCTCTGTAAAATCAGTTTCTCCAGAAACAGAAACTTTGCATGCCATAAGGCAGGGAAAAAATATTAAAAGAAAACCTGAATATTAAGAATTTTAATTATTTATTCACTAAATTTAATTATTTATTAGTTATTCACTAAATACCATAGTCTAAGCTAATTTTTAATAGCCCGAATACTTTCCAATTTGTCTGTTTTTCTCAGTCAAGAGCCTGCATTCGCAGAGATCTTGAGAAACTGGAGAAACTGTGCACACAGTAAAACAGAGCAAGTCAAGGACAAAGCTACAAACCTTACTGTCCATTTGGAGTTTGCAAGATTCTTAAGAGATATTTTTTTCCAGTCAAGCTGATTAATGCTGTTTTAATGTGCAATATTTTGTGTTTAATAACCCCGGCCTTGCTTCTGAAAGGAGGAAAGGGTTTTACAGTTCAGCATTTTACAGTCGGTTTTGCAAAGGGCTACCACTAGATTGCATCCATAATTTTTTATGCTGCCACCTCCAACAGCAGATGGCAAACTGCCAAGGTAGAGTCCAACTTCCTGCCTGGAATGGCAATGTTTTGGGGCAGAGCGGGACAAAATGTGGCTGCAAAAATAAGAAATGCAAAACCAAAAGCAAAGCAACATAACTTGGCCATGGCTGCTAAAAATAATCATCCAAGTATATATTTATTTTAGAAGTCTCCATCCCCTGGGAACTTCTCAAACAGGACAAAAAACTGCAAAACCATTTTAGTCCTCTCTCACTGCCCATCCCTGGGATTATGTGTACTAATAAAAGCAGGATGGAAAGAACATTAAACACTTGTCGAAAAGCATTCAGGGTCAGTGTTCTGCATCACTGCTCTGATGGAGCAGGAGGTGAAGAGGTGAGAGCTGTCCCAGGAGAGCCACTGCCCACCTGCCACTGGTGCTCCTGACAGAGATGCTGCTGAGGGCAAAACCCCCCTGCCAGGGAGACAGGCTATTCCTGCTACATTTCCACATCACTTCCTGCAGATGGTTACATCCAGACCCAAAGCCAGTCCCAAAACACAACCAAGAAACCTGCTGTGCTAAAGATGATTTGCTTTAGTTAACAGCTCTTGGCTCCTCCACAGAGCAGAAAGCCAAGGTTTGATTAGGATAAACTCCTTCCATAGGGAGGGCTTCACTTTTAATTACACCATTTTAAAGTTATGTATTGTCTTCTAGCCCTTAGATGTAATTAAATATAGATGTTCTCAGAGTTTAATGTCAGTTTAAATTCCAGGCCGGAGCAAGTGATTTGTTTGCATGTTCCATGAACAAACCATTTCTCCCACGTTTCAAAGATCTGTGCTCATGCAGCATGTATAAAGGTTGCCTTTCTCCAAGCTAAAAGGTCAAGCAGACCTGAGATTACACCTGGCCCTCTAAGGAGGAAGCGAGGGCCCTAAAAACCAGAAATCAAACTTCTGATCTTCCTGCCTTGAAAACCTAATAGTTCCAAATTTTCCAGTGCAGCCAGTGCCCGATTCACTCGTGTGATCTCAGGTGCTTCCACACTGGCTTGTGTCAACATGAGCTGCAGACAGCAGGCTGAGGATGCACAGATATTGGGGTGATCGTGCAAGGATTTGGGATTACACTTCCTGGGGTCATCCACCTCAATGCTGATGGTGAGCCACAGTCCAGGAAAGACCATCAGATTAGATGTAAAAATGCATGTAAAATAAACACTGTTGTCTCCCAGCATCTGCACCACCAATGTTTGCTCAGCTACAGCAGATTAAAACTGGTTGCTGGAGACTTGTGAGAAAAGAGCTGATGAGGACAAATAACAGCAGGGACCATGGGGTCTCCTCAACTCAGAGCTCCCAGTCAAGTTCTAACTAGGCTAAACCAACCTGAGTGAAAACCCTCATTTTTTGAAGATGCTGTTCTCTGAAGGCCTTGCCAACTGTTTATTTATTTATTTATTTATAAAATGTATTTCAGGTTGTTCCTCAGACTTGACTGAGTTGCAATGACTCCTGCACACAAGCACCCAGCACCAAAGAGATGTGCATGTCAAGAAAGTTTGCCTCAAAATTTCAGAGGAAACTTTCTTGCTCTGTATAGAGCATCCCTTTTCCAGCACGGGGTCAAGTCAGGTACAGATGCAGCCTTACAGGGCACAGGATGCATTCTCTCTATTACCATGCCAAAAGGCAGAAGAAAGCTTCTCTCATGAGCAACAATGAGTTACTAATCCCAGGTTTCGCTTATCCACTGTGAATGCATCCTTTTCTAAAAAACATTGTTCGATCCCCTAAAAAAAGCACTGGACAGACACCAAAATCATTGTGTCACAGTAATTGCAAGCGATTTTGCTCAGCTTACAAGTACAGAGTTGTTACCCTTTTATTTCAATACCACTGCAAAAGTCAGCCAGCACAGGAAGATTGGCCCATCTCTTGATTTACTTTGCATCACTGTTGGTAGCAAATGTTTTACAAGTCAAGTGCTCTATTGAGACTTATTGGTAACTTGTTTGTTCTCAGATGCTTCCTCCACTGGGATTACACTGCTCTCACTAGAATTGGAAGGGAGGGCACTGGGGTGAAATCACAGCTTCACAGTTCTGAGACTTCCACAGGACTGTTACTAAAAGTAGCAAAACTTTGTTCACCTAGGGAGGTAGAGGGGCTGTGCAAGCAGGCAGGTTCATTCCCAATCGCTGTCCCTTGAGATCAGCCTCTCCTTTGACACCAACTCTGCACAAACCATGTCTAAAAACAGTTTAGAATCTCAGCAAACTCCCCCTTGCACTGGAGCCCGTGGGCGCTGAGAGGCTGTGATGCTCCTGTCCTTACCTGCAGCTTCCACACACAGCAGCACCTCGGCCAGGGAGCTGTTCCTGCCCTTTGCATAACACACAATTCACAACTTGTTCTCCTGGTGCCCACTGCTCATCCTTCCTTGCCCTTGATTTGTTTCCTCCTTTGCAAACATCTGCTGCACCAGGGGCTCTGCAAACACCACCCGCCCCAGGACCTACCACATAAAATTGAGTTTTATCTATTTCAAAGCACAAAGAGGGAACCCTGCAGAAAAATCAGGAGCACCCTGGCAGCCCTAAGACTGCATCAATATTCTCTGTTTTGCTGCACTTTTTGCACTGATGGTTAAACACAGCCATGCAAGGAAATCAGGCCCAGGTTATTCAGCTTCTGGCCTTTGGCTCTTGCTATGGATCCTTGCCTAGATTAAAGAGCTCTTTAACAGAAGTGATTTTATCTCTGCAGGAAGGTATCTAACCACAGCCCCTTGACCACCTTTGTGGCAATTTGAAAAGAAGCTCCAGGAAATCTGCATCCCACTCTGGCACTCACTTGGGTAACTTTCCCAAGCAGGTGGTCCCCATTCCACCACGGTGTGGGTGGTGGGACAACGCAGCACAGGGCATGGACTGTGGGGAAATACTGATGCCAAGAGGGGACTCTTACCCTGTGCAAAAACACACAGGGATTTGGTCAAGTGATTTTCTTCTCATCAGTCGTTTTCTGTGCAAAAATAACTGCTGAAGGCAATTGCCCTCCTCTCCTCTGACCTGGCAAATGCCACCACTGGCTGCTGCCCACAGAAGTCTCCCCATGCACTGGCTGGGCACACCTGCAGCACTGTAGTCAGATGTCCCAAACAGATGAGAAACAAGTAAAAAGAAAAAAAGAAAAGAAAAAAAAAAAAGGAAAAAAACCCCCACCAACCCTTCTGATAGGTTTCCTCAACCTATTTACTTTCACTTTTTAAAAAAAAGTATTTCCCGACCAGCTGCACAATAAATTATTTCCCATGACATTAATTATGCATTATTTACTTAATACATGGTAATTTATGTTGACAATGGCAATATTTCTGTGTGCTGAAGGTGGTGGATGCTGCCTAGTCATCAAGGGAGATGCTACTACCTAGGCTGAACAAAATACTTCACAGTCATTTCAGACATCAGTAGTTTGATGCTAACTTTGAGGAGACAGGAAACAGCAGAAATGTCTAAAACATCCTGCTAAAATTTCTCTCCACTGAGGCATTTCAACACCTATTTCATCACAGGAGCAACAGGATTTGGCACTACTTGATCATCTGGGGTTAAAAGGGACAAGGATGGAGGAAGGTAAGTGACAGTTATACAGGAAACTCTGTATTTTGCTATCAATAGTTAATCTACTGTGTCACATTTCTTAGAGAACTAAATGAAATGCAGCAAGTGCTGTGTAAAATTGGAGCTAGGGAGCAGAATGATTTTGTAGAGCAAATAACTGTCTCATACTGGCTGTTTTATGCCCTATTGAACAACCAGCAGTTTATGAAAACAAAGTTTCATAAATACTGGTGGAGGTTTCCTTCCCAGGAAGTACTCTGTGGATTTACAGGGACTCACACCAGAGCAGGAAGAGCAACCTGAGGGCTGACGAGTGAGTCCCTGGCCAGTGCTGTGGGTCTGGTGGAGAGAGAGCAGCAAAAATCATGGGGCAGGAAGGCTCCTTCTGGAGCAGCATCACTGCTGGTCCCTCTCAAGCCAAACCATTCCATGATTCTATGATTTTAAACCTTGCTATTGCTGCTGGTTGGGATTCCAGCACCTCTGACTGAGGAGGGACAGAATGCAGCACTCAGCACGTGGATGCAATTGCAACGGGGGGAAAAGGGCAGCTTTGGGTGCTCTCCTGGCCAGTTCCTAGGAGCAGGATGGAGGAAAACTTCTGGGAATGCCCCTGAGGACTGTGAAAAGTAGGATTTTTTTTTTTTTTTTCAGAAAGACTGCAGAGAAAACAAAAAACACCCATGCAAAGCACATACAGGCTCACAGTCAGGGCTCATCCAGGAGGAGAAAACATGCTGAGCTTCATACAGCATTAAAATCCAAATGGAAAAAGCCTGGTCATTACATCACCTGGCGTGCTACACATGACTGTTTGCATTATTAAGAGTCATTTTCACATCCCAAGCCTTTACCCAAAGCTCTGAATGCTCTGCATCACCCAGGGTGTGTTACCTCAGGCCTCAGCATTTGCAGGGAGGACCTGGCAGAGACAAAAATACATTACTTTCATGTGAACTAAAAACCTATCACCTCCATGACTCAACCTCACCTATGGCGTAGGAGTAAGTCTGACTTTACTTCAAAACCAGGATTTCTGCCAGATGCTATTGCAATTAGAAATACTATTTTTAACATCTCAAGTACAGCTAATTTATTTTTTGAAGTTAAATCATGGTGAATCTAAAATAACTTCTATTAAATGAGTCAGGAACAAACACTTAATGCTGCAATCAAATATTTTCCTCTGTTGCCCTCTTGCAGTCCTCACCTCCAAAAACAACCAATAGCATCAGCACAACACACACACACACACCAACTTGGTTTATGGGATGCTCCAAGACACACAAAACAACCTTCTGTGTGGATTTCCCAAAGACAAGCAAAGTTTAAGAAAAACAAAGATACCATTATTGTGAACCACGTTGGTAACGCTTCAAAAATCTGGACTGAAGAATTATTGACCCCCTCTGAAAGCCATTCACTGTGAGAAAAACACAGTCTGAGTGTCACAGGGTCTGAGGAGAAGTGCTAACCCCCAAAGTATCAAGGCCCTGAAAGCAAAGCAATAAAATGTGTGTTTTATGAAGTTTCCTTGCAAGAAGGCTCCATCAGTTACAGCCCCCACGGGAAGCAGCAGGCAGCCAGCACCAAGGGCTGTGTTTTTGCCATAATGTGCTAATGCTGGCTGTATTTTATACCTCCCTGGACAACACCACAGCATTCCAGCCCTCTGCTCTGCAGGACATAAGGCTGAGATTGAGGATATCATCATTTTCAAGCCTCCTTTCATCTCTCTGCTCAAGCTACACCACAGAACTCACCCCGCACCCCTCTCCCCTCCTGCAGCTCTGCCGGGCTCTGCCTTGCCTGCTGGCTGCAGTCAGTGAGCATGGCTGGTGTGAGAGAGGGCGAGTCAAGGAGAAGGTTGCTGTCAGCAGCTAACTTTCCTGGGCTGACCCTCTGATAGCTTTTCTTTATGTTTAAATGATGTGATAAAAATCAGCAATGAATTATGCAGCATCACTTGATAAGTCCAACCCCAACAGTTCTTGAGAATCCCATTTTAAAGTTAAATTGGAGTTTGATCCTTTATCTCAAAGGTTTAATAAACTAAGCTTGCCATGTTCTGTACACTCTCCACTGAACTGTTCTTCAGCAGGCGTGCTCTGTCCCTCCCCATCCCCAAGTGCATGGGAAACTCAGGAGCTCTCCCTAACCTGCACAAGAAAAAGCACCTGCAAAACAGAGGTCCTGCCCTTCCCTGTGCTGCAAGCAGGTTAATTTGCCAGCCAGTTTTTTCCAGCCTTGCATCCACCAGCTCTCCCTAGTGAGCACCCATCACAGTTGCTATCATACAGCACTCCTATAAGCCATCACTTGGAGAAATGTAACCCTTGGCCTTTGCTTGGTTTCACCAACTTTTTCAAGACACCGTTACAGTGTCTGTAAGCCAGCAAGTCTTGCATCTGGTTTTTATCTCAGCTTAGCAGAGTTTAACCTAGACAGCATCCCTGGTCCTACCCCAACACCACTCTTCCAGTCTGGGAGGGTGACAACTCCTAACTGATCTCAGGACAACCCTCTGCTTTGTGGATTCATCAGCAAGAAAAATGGCTGTAGCCATTAATGGGACAAGTATTTTGATGGATGAACTATCTGCTTGCTGTAACATTTCATACTGCAGCCAGCTCCTCTCTTGCAAATGATGGAAGATGAAACCTGCAAAAGCAAGGGTTTCTGTTTGTCCATCTGTTTTCCCCACTCTGGACAGCAATTTTAAAGATTCCAGCCATAAGTACTTCAGTGAAGAGGCACAACAGGTGCCTTTCCTGGAGTGTTAGCCACAGTTCAGGTTTCCAGATTTCTGGGGCTTGCCCTTTGACTGCTTTCTGGAGATGGGGTGCAGGGGGTGAAGTAAAAGACCCCCATAACCCCAGCATTCACCAAATCAGCACTGGAGATGCAAGCTCAAGTTTCATCTTATGAAAGCAGAGCAGAACATTGCTGCTGGATCATTTTCTATTCAAAAGGCTGGAAAAAAAGGACATTGAGCAGAACAGATGCAAATGTGCAGAATGGGAACACCCACCTTGGCCCCACTGCAGAGCTACAGCATTAATGGAGCCACCACTGAGGGAAAACAACAACATGCACCTCTAACAAAAGCTTTTATCAAGCACTAAAAGGCTGTGCAAGCCCGTGCCACTCCAGGCTCTGACTTCCTGTGCCTCGTCCGTGACGTAACCAAAATGGACAATGTAATTAATTAAATTAAAATGCATTAAGCAATCCAGCAGGAAGGCAGAGCTGCCTATTTCAGTCCTCCTGAAGTACCAATTACTACAGCAGGGGGAAAGAAAACAGCCATCATCATAGCCCTGGTGCCATTAACAATAAAATACAGGGGAACAATAAGCATAAGCAATAGCAAAGCACAATGTGCAATGGTGGCCCAGTAAAAACTGGGAACAAGAACAGTCACTGCAGAGAAAAACAGGCAGAAACAGGAGCGAAACAGGCAAGCTGCTTGCTCCCTGCATCACTCCAGGGCAGTCCTGAATGAGCAGTGGCCAGTGGCTCATTACACCCACCCACAGACTGTGCTGGCCAGCCAGGTCATGAACCCCCAAAATGAGCCAATCTCTCCATAATTTGAAGCCAAATTGCTTTGGTGTAGCTAGGAACAGAACTTGGCCTGGGGAAGGGATCAGTTTCTTCACTAAGAAAATTCATCTCTATGCCAACAGCTTTTTGACAGAGGAGGATACCCCTGGAAATGCCAGAGGATGAGAGTGCCTGCTTCCCAGTTGGAACGCCCAAGTGGCACCACCATCAAGGCTGTCTGGCCTGGTGACAGACATGAAAATAAAACATCCTTGTCAACTGATGCTGCACAAAGACGGAAACTCACTGTCCTTGAAGGAAATTCTTTGTCCTTGCCTTCAGACTGCAGCCAATGCCTTGTACAAGCTATTTGTTCCTGTATCTATGGCAGCCGCCTTCGGTGCCTCTGCAGGCACTGGGACAGACCAGCAGCTCCACATGCCCAGCCACACAGAGCCAGCCTGGAGCCAGCTGAAACCCAACAGAAGCCTGGAAGATTGTCTCCAAAGGAGAAAGTCTCTTCCTGAACAAGTTAGTGCAATTCTTTTGAGCTCTCAGCAAACAAAATGAACAAAATGAACAGTAAGATATGCCCCTGAAAGGGTGTTTGGCTAGAAGCTGGCCCCTGGCTTTGTCCACAGTATGTTGTGCAACCAGGTTACATGTTGGTCCCTTCCCTGCCCAAACCTGCCTGATCCAAAATGCAGGACCAAGTGATGCCACCTCAGTTCACACACTCTCATACCAAACCTTCTCAGTTTCAGCAGGGCCACGGTAAGCAGAAGGTTTTACCGATTTTATGAAACCCAGAACTTCCTGCCATGTCCAGAGATCCTGACACACAGCATCTGCTATTAGAACATTTACCTTCTGGCATGAGGTGTGTCATACATGCACCTCCAAGAGCCACAGGCATGGGGTTGGAATAGCTTCCTGATACTTTATTTTTACAAATAAAACCAGAGAAAGGATTGCAGGCACAGGATGCCAAGCAGATAGCTGAAAGAACAGATTTGGATCGACAGCAACAGGCTCCTGCAGCCGCAGGAGAGAGGTTAAGACAGAAAAATGTTCCCATAAAATATCAGTTTGCCACAGCCACCTCCACCAGTCCTCCTCCATCTCTTTCCACAAGAATAACAATAAATGGTTTTGCCATTATTTTTCTATTTCCCATCCTGCACAGAGCAAGTACCACTGCCAAGATCAGAAAGTTCCTGCAGCAGATCACACGCCTCATTCCTCTGCCTTGTCCTGCAGACTTCTGAGGGAACCTGCAGAGCCATTATCAGGGCTGGCTCCCATCAATGAGCCTTTCATCTGCTAAAGCCTCGTATTGACACTTGGTTATTTATAGCAACTGCACTGCACCATTCATTTAAACACATCAGCATTTGTGAATAAAAGATAAAGTGGACTTTGAAGCACTGGCCCAAAACACACCAGCCAGAAACAGAAGAACTCTCTAAAGGTGAAGCTGCAATTGGTTATTGTCCCTCAGCTCCCTGTGACCTGTACCTGCAGAGGATGCACTTCCATTCCCCAAAATCCCCCCCCTTCCAGCCAATCTGAACAGCACTGAAAGGCTACAAGGACTCCAGTATTTCTTGGCTTCACCCCAGCTCACCTTTACATTAACTGCTCTTAATTATTTCCTTTGATTTAGTACACTCCAGGTACAAAACACCTGCTACAGATCTTTGCCATCAATGTTCACTGTTGGCTGTCAACATTTCCATCACCATCGTAAATCTATTTAATCATCACCTCTCATTGAGACTTACTAGGAGAAAAACAGACAGAACTGTTCACAACTTGACTGCAAAGAGCAAACCAGCTAAAGGGAGAGAAGGAAAAGGGATTTAATTCCCTCCAGCTGCAGCAAACATAACTAAGTTACAAGAGTAAGTCAAAAACATTGAAAAAATCCAGGGATAATATGAAATATTTAGTGACTCTGTGCATGTGCTTTTCACTTCAGATCATGCACAAGCGAGGCCAATTTTTAATTAACCAAAACCAATGATGAAACTCCAAGCGTGGATCTCTGAGTGGCAGAAGGGCAAGATTGATGCCAAAGAAACTTGGATGCAGACAGGGGTATCCAAGAGCGTGGCCTTTTCAAACCCTCTGCAAACACAAGAGCCCACTCAGGACTGAAACAGCCTAATTCAGGGTCCATCCCATGTCAGCCTGAAGCAGCTGAACAGGGTTAATTGGATTTAATGAGTAAAGGAGAAGAAAATCAAGCCTCCAGGACTCAGCACTGATATTCACGTGGCTTTATGACACAATGCACAATATTGTATATTCTTATAGTTTCAGCTTTTGGCAGCTGGATTTCCAGTTGTAAAACATTTGGGTCTTTGTCACTCTGGAAATGAATAATAAAAAAAACCAACCAAAAATGCAACGTGATCCAAGTGCATCCAAAAAGTTCAAGATACAAAAGAAGTTGCTGCTCCCTTATTTCTGTGATTTTAATGTTTCAGTCAAACATATTACACAGGGGGAAGCTGCTATGTGAGCTCAGGTCATGGTGCAGCTATGTGAAGCATCAAACACACATTATTAGTCATGCAAATCGTGATCCAATTTGAGCTTAAATCCTCACAGAACTCAAAGCTCTCTGAGAATAGTCCAAGAGCTCAAATGAGAAGCTGAATTTCAGCTTGGCTGAGCCCATTAACAGCTGATCATCAGGCACCTCCAACATGCTCCTGCCATCCCAACTCCGGGCAGATCTTAACTCACAGGAGTCCAGTGGGAACACCTCCCACAGCTCTCCACCCTGCAGTCGAAACTCCAGCATCCAGATGTGCACGAGCAGGTCTTTATGCACCTTATTTTAGTAGCATTTTTTTGGATAACTTCTGAATCACAACAAAGGGAAGTACATTCTAAAGCAAAGGAAGTTGAGCACTAATTTTTTAAACCTCTGTCTTGTTATTTTGCGTCTGAAAAAAAATCAGAAACACAAGCATGCAAGAAAGCAGTGGCACCATGTGTGAACCATGGGAGCTGTAAGTCTCCAGGTACACAGACCCCAGCCTTGCACACTGTCTGCCCCCTTCACCAAATCTGGGTGTGTGCCACTGATGTGATACAGAAGGAATAGTTGATTAGGAAAAACCTTCACACACAAATCTGCATAAGGGCAATGTTTATAACCACAGCTTTTGATCAGTCTGGTTTACTCCACACCATGAGCTCAGCATTGCCAGCTGCCTGCCTTAATTATGTCAAGAGCCTGCACAGGCCAGAGAAACACTTCCTTCTCCTGTCTTTTCTGACCCCTTTAAGACCATCATATTCTTTTCTGTCACTGTTACCTGGATGCCTGGCCTGGGCAGGATGTTCTTTCTTGGTAGCAGAATGCTCAATCCCTTTTCAAAAACAGCAAAATCTTGCATTTAGTTAAGAAGAAGGAAAACACAATTTTTTTTTTTCTGCAGCACCACAATAAGTGATAAAAATGTTATGCTTTAAAAAGAAGGAAGATTTCATTGGAAGCTGCATGTCACCTAAAGCATCATTTTCAGCACAGAAACAGCAGGAAAACACACCCTTTCCATAGGAAGAGCTCTCTACAGGAATAGGGTAGGTTTGAGATAACCTGCTTGTCTCTGCACTGAGATGAGCAGCACTCTGGCAGTCAGCATGAGGGGCAGCAATACGATGCAGCAGCTCTGATGGTCTTACCAGGCACAGGAAAATACACATCTCCTCTTTAAACGTCTTCTGAACCCTCTCTCGAACAAGTGAATTGACAGCCTGCGGCAAAAAAACCTAGTTTGCTCAACACTAAGTGCACAATTTTGTGCTAATGTACAATTCTGGGTCCGCAGGAGTACCACACTCCTGTGGCCAGGCACAGCAGGGAACTGCTGCTGAAATCAATATTGCTTATCAATGAAGGGGAAAACACATCCAAGTCTTTGAAGACTTCTAAGCTCATTGTAATGAAGCTTCCTTCTCTAATCTAGCCTGTGCACACAACAAAACCAGCCAGACTTCTGTTTGCAATTTCTGCATTTTAAATAATTCACAAAGAAATCAAGACAGCTTATCACAGTGCACAGGGAATCGCAGCAGATGAGGTTTTGCTGCACTGCTTCTCCCTCGGATGCCTGTTGCTCCTGGTTCTGCAGGACAACCCTACCCCCTGGTGCCATAAACATCCCAGGAACAGCCCAGGGCAAAGCACCACCTCAGCTTCTGCTCCAATGCCCTCTGTACACTTCACCACCACTGGGGGAAACACTGAGATTTTATACAGCAGACTTCTCTAGCAAAAGAGCAGTGCTGGGAAGAAAGGTGAAACCTTCAAAGCCAAAAGAGAGGCAAAGGCAGACCTTGGTGCACCAAGTCAGGCCTTGCCAGGGTTTGCATCCCTGTGGGAGCATGAAGCCTGAGGAGAGTTCCTCAGAAGAGGGGCCTGCAGACCCTCTGCTGCAGGACCTCTGTGCTGAGCAGGATGCAACCAGCCCTGGCACTGCTCCCTGCCCCACGTGCCCTGGGGCTGGCCTCCATCCCTGCTGCAGCAGAGCCCTGAGCACTGCCAGCAGCCCTGCTCCATCCTCAGCCCAGGGCAAGCAGGGGTGTCCAAGGAGAAGAGAAGCCCTGGATTAACAGAAAGCACACAACACTGGTGGATGGGTACACGTGTGGGTACACGTGTGGGAACGGGAGGGAAGGCCAGGGAGCACCCCCAAGGGAGACACAGCCTGACACCACAGTGAGAATGCATCTTCAGTGCAGTGTTTTCCCCTGTTCTCTTGCGCTTCAGCATTTCCACTCAACCATGTCCAGCCAAGCTGTTGTTACTGGCCACAGCACTGCTGCCCCAGGGCTGAATTAGTGCTTCTTCCACAGCCAGCTCTGCTCTTGCCTGAAGGGCTGCCAGGGAGGGAGTGGAAGAAGGCTCCTTCCAGCAGCCACCCTCCCGGCATGGACGTGCAATACTTGCATAATTCACTTTGAAGCTCTCAGCCTCCGGGCATGACGCAGCAACCAACACAGCTCTGTAAACTCCCAGTCAACAGACAGCATTTCTCAGCACTGGTGTCTTCCCTGATGGATTTGTCAACAGCTTGGCCCTTCTCAAAGTTTTTTTGCAGGTGAGGAGGTAGCAACCCTTTCCCTGGGTCAGATGCTGGTGGTCCAGCATTCCTCCCGTCTAGGCAGGGGCTGCTGGAAGTGTCAGGATGCTTGGCACACATCTACTGCAGCTTTGTCTCTTGCCCCTCTATGTTTTGCTTTCCCATGTCACACACTTACTGCCAGCAGCTATTTCACTTCCTCCAGTTTTACTTTTAAAACCAGGAAAAAGTCAGCTTGCTTTCCCGATAAACATCAGGAAGTCTGAGAAGCAACTTTATACAAGGAAACTGTTTTTCAAATGGGAAGAACTGGCAGATTGTTCTCTACCAGAGTTCACCTGGATTGGAAGCAATTCCCTCATTCTTTTTCTTCCAGAAACCTCCTCAAGTGAATATATTCATCACCCATGCGGTAGAAGCCCCATGAAAAAATACTTCTGCAGAGACTTACCTACCCAGACTCTCTGCCCTGGGCCCCCAGTGCTCCCAGTCCTCAGCTCACCTGGAGAGCGGAGTGCAGTCCAGAGGCTGCTCAGTATTGGGCAACAGCCCAGAACCCCTGAGGTACCAGAAACAACTAATTTCTCCCCAAAGTGCTTGTGTAGCTGCCTCCAGCTCACAGAGAGCACCATGTCCCTAATGCTCCTCATGCATTTCTGTGATCTGGATGAAAAGTGGAGGATGCCATGAGAGCACTCCTGGAGCAGACCTGAACAGGGGAGCGGGACACTCCTTGCAGGAGGCAGAGCCTCCCCCTTCCAGGCCTTGGACGGAGGGGCGAGCAAATCCCCAGAGAAAGCTGCTGACACTCTACAGCCATTTGCTTAAATCTAGTATATTTTCCCCTCCCCTGAGAGCCACAGTACCTCTCGGCCCCAGCCGTTTAATCTGATGCTCACATTTAAGTGTTCTGCTAATTAAACAACCCATTGCAAAGCTGCTGTTGGATGCCTCCCTTGCTGGAGCAGGGCAACCCTCTGGAGCAATACCAGCAGCCTGAAGGTCCTAATAGCTTTGGGAATAAGATGGCATTGGCCCCGGAGAGCACCAAACCCCCACAGCTTGGGGATTATGTTACACTTCAACCTGTCATCCATCAAAGCCCACAAACCAATCTTACCCTGTGGAAGAAAAATCAATAGCTTTCTTTTTCAGCACCAGGGGATGTATTTTGTCTCCTATCTCAGGGTCTTAATCAAGGGACATGATCCCAGATAACTTATCAGTGATGGTTTTGCAGCAGCTAAGGACATCTGGCACACCACAGTGGGTTTTAGCCATGGGCCCCTTCTCTGGTTCAAAAATTCATTCCTGCTAAGAGAGGTTCTACCAAAGCATTAGATGGAGCCATGCAGGTCAAGCCCTGCAGGCCCCTGCCAGAAGGAGAACACCTCATACTCCAGGAGCTGAGCTGCAGACAACACCAGTGACAATTTGGGTTCTGACTGAATGGCAGCCCAGCAGCGTCTCTGTGCCAGCAGGTCACCTCCCCCTGCACCACCTGCGAGATGAGGTGCAGGAGCACTACAGTGCCCTGGAGCACTGGGAGCCTGAAGATGCTGAGTACTCCTTGACAGGAAGAAAGTACTCATAACCTACCACTGAACACCCTGACGGGGCTAATTGCTACATTAGACATCTGAACAAACACCACTAATCACCACATTAAACAACCACAATTAATGCTGTGCTGACAAGCACTGCCACTGCCTTCATCCCCAGCGCCCTGCACAACCACCCCTGCATGGGGTCAGCTGCAGGATATGAACTGGCCACAACAGCTCTGGACATTCCTGCTCACCAAACCCATGGTAGAGTCATCTCCCCTGACAGCCCATGAGCAGAGCAGCAGCACAGAGCATCACTGACCTGCTTTCCTTCTCCTGGCATGTCCTTTGCAGAATGCAGCTGCAAAGTGGGCAGAGGCGTGCTGCCGAGTAGCATTTTATTCTTAAAACCTTTTGCACTTTGCTCCCTTCTTCTGGAGCAGACAGGGAATACTCTTTGGAAGGGAAAGGTGTTTTAGCACTTTGGTCGCTTCTGAGCTCCTGGAGGAAGCGCAGTGGCAGGGGACAGACAAGGACATGACAGCACTTTTGGCCCTGACACCACGCACAGAACTGGATCCTGTTCCCATGCCAGTGGTGCCCAAGGCAGCTCCTGGGCAGCCCCACAACTCTGCTGGGACCAGGCAGCACAACCCAGCCTCCCATCAATCACTAGACGCCAGGGAGAGCTGGACTGTTTTTAGAGTCTCTGGCCTGGCAACGAATTTAATTTCATTTACTTACAAAAACAGCATTCTTGCAGCGAGCCCGGGTTAAAAGCATAAATAAAACATTTTATGTCACACTGGATTTTCACAGTGTGAATCAATAGAGTTTTGATTTAGTAATAATGAGAAGAGAACTCTGTTTATTACCTGTCAGAAGGGCAACAAAAAGCTCCAAAGAGTCTCACTCCCCCTTGGCACTTTCAAGCTGCCACTTTGGGCTGGCAGGCAGGGAGCAGCCTGCGGTATCCTGCATGGCTGGGAGAACATCCCAAACCTGGTAAAAGCAGACACACAGCTCCCTCTTACATTCTTCCCTTTTTAACTTTTGCCCATGGCCTCAATGGTTTGAGGTCTCTGGCCCTTTTCCATCCCAAGGTTTCCAAGTGCTCAGATTGAGGGAGTTTGCACTAAAAACAGCACCTGCACCTAAAGCATCTTTGCTCCACAGACAGGACCTGCAGCAAAGGATGGCAAGGGACAACTCAGTCACCCGTCTGCAGCAAGGTGCCCAAATCCTACAGACTGGGCACGCTGCCCTCTCTTCTGCACCCTCCACAGCATTTCCAAAACCCCACATCCAAGACTGAAGATGATGCTGCCAACTAGGAAGGGGCCTGGAACACAGGACAGCAAGACCACAGAGCTGCTAACTTCCATTTTTTTCTCCCCCCCCAAATCCATCCTGAGTCGACCAATGCCACACCCAACGAAGAAACAAGGCAGCAGCTTTCCAGGAATGGATTATGGGGACTGCAGGGTGCTGTTAGGACAAGGGGTCACCGAGCCCTCTGCCACTGAACAGCTGTGTCCACCCTTGTGGTGCTGCTGCTGGATGGAGGCAGTAACGTGGGAGAAGCCAAAGAATCCCTGTGCTGGAGGATGTTTTGCTGCTAATTAGACTGGAAGCACAGCTCTGCCTCTCTGTGGCCCTGGCAGACGTCACCCAGTGTGACCTGGGCACAGGGGAGCACGGGCTGAGGCAGGCATTGTCTTATTAGTGCAGACCCACTCTGAGCCTTGCCACATCCTCCTCCCCTGGTGTCAGCAATCAGTTCCCACTGGATCCTTGTCACCGGGACTGGAAAACACAGAAGGATGAACTTGTTTGCTAATTTGTTCATCCCTGTGTTTCCAGGAAGACGAAGGTTGCAACTGAGCCCTTGCTCAGGCTTGTCCCCTCCACGCTTGAGGGAGCAGGGGGCTGTGAGAGAATAAAAGTCCCAGTCTTCTCCACAACATCCACAGTGATTTGCAAATCAAGTCTGCTCACGTAGTCATCATCAGATACACGGGACTTCCAGTTAATTAGTTTCTAATGTTATTAATTACCTGTCTTGCAAGCATTTTACATCAGACGCACAATGTTTAATTTCATACATAAGAACCCAGAGCACTCAACTTGCAGCATTCATCGGGAGGACTGTTTATAACGCCAGGCTCATTTTCACAGCACAGTACTAGTACTTACATGACGAAAGCTCTGCTACATCCCATCATTTGCACTCAGTTATCACCAAGAAGCACAAGAACCACATGCTGTTGCCTAATTAAGTCCCTGTAGCACATGAGGGGGTTGCTGTGTTTTTCCTTGAGAAAAAGACCCCCTGGGTGCTCGGCACTGCTCCTGTGGTGCCCTGAGCCCCTCCGCAGAGCGCAGCCCTGGGGACTCTCCAGGCAGCCTTTGTATTTCCCTCTGATGTTTGCCCTCGCTGCCTGCCCCTGAATGGGCTTGCTTCACAGTTTATTTTGGGAGGCTGAATATTGCACTTGGAGCACGTTTCACAGAATGCTTATACCCCACTTTGTCACGGAGTTGCATGCTGTTTCCTTCATCCATCACTCATCCCAGGCTTGAATGGAGGCAGGGAAGAAAGGGTGGGTGTGGGAAAACCATGGTTTAGCACTGTCTGTAAAATAAAAGGAGGCAGCTCTCCACGGGTCCATTTGCACAGAGAAAATGCTCAGCTTCATTTGCACATAGTGATAATGACCACAGCCATTAATGCTCCATGCCACAGGCACTGAGCTCTGCGTGATAAAGGAGGAGCTGTGTTCCTTGAAGACTGCAATCCCATGGACCAAAGGAGCCATCACCAAGCTCACACAGTGACCTGGTACAGCTGAGGGTGGACCAGCAACACCCAGGGAGTTCCAGCCCTCGCTGCACTGCACAAACATTCCCCTGAAGCAGAAGCACCCAAGGGTTCCCCTGTGCTCGATGCTGACTTCAGGCCAGCTGGGTGTTCTCTTTGCTAACTTGCTTGGAAAACCCCCACAATACTTCAAGCCAAGAGCTCTCAGCTGCTTAAAACATCTCTGCAACTGGGTGAAGTAGGAGAGAGCATTGGCACAATTCTGATGATGAGGTGCTGTACAAACTCTGTTTCTACGGCAACGCCATATTACACAGCTATTTGGATATTCATTAGGGTTTTCTAATTCTTATAAAACTGCTTAGTTCATAATTCCCATTTACTCCAAGATGCTCTGTGTGATCTTCTGTGAACTGCACAGCAGACCCTTGCTTTGAAAGACACTGCTCCCCTGCCCCACCAGAGAGGAGACCTTCACTCCAGGATGACTGCAGAGAAAAGTGAAACATCCTGCTCTGTATCTGGACTAAGGGAGGCAAGAGAACAGCTACCTTCTGCAGTGCTCCGCGAAACTCCTGTCATGACACATTGAACAAAAATAGACTGAGAACAAAAGGATAGTATCATTAACAAAAAAAAAAAAAAAGACCAAACCAAAACCAAGAAAAAACCCAGACAGTAGAAAGGTTCACAAGCATAAATCAAGCAAGCAGAAGAAAAACGATCACCAAATCACCACCACTGCACTTAGATAATTACCAAACGACAGAGGACAGGCACCTGCTACAACATGGGTCCCATGTTCTAGCACAGCATTGCTTATGCAAGGAAAGTCTTTGTTTCAAGAAAAAATGTATGCACCATCTCCAAAGTACTGCCCTTTGCACCATGTCACCCCAGAGGCATAACCTCCTGAACAATGCAGAACCCCAGATACCCTTGAGGGGGAGGAGGTCCTTCCCCATCACAACGGGAAAGAAGAAGGGTCTGCACACACTGAATTCACCAAAAGAGCAACTAAAGCTGGAGCCCCCACTCTCCACTGCAGAGATTCCCTTCTATCACCTTCCCCTTTGCAAAGAGAGCAGACTGAAAGAGCAGCCGCAGGGTACATTCACAGGCATCCAGCTCAGTCCTCAGCACCTCGAGTGATGGCAGCAATGAGGTCAGCTAGGAGCAACTACAGCCTTGAAATTGCAACCTACTTCTATGAAACAGGGGAAAAAAAATTAAAGAATTCTTTTTTTTTCTCCTCCCAGCATGTAAGGTGATGGCAGAACTCAATTCTGTGAATTCTGCAGGCACAGGGGAGGCAAGGGTGTCCACAGGGCTGCGAGGAGGATCTGCCACCTGTGGGCATCACCAGGATCTCTGGGCTTGCCACAAAATTCCATATTCTTTGGAACAAAGACTATAGTTTCAGACCTTGCAAGTAACTTATCTTCCTGGGTTTAGGTTATGGTCTATCTGCATGATCCTCTGAAGCACCATGGATCTGATCCCATTAAACAATTCTGTTTACTGTTGGGCAAGAATGGGGGCTATCCCATTTACACCTTGAAAACAGGTAGGAAACAACTGAAAGATTCAGACATTAAATTATACAGTAAAGAAAACCCACAATGTTATGCTGCAAAGACCACAGACAGGAATCAAAACCACTTTGCTGGTTATTTAGGGTGTACAAGGCTCCATCCCCAGCGTGTGCTGTTTGCCATAAGACCCATGGCCATATCAGCAGCACCATCTGTGACTCCATCTGAGCTTGTAAGCTAAGCCATGCTGGACACGGTGCTTTCAGCTGCAGCAGCTATTCCCTGCTTCCCTGGTGTACAATGCCAACGACAACAAATTGTGCCTGCCTATTACATCCCAGAAACGGCCCCACTGCAGCAGCAGAGGTTACTTACAGTTAAATCTAATGTAACATGCACTTAAATATGCACGTGCAAAAAAATCAATGTGGCACTTTAGGCACCAGCATTACTGAGTCTAGATGTCCATTGCCAATTTAAGGTATTAGTTTAAGAACAGCTGGAAAAATGATCTCTGCAAACAAAATGGCTGTTGCTAATAATCTTACCCAAAGTAAAAAATTTACGGTGCACTATAATTACATTTCCAAAGTTAGAGGAATCACCGTGTGAAACAAGAGTTCACAAGATGCCACAAAAATGTGTCACCACAGGAACACATCTCTGCTGGAGCAGGGAGTGATGGAAAGCTGTTTGCTTATTCTTAGCCTCTAGAGGTCACAGCCTCACAGTTAAATCCCTGAAGTCAGACAAGCAGTCGCTATTTTTGCGCCAATACATCATTTATAAGACGTTGCAATCTTTTAAACGGCCCAATTTAAGGTCTCAATTTTGTGGACATCAAAAGAAACTTTGCCTGGCCCTTCTGGCTCCATATAATCCACAGTGCTGAGCACAGGAAGGTGTTGCAGCAATGTTTCAGCTCCTGCAAGTTGCACAGGGCCCATTTGCAACCCGTGGTGCTGAGATGACAGGAGTGGGTAGAATTGCCGAAGCATGAAATTGGTTTAAAATGATGAAGTGAAGATCTGTTTTTCTTTGAGATCAAACCACATCTGAGAACACCACCAGCAGTCTATTCCCCCCTGAAATCTGATCCGTACCATTGTTTTTCACCCTCTTATTTTCTTCTTTGGAAGCCAAGACCTACCTATACTATTACCTGTGAGTTTTCACGTGACCAGATGTCATCAGGCAGTTTGCAGCAAGTTCTTGAAATGGAGAAGACAAAATGCCTCCTTCCCAAGTGCTCCAGACAGAGAGGAGATACAAAGCACCATGACCTACCCTGTGCCATTCTGGAGATGCTCCCACTGTAACTTGGGGCCACTGAGCAGCAGCAGATCTGACTGAGCAAGGCAGCATTTCTCAATCCAACCCCCCAAGCGTGGCAATCACCTGGAGTCACTTTACCATTCCATGAAACAGCCAAAGGCAGCACGTCCTCCCGAGGAGCGAGGAGGAAGCAGAGGATGCTCAGATGATGACAGATGCTGGGCTCTGCTGGCGCCAGATGCTTTACCCAGACACTTGAGTGCCAGACCCACGGTGCCACCCCTCCTAGGCTTTGCACTATCAGAATATATAACCTAAATGCATGCTCCTAGATCTTAATACGACTTTCTTCCAGAGACAAACAAGCCCTCTCTTTTCACACTGCTCCTTGCTTATAAATAGTTCAAACTCATTAATAACTTAAAAGCAGGTGATGCTTGGTGTGGTTCAATTACAGTTGCAGCATTTAGTGTATTACCACTCTCCAGCATGCCTCCACCATGTACTAGCTTGTAACCAGATAACAGGCTGTCCCAGAGGGAGCAAAACTCTGAATTCCAAGAAAGCAAACTGGATTTTGTCTTAACCAGAAGTTTTAACATGAAAGCACTGCTGCAGGTTCTTCTGGACACAGAAAAGCTCTGTCAGAAAAGCAGAGGCCGAGCTCAGCCCAAAGCTGAATGTACAAAATTTTGCTAATATTTTAGCAAATAATAATTTTATTTTAAAATTTAAAAATAATTTTAAATAATAATTTTTTAAAAAGTCCCTATTTCGCTAATATTACCAGTTAGGCAGTGAATCTGTTCTTCTCTCTCCCTTCTGCCTCAGTGACTGCTTGCCCGCATTGAAAGACATTGATAGCAAAGTCATACTTCAAAGAACACATGAAAGGACCTGTCCGAGCACTTTTCCAAATTTCTCTGGGGTCTTGAACAAATGTTAGAAACTCAGGTCATAATACAGCACCTGCCTGAGCATCAACAAGGCACCTTCATTTAAAAACTACCTTTCCTGATATCCTTGTCCTGTCATCATCCTACAGTAAGCAAAGATCATTCAGGCCAGACAGTCCTAAAGAACCCACACAACTCCACTATCTTGGAACAGCAGCCAAGAAAATATTCTGAAGGAATAAAAATCAATCCCCTCCTGCTCCCTTCAAACATTACATTTTATTGTTTGGCTGTTAAAAACCTCAACACCACACCAAGCACAGAGGGATCTGCCAAGCACTTCTTCACCTCAAGATTCACTGCTGGGAATGAGCTGTTTACTACTCACTCCTGTATAAAATGCTGTGTTGTCCCCATCCTGCTGGGGTGCACAGCCTTCCTTCCACCCCAGGCTCTCTGAGGCAGCACCCACAGCAGCACCCACCACCAGGCACCTGCCACAAACCCTGGTTCTACCACCAGCAATCCTCTTCCCCCAGAAAACTGGATCTGAAGAGGTATTACCTGCAATTATCAGATAACTATGCTCTTGCCACAATGTGACTTACAGGTCAAAAAGGAAAGAAAATAGCAGCATAACCCAGCCTGTGTCACCCCATGGAACCCACAGAGACAATGGCTTCTGTTGGGAGAACTATTAATACAGTGGGCAGATCCTGGGTCCTTTAATCAGCTGAATTTGAAGATTGCCATTTGTGCTTTGCCAATCTCTTAACAACATACCTGCACTTCAAATTGCTTCAATGAAAGGTATACAAACATAGGTAAAGCAAAGCTGACAGGTTTGTCTCCACTTGCAACAGACCAGATTTCCAAAAATTAACTCAGCATTTCCAAATGCAGATAGAGGTGCATTTCCTATTGAAATCAGCTGCAGTTCAATATAGGAGTTGATTAGGTGCTCACTGTGACTGCTCCAGAAGTCAATGCACATATTCCCACACTGAAAATGGGACCCTGCTCCTCCTGGATCACAGAGCCTGGGTCAGGTCTTCTGCTGCTCATTTTTATTACTACAAGGATGTAAGAAGGAGCTGAGAGGAATATGTATCACCATCACTTCCAAAGTTCTCTTTTTTCCCAGCTCCTAAACAATTTCTCAATATCAAACAAACAAATCCAAACTAGAAAATATCCTCTCTGCACCTAGAGGAGGAAAATATCCTCCTCTAGCTGTCAGCTAGGCTGAAAAGGCAATTAAAGCAATTTGATCTCCAGTACAAAAGGAAAAACCCTGCCTCCATCGTCTCTATAACCATGGAGATGCTGAACAGCACTGGTCCTCCTATCCACCCCCAAGAAATGCCACTCTGAAATACAACCTTTAACAACACTCCTTGGCATATGATCATCCAGCCACTTTTGCCCCCAGCTTGCAAATCACCCATCAAGTCCATATCTCCTCAGTTTGGCTACAAGGATACTGCAGAATATTAAAGTACAGCTGGCATCAAGGTGGTTCAAATCCTCATCATAAGCTCAGACTACAACTAGGAGTCTGCCAGCTATCAGAGCAAGCTTCATCCACCTCCTCCTCTTCAGCCTCTGCCTACTGCTTGCACCCCCTTGCTGACCCAACTTTTGATCCTGACCCATCAGCTCTCAGCAAACATCTATAAAGCTGTAAAGGCCAACATAACCCATAGCAGAGACTAAAAACAGCACATCTGCACAAGACATTCATGTTTATGTGCTTCGAGCTGGCCTAGAAACATCCATTTTCCCACTGAATCACTGTTTAATTAAAAAGTAGTACCCACCTCAGTACCATAAAAAGGGTACAGCAAAGCTGCATGGTGTTTGCTTAAATCAGTTTAAAAGACTGCATTAAGCTCAAGCCCATCAACATCTAACTGAGCTGGGCTGGGGAGTTGTTTCTCTGGAGGTTGGTGGTGGGATTTTTAAGAAAATATACACTACAGTCTCTATTAATAGCCACATACAAAAATTACCAATAGCTATGAGGTCTTTTTTTTTTAATATATGTGCCTTGAGACAAATAACTTTCAAAAACCTGAATCATCTGCCTGCTATCAGTTTGAGACTGAAGGCTGTTATTTTTGAACACTCAGGTGAATCAGTGTTCATATGTGTACTTAAGAAGGTGAAATCTGGAAGAATTGCATCAGGACAGACTTTTGGGAATGCTGTAAGTGCAGATTCATCAGATTGTGCCTCAAAACCAAACCATCACTCTGCTAAAAATTACTCAGTTGTATGCCTCTGTTCATTTGGAAAGATGATGCTATTGTTAGGAAAACGTGCTAATTAGGATTCCTGTGCTAGTTTCAGCCTGAGTTTCTCTTCAAAATCTCCCTCTAGCAAATGCTGAATCCATTGCTTTTGTTTAACTAAAACAGGCTTATCATTTTTTTTTTCCTTTGGTATATTTTACAGCTCAGATTTGAGTAAGAATTTCAGTTTAGAAACGAAAGAGCTCTTGCCAAGAACACATTCCTGTAACATTGCAATTTGATGGTTTGTTTTATTAGTTTTTCCCCACTTAGATGTTTATTTGCAAATGATTAACCATCCTACATATACACACAATGCAATTTAGTGTTTTTCACCTATTCTGTGTCTGCAAGGGCTTAGCTACCATGAGCCAACCAGCATATTTAATGTATTTTAAACCAGTTGTATTTGCTGTGGAATTTTGGACAGCATCCAAGTGTACTAAGTTTAGCTACAAAACTGGCTCTTTTAAAATAATTTCCTTGTTAAGAAGCTGACTGCAGAGCCTCTGGTCGTTGCTTGGCATGGCAAAGGGGTAAGCTGGGTGCTGCCAGCACTGAGAGAAGGCAGCACCCACGGGCACCTGTGGCACTTCTCCCCTTGGGTGACATCCCAGCCAGGGCATCCAAGGGAAGAAGCCCCTCTGTCCTGTCCACTCCCCACCTGTGCTGTTTGAGGAAGCACCCAGAATTGATCACATCACTGCCTGCATGGCTTTGACACATTGATTTAGTGCTGGGCAACCCCAGTGAACCCAAATCCACCTTCCCTGCGGCTGGAAAGCCATTTCAGTCACTTAACAAGGGCAGGAAAAGCTCCCTGCAAGCACTCCCGTGTCCCTTCCTGCCTAGCTCCAGGCTTGCTGGGACAAGTGTGCACAGAGCACAGCGTGGGAGGATGTCACACTGGCACAGGGGGCACAGCACACTGGCAGAGACCCTCCTCCTCCTCCTCCTGGCTGTCACTTCAGGTGAACAACACAGAACAAGGCCGTCAGGGCTGGGATGCTGGAGGCCATCCCTCTGGAGCACCCCTGGGGCTCAGTGCACAGGTCGGGGAAGGCACAGTTGACAGCTCCAGCAGAGACTCATCTCTGAAAAGCCCTAAGCCAGTCCTGTCCAAAGGAAAAGTGAGAACAGACCTGACACCTCTCCTTGGTAGATCTCTTTGACAGACCTCCACACACTGCACAGAGATGCTGCTGAATGCCCACACCATAAAGATACTGTGGGTTTTTCCCTAAGATTTAACTGGATTTAGAGGAATCAATGGTTTGTATGCAGTTGCATCAAGAGTAGATTTTTCTGTAATGAATTACTCGGTATTATCATTATTTCTTTTAAGGTTTCTGATTTAAATTAGTGATACTGCAAAAACACCTCACTTAAACCCTTTCTCAGATGTGACTGGCAAAACCAGATGAGATTCCAGGACTTTTCAAAGGCTCACGCTTAGGGTCTCCTGCAAACAAATCCTTACTAGTTTGGCACCAATCCCAGCAAAGCGCTAACACCACTCCAGGTGAGATGATCTCCAGGTCTTAGAACATTATATTCAATTCTTTCTGCTCAGAAAAAACTCCCTGCAGTTACTTCCTTGGCCTCTGTGTAGAAGCAGGTTTTTTTCATGTACTTTAACTCAGCTTTTATGAATACATTTATAACTACATTTAACTTTCATACAGATCATCCTCTACTAAGAAAACTGAACATTATACTAATCCCAATTAGATTTGGGAGCAAGAATAGCCTATCTATCTCTTTATAATTATTATGAGAATGTATTCAATTTGCTACTTTCATCTAACAGCAATTACAACTGTTTACCAGTTCTAAAGCACATCCTTTAGGAAGCCATGAGTCATATTTCATGCTAATCATTGTTTATTTGGTATTCTCTTGCGAAAATAAAGGGATCAGCTCACAAACCCTTTAACAGAAATAAGAGGGAAAAAAATCAGATGAAGCGGTGCATCAGAAAGAGATAAAAAAACTAAGATCTTCCACATGCTAAATAGTTTTACAAAGCACCCATTGTAAAAATCCATCCCCAGGACAAATGCTGACTGCAAATAAGACTGTTTAAAGCAATGCTTTGAAGCTACTTGGAAAAAATTAGCAGGCTACTGATACTACAAAAACGAATCTTCCTTCAAGGAGATTTAAGCTAAGTTTTAGAAGAAAAAAAGATTCCAGGAAAGAGATGAGATAGCCATCACTCAGTTGAGTGATTGCCTATTCTGGGCTACCCTTTTTAAAAACTTGAGAATCCTTCAGTCAGTCACATAATGAGTTCTGACATCACAAATCTGTATTCACATGCTGACAGGGCTTCAATTGGTTTAATTAGTTTATCTGGTTTAAGTGGTTTATAAAATATATCTCATTTGAATATATCATTTGTCTCAATTCTATAAGCTGCTGCGACAGGTTGTCATCTCTAACCACCCATCAAGTACACACACAAATCAGGAAACCTACAGCTGATGGATCAGCAGTGGCTGGATGCCCTGATCAGCTCCATGCAGCACTTTGGCCTGTTGTGCTTGTGCAAAAATTAAGCTCCAACTATTTTTATTGGCTAATCTAAAACTAACAGGAAGCAAACTCCATCTTAATCCAATTATTTGTGCTAAATTAAAAGCCCTCACTAATCCTTCATCAATGCCTGGTAATTTTACAGAGGAGAGAAGCCGGGCGTTTCTGTAACTGATGGGAAGCTGCGTGAGGTATCGTGAGCACAGGACCTGCTGCACACCATGCACAAAAGGCTGTGAACCAGCAAGGAAGCCCTGGGTGCCATCCCAGCCCCAGGCTGGACACAGGCACCAGGTCCACATCATGGAGCAGCCGGGCCCTCCTCTGCCGGCTGCACAACTGGTCATGCTGGGGAAAAACCAGGACAGGAAAAACCATAGAATTACAAGGCTGGAAAAACATCTTAGCTCATCGAGTCCAACCCAGCACTGCCAAGCTCACCACTAAACCATACTGCCCTTTACGCCTCCATATGCAGATGTGAGGTCAGTGTGGTACACAGAGGGCACAAGTGCCTTAAATAAATAATTGTGGCTGTAAAATACTGAGGAATCTCAGGACACCGCAGACATAAATAAAATCTCTGCTCCTGTCCTGGCACAAGCAGCTCCAACAGGAACTGTATGTCCAAACTGGGGTCTGAAACTCCATCCTTGGGGTCCGAGCACGCTCCTCATTCCTCTCTTTCCTCCCAGCCCCTCCCAGCCCCTCTGCATCCAGCCGGGATGAGCTGGCAGGGCAGCATCAGCATTCCCACCAACACTGCCCGTAGTGCCCTTGCTGCCGGGACACACAGACGTCAGTGCTGCCGTCTCGACAGGCTCCACAAGCCACCCATTCTCACCAGCACAACCCCCCCAGCAGCCACCACCCACGTCTTTTCCACAGCGCCAAAATAAACTCATTCATTAGAACACTCGACAGCATTTTCCCCACAGAGGAGGAAGACGCATGAAGGCTTCTTCTGAAAGCGGCATTCTTCGGTGCTCAAGTTGCTATTTATTTGTTAGATGATGAGAAAGAAAAGGAGACATCGATGTACAACAGCTCTCTTGAGCTGCCTGAACTTATTCTGAATGCGGATGACGGCAGGGCAAAGACAAGAGGTGCTTCTCGAGCCACAGAGAGGCAGAAATCCCTACTTTCAGTGGCTCCAGGACCCAGCAGATTTCAGAAAAGACTCCCTTGCTGGGTCACAGAGGCCTTGCAGTCCACAGGCACTTCCCTCATCCACCTACACTAATGAATGACCCAAGGCCAGCAAGACAACACAGACCATGGGAACAATGCCAGGAGCCCAGTGGTCAACAGCATTTTTGCTGGAATAAGGCAAACATCAAGCTTTTCTAAATGGCAGTTTTTCTAAAAGAAGAGGAAAAATAAAAAAGGAAGAAAAAAATCCTTCAGCCACTACTAAAAACTAACATGGGTTATATTTCCTATGCACATCCAAAAAAGGGCTTGTCTGCTTTAGGAGATGTTGGCAAGGACATGACCTTTAATGCTGTGAGTTAGAGCAAAGGATGGATTTAGTGTCAAAGGACCATCTCCTGTGGAAAGAAGTAATTACAGCAGAAACCCACATCATGGGGATTTTTATCCAAGGAAAGGTTTTAAAATATAAACCAAAGGTTTATATTTACTGCTGTTAAGTACAAGCCCTATAAAATATCTGGAGATTTTCCTCTGATCACCATAGTTGTGTTCAGAATTAAGAAATAGTCTCTCAGTTAAAAAACAAACCAACAGCCAAAATCAAGCAGCACTGACTGATAAAATAGTTACTAACCAAAGTGGATGAAAAAAATTCCTTATCTTCTAGACATCAGTAAAGGGAGGTTTTGTAAGGTCATAGGGTAAAACCTGAATGTTAAAATGAGACCTCAAAAACACACCAAGGAGAACCATTAGAAGAAATCTGTGCATTCATCTCTCTCTGAAAACATGCTTTTTGCTGGCTCACAGACATCAGAAGTCAAGGCATCGGCTCAAACACCTCATCTCTCTCCTTCATATGTCTCAGGGCAGAAATCAAATATTTGGGACATTCATAATTCAAGCTTCTTAAATCTCAAAATTAAATAAAGTTTTCTTAATAAGCTACACATCATGCACTTCTTCTAAAGGGCTTCTTTTTTTTTAAGATTTAATAAACCTTAAATAAATAAATAAAACATTGTACCTCAAGAAGTCATAAAGTTCAAATATGATAACCTTGAATTTAGTTTCCTGCACATGGTAATGAAGCTCCAGAGTATTGGAAATTCCTGCTGCTGCAGAGAAAAATAAATTGGGCAGACACGGTGAGTGCTATCCCTTAGTACAAATGAACATAAACAAGATGCAAGAATGCAAAGCCAGCATGTGTGGCCAGCTATAATTTTCTGTGATTAGAGACTAAAATGAAATGTAAAACAACATCCCAGAGTGTCAAATTAGTGAGAAAAGTAATGAACAACATAAAAAGAGGATTTTTGAAAGTCTTACAACTCCTTATAAAAATGATGAAAATGAAGAGCAGACTCATTTTGGTATATTCAAATGGGCTTTCTGCTTAGCTTCCCCTTGCACCCACTGTTGGATTTTTTAAGAGGAGGCTTAGTGGGGTTTGTGATGTGCAGGCAGGGTCCCCAGGCAGCCCCCTGCTCCCCTTGGGATGAGGTGCTGGGGTGACACAGAACCCACAGCCCAGCAGTGCCCTTGGCTGGGGTTGCCTCCCACACTTGCCCTCAGCACCATCCAAAAAGAGAGGGATGATACACAACTGATGGTGTTCCAGGCACAAAACATTGCAAGATGAGCCCTCATCCAAGAGCAATAAAGCAATATACTACCAAATATAAAAAGATCTCCAGGAGAATAATTTGGGGCTAGAGTGTTCCTTCATGCAAACCCAGATATCCTAGCAGATATTCCCACAGTGCTCTGGCTGAGGTCACCAGGAACAATGCCACACTCATAGGAGGTGAGACAGCACCCAGCCTGCACATACAGCTGAGTGTTTTCCATGGAGAACAAGCCATATCCAAAGCCAAAAGTACCTGATGAGCTCAGAGGAGGAGTCGGGCTCACCCATGGGGAATGCTCAGTCCAAAAGGAACAGTCTTTTAGAAACACAGGGGTCAGTGTAACCTCCTCAAACTGGCAGACAGAACGTACAGGCAGGTGTACGTGTACACAGGCAAATCCTGATGCCATTTGTTCCCTCTGCAACCATAAACATGCCCAGCAATGTGGGATGTTGGTACCTTAACAATGCACCTTGCAGCAGGGCACAAAGGCCTGTGGGGGAGAAGTGCCTCCCCACGGAAACAGATTTGTCACTGGTGTGCTATCTCACTCTGCCATGATAACCCACCCCCAGCAGGCACCATCACCTCACTGGAAGAGAAGCCTAATGGTAAGGATGGCTTGGAAGGTTTGGAACAGAATCTTATTCTGCCCTGGACTGCTGGAGGAAGGCTGGGACACCAGCCTGGAAACATATCCATACACTGAGCTCTCTCCAGGCAGCTGCATGGCTGCCTCCCTGCCTCTAAGACTAAGCAAGCTCCATCCTGAAAATAAGCAGGATTTGTCTTCCCCAGGAGGCTGTGAACAACTGCTTGCTCTAATGAACATTTCGACCTCCTTAATTTCTAGCCAAAATGTGTTTCTGGGCAGCTCGTCCCCACAGTAATACACTGCCTGTAAGCATTCAGCTTCGGGTCTGGAGCCTTGCTAGCAGATGAAGATGCATCTGCTTCCCTGCAGATAAACAGCTCTGCTGAGGAGGCTCCAGACAACACATTAATCCTTCTAAAGTCAGTTGTAATTTAAGGTCATTAAACAAGTTTAAAATTAACAAACTCCATACAGAAAGCTGGTGTAAGGGGTTCCTATGGACTGTCACATCTATCAGCACATCTGTGCATCAGGCTGCTTCCCAACATGGTTCTTCATTATCCCAAGATCCAGAGAAAGCAGCCATCAAGCTCTGGAGTCAGAGACAAGGGGAGGCAATACTGAAATATGCGTTCTCTCTCCTTCTTCCCTTACGTCCCATGCACTCCCTTGGTAGGACAAGTGGGAGGGTACTGAAGAAGCAGGACCTTCTGCCACTGATTTCTGACATTTCAGACACTTCAAAATATCTGCCTGTGAGACCCTGGTGAGGAGTCTAAGTGGAAATTAAAAGTACAGAGATGAAAACTCACTGTTTAGCATGATAAAACCAAACAAAGCAATGGAGGGCACTTGTTCCATTTCACAGAGGAAGATGCAGCATTAGGCTAAAAGCTGCTCCTGGGCAGCAGATGGCTGGGGTGGTGGATCCCAAGGCAGAGGAGAGGTGTCCCTCTGCCTTAGTTCAGATGGGCAGGTGATGCCTCAAGATCTCAAAGGGAAGAAGCAGCACAAAGCACAAGACTTCATCAACAAGGGTAATCAGGAAGCAGGAGAGCACAATACCAGGGGTCAAATCCAGTTTTCCACAGAAACATTTCTTGCCCCAAGCAGTTGAATAATTTTGCCTCATTTTGAAAAGAGGTTCCAAGTCCAGCAACCTGTGCACCTGTCCTGTATTTATGGCCAACCCTACAACAGATTGTCCTCCCAAGCCCATTTCCTAGTGACCCCAAAGAGGCTTTTGCATATGTCTACCTATAATCAGCCCCAGTAACACCATCTTTAGCCCATAGTTCTTCATGCACCAAGGATGGACTAACTGCATGTGCAACAGCTCCTCATTTACATTGGAGGAACTGGTATCAGAGTGGAGACTTCAGAGCATGGGGAGCTGAAAAAGTCTGAAGCCCCAAAGGAAAGGCTTCACACCCTTCACCCCTTTCATCTTTGCTTCAAGAGGCCAAGGGCCTTAACAGGCAGCTTCTGTTGGTTCATCACCTTCAGAGGGCAAGAGTATGCAGTACAGAAATTAGTTCAGAACTGAGATGACACAGGGAGCAAAGCCTCTCCTTAAAGGCAGAAGTACCCTCCAGCAGAAAATTGGAGAAGATAGGGCTGAATGATCCTGTCAGCCCACCTGACTTGCCAAACTGTCAGTCCATAACTGGGGCAATGCTTAGCCTTTCCCACCTCAGAGCACCTCTCAATTGCTAACACTTGCAGCTTTAGCTGACAATCTCTTATTGCTTCTTAACCTTTCATCCAGCAGCAATATCAGTCATTACAGATTTCTTTTATAAAACATTCATCTCCAGTACACCTGAAAGGGAAACAAAGTGGGAGGTTATGAATGTCTGGCTCTGTCATCAATGCAGTTCAAGCCACAGCAAGCCTCTAAACTTATTTTACTGCTGCCACAAGACTTTGATATGAGCTTTTCCAGGACAGAACTATAGAAAGTCCAGCCAAAAATCACTGTGCAAGAGCCCTGCACCACACACTTCAACCCAGCAGTCAGTAAATCCTTTTTGGGATGTGTGCCCTGGGGACAGACCAAGCTTTAAAGAGACCTACCACAACTGCAGAGCATCACTGAAACACCACAAATGCCTGTCTTGTTATCCATGCGTTTGCCCAGGAGGCTGCACATCATTGAAGGCACAGCTTGCCTCTCTCAAGGCAGAATCAGGGAAGAGCATGGCTGGTTTCAGTAATAAAAGTGCAAAGACTCTTTAAAACATAAGGACTGTGATACCTGCGTAGGCCAAAATCTCTCTAGCCCAGAATGCTAAGGTGATTTTGTTCAGTCTTTGAGCTCATATAAATTTTGAGTACCCACAGTGAAGAGGAGTCATGAGGACCCACCTCCCACAGGCTGTTTGAAGTTGATGCCTGCTGGCCCTTGTACGGTGAGACAGCAGTCAGTGCTCCCCTGTCTGGTCCCTCCAAGCCACACGTGGTTTTGCAGGTTTTGATCATACTCTCACTCCCCTCCATGAGTTTTCCAGGCAGCGTGAGCTCTCCTTTGTGTGCAGCTCTGCAGCTCAGCCCTGCTGCTGGCGGTACAGACGTCACAGCTGCTCCCCACGGGGTGTCACCCGTGCAGAGAGGGACCACCATGGTCCTGGGAGGGATGGGACATTCAGAAGTCAAAAGAAGCCTCCTTAACTGAGAGAGGCTTAAGCTGACAATGGTTAGATGCAAAAAAAAGAATAATTAACCTATGATCAAATCTATTCATCTTTTCTTATTTCAGCTCCATAGTAGAAGCCCAAAGATATGGCTGTACGAGATGCCCAATAGCACCTTGTGGGAGGGGGGAACCAGCAGAGTTGTAATCTGTCCTTCGGCCTGTTTACTGCATAAAAAAAAAGTTTCACTCTCTTCAGACACAAAATTCACAGATTGCTTGCCACACATGCTCCAGAATAAAATCTGAGTCCATACAAAAACAAAGATGGCAGGACAGACAAGAACCCTCCCATGCTGCAGCCTGGATTGGGCAGAAGCACCAGCAGCTCTCATTTCCCATAGTGTTTTCTGGGGTCTCAGCCTGACCTGCACCCACTGTGCAGAGGGAACCACATGAAATTCCCCCAGGAAAAAAGGCAACAGGCCTCAAAGGCTTTACACAAAAGAGATAATGCCAGAAACATTGCTCCAGTCCATGGAAAACAGAAGACTATTTTTGCTCAGATAGATGATAATGAGTAAATCCAGAGTGGTGGGGACAAAGGTTTTAAATAGGATTTTCCACTAATGACTCGGTCTTTATAACTTCCATTTTTCCACCTCTGCAGGAACACTGTCCCACAGCCTCTCCTGGGAAACATCACATGATGGTGCTTGCACAGCACCTGGCAGGGTAAAAAAATCAGACCCCAGCTGAGCTCCTGGCACATTACTCTTTATAAACACAAACTTTGTGTGAAACTATAAATATCCCTAATTTAGAACTTTGTTTAATATATAAAAATCTTGAAAGACTTTCACCAGATAGTATTTTGCTCACAGATTTTTTTATCCCAGCAATTTGGAAGTCTTCATAGTGGTTATTCTTTCCCTTTTCCTTACAATAGAAAGTTTTCCTCAGCCCCCAGGAAATCCATCTACACAGAATGGCAAAAAGAAAGGAAAATGCTTCATGGGCAAAAAAAGCAAAGCTCTACAGAAGCATTTTTATAGTCTCTCAATCAAGAAGAATTTAAGTATTAACAAGCTACAAATGTTAGAGAACTAATTTCACACACTTTTCTTTCCTCCAAATTAGGCTCTGTTATTCTTTAAAAATAGAAAAAATAGCATTTTGCATTGTAAATTACTTCTCCTTCTTTGTCTTGAAGCCTCAAAAAGCTACACTGAAATTCACACACACACAAATCTATGCTTTGCCATAAGCCTGAGCACACCCTCCTCCGTTCAAGCCCAAGTTACACTCCTAGTAATTCTGTGAGACTTTTTAAATAACATTCTGAGTGCAAAAATCCAGCAGCTTATGCCTGGCAGAAAAGCAACGTGGGAAATGATGTGCATGCAGCAACTTTCTGAATTAATTGGGGTCCAGTGGCACACAGAGCGGTGGCAGCGTGCGAGGACAGCGGGGGGTGTGACCAATTAGCATTTCCCTGCTCCCCAGGCACAGAGATGTGACTGCACTTCCCTGTCCACGTGGAATGCTGAACCCAGAGCTCCCTTAATGAAACACAGCCAGGCAGGGCCAAGGATTGCAGGGGGGATGGTGACAAGAAAAGGAGATAGGAACCCAGAATATTGTGCTGTTTCAGATTTACTTTCACTGTAACCTATATAAAATCTGTCCCTAGTGGTACTGGTTGCTTGTTATCATCATACATGAAGGAACTCTACATGAAAGAGCTGTGCTCATGGAAAATACTTGTAAGGTCAGGTGTAATCCCAGCCTGAACTACCTAGAAGAGAATGGGCAGCAGTCCTCTTCTGAAATGAGTATCTCAGGATCTACTCTCCTCTTACAGGGCAAGGTGCTCCAGGCAGGCCAGAACTGAGGACTGAGAGCATCTAAACAGAGGAAATACTTCCAATGCTGGCACATCCCACCTTGAGTCGAACAGGTGTGGAACTTTTTTTCTATGAAAGCCTTGCACAATGAGCAAAATGTCCACTTCTTCACAAAACAATACCCTAAAGCCACCCAATTAGCACAGCAAGTACTCCACACATATCATCCTGGAATAATTCTCATTCATAAAGTATCTCCTTCAACATTTAAGACGCTCCCTTGCCACAGACACTTTCAGTGACAGCACTGTACATTGCCAGTGAAAAATCAGAGTTGACATCTACATTTTAAGTTTAACAGAAAATGCAATTTACAACTTCCATGCTTCCAGATGAAAGAAATCTAGTTATCTTTTATGAAAGCAATTATTTAAGCTATCAGAAATAAAACAAAGCAGCAACATGTTTGACAAGCTACATGCCCCCAAAACAGATGAAAAAATGCAGGTAATACTTTTTTTTCCACGAGCCTACATTCAACAGGAGCAAGAGTAAAGGGAGGGAGAAATGCCCCTAACTTTTCAGGCATAAATTAAATTGACACATTCAATATCATCTGCATTAAGAGTACAACACTTTAACTGACAAACAATTCAAGCTATGAGAGAGCCCTTCCCACTTCCCCAGTGTTCAGAAAGGCGCGTTAATACGGGACCGCAACGAAACGCCGCAATGTTCCCTACCCGGTAGCTTAGCAACTGCTTTTATTTCTTAAGGCTTTTCAGAGAAAGAGGGGCAAGATGGGGCTGAGGCAGCATGGAGGAAGCAAATGTCATGTTTGGTTTCTTTCTGAGTGGCTGATGAGAGGGAATAAGGACACGCGGTCGTTACGGCCGGGAAGGATGCGGTGCTCGTGGAGGGACTCGGCGGCCGGCGGGTGGCAATCCCGACCCAGCAGCTTTGCTGCTTCCTCCTCCTCGAAGGCATGGTGAAATCTCACCACGTCTAGAGCACACAGCCAAAGTAGAGCAAATGCATTATTTATTACCAGAAGCTTGGGGAAAAAAAAAGAAAAAGAAAAGATGCTCAGAGACTCCTTCCTCCCTGTAGCTCTCCAATTCTTTGGCCACATCAAAATGCTTCCTGCTTAATCTCTGCTGCCTGCTTGAGAGGGGAAGAAAAGCCTGACTAACAAAAGCCAGAGTGTGCCCAGGCTCAGCAAGGCTCTGCCTCCAGCACAGCAGCCCACAACCGCCCCATCGCACTTCCAAAGATATACATATTATTACCAGAATACTTCACCTGAACAGCCTTAATAAAATACGAGGGGATATTAACTAAGCTGTAAAAATCTATAAAAATTCTGCTTTACAAGAGATATTTACCTATGAATCAGCAGTTGGGTTAATTCATTATTCAGTAGACTTGTTATTTACAGTGTATTACAGCTTTGTAAATTATTTATATGTGCTTGTCTCTGTCTGTGCATGATTTTCCCTTAAGAGACAAGAAATGTTTATTATCTCCCACACAGGGAGGTTGTTTCAGTCAGAGGTAAGATATTAAAGCATCTGATGCTTCACTCTGGCTTTCTTCTAACCTGCATTCTGTTGTGCTGTTGTGTATGGGATGCAAACACACCGAGCACGGGGATCCCAGGGAAATCCACCCCAGCATCTGGGAGCCTTCAGCTCAAGCCCAGCCTCTGTGCACCGTGGAGGCAAGGATCCATTCAGACAGCAGCTACCCTGGGGCCACCACCAGCCACAGCTCCAGGAGGAAAAGAGTTTAAATTTTGTTTTGTGGCGAAGTGCAAATACCCAGGATCAAATCAGACTCCTAGCAGGAAACTTTTTAGGTAGGTTAGGTTTTAAAATCAGCTGCCTAATCGGCAAGCATATGAATTTTATGCAGCAGATGCCAAGAAAACCATTGGAGGGACCTGGTCTTCATCCCTCTAGATAGAGAGCTGGAAAAAATGAGACATCAGGAAAAAATTCTTTACTCAGAGGGTGGCGAGGCACTGGCACAGGCTGCCCAGAGAAGTTATGGATGCTCCCATCCCTCTAAGTGTTCAAGGCCAGATTGGACGTGGCATTGATTAACCTAGTCCAGTGGAAGGTGTCCCTGCCCAGGGCAGGGGGCTGGAATGAGGTGATCTTTAACATCCCTTCCAACCCAAACCATTCTGTGACTCTATGAAAAGCCATCAAACACATGAGCTCTGCAGCACTGCTGTCCAGGGCCAGCTGCTTTGGGCACCCAGCATGAACCATGGAAATATTAAAAGCTCTTTTAGACCCAAGTGATATCAGCAGGAACTCAGTGGATTCTTACATGCATCCCAAAATCAGTCAGCCGCACACAGCACCCACCAGCTCCCACAGATACCAACTGCAGAGGAGACTTCCCAGACCTCGTGCAGACAAACAGGGCTTGGCACCACATCCCTTGAAAAGTTACTCCAGTGACTGCTCTGATCCCACCATTCCTTTCCTTAGTAAATCAGCAGAAAACAATGATTAAACATGTTTTTTTAAGGTATCTAGCAAACTTAAGACTTTTCATCAAAAAAAGAAATGAAGCCCACGTTCCTGTATTAATGAAATTCCAGCCCCTGTGCAAATGCAGATTGGTGCCTGTCCAGGATAAGCAGTTTGTAGTAAACATGAGCCTTGGCATTTGCCATCCCCAACATAAAAATATGTGCAGATGGACATGTGCTAAGCCACATATTAGCTGGGAGTGTGCTTGCCTGTTCAGCAAGTGTAACAACGAATTCAGAGCAGGAATGCTACAGCTGTAAACAGCACGTTTTAGTACACCTGTCCACTGATACAAGGGAATTACTTAAAAAATATCAATCTAACCTGGGAAGTTTGAGAAAGATTGACTCCAAACACATCTCTTGCTGATTGAGTAGTGATGAGAGTCCTCGAAGGTGGAGTGAGTGAGAAAAATAAGGGGTGGATGAGCTTCAGTGCAAATAAAGGTACCACAAAGGTACCACTGAGGTAGAAAGCATCCAGGGAGGAGCAGCTAAAACGGCAGAGCAGAGCAGAGCTACAAGGCCAGACTGATACAATGACCCCATGGGGCATCTCTAATGTTGGAGGCAATCAAAGACCAAATTTGCTTAGCCAAATTGCAGGCAGACTGGGATGTGACAGCTCTGGAGAGGCAGAGGAGTCGTCCCCCTGGCAGACCTGGGGCAGGCTGTGACCAGCTTGCACTGGGCTGGCACGTGCCCTGGCAGCCTTGCAAGGTCTCACACCACCACTGCCTGCAAAGCAGAGACACAAAGTGTGTTTAACTTGATTAAATATTAACAACGTTCCTATGTAAAGTCAGCATTAAATCACTAATCGCATTACCAGTTTTTTAAATACTATTGGCAACGTCAAGCCAAATTTATGTCAAGCCACTCCAACAAAGAACAACAGTCTTTTCATTACCACTAAAATTACAAAATTTCTGACCTCAAATAAGTCTGTCACACAGCTATTGTTTCTTTTTTCCACAATCTACTGATTGTGAAAACTTAATGAAACTGCTTATAGATAACTTTCTCCCTTTTGAATTAAGTGAACACATTTCCCTCCTCTATCAGAAACCACAGCAGCCCTGAGATGGCCAATTTTTCACTCTCACAGTCAGGTTCCTATCTTTAGGTCTTAAAGAATATTGGTTTGTTGTCTTGTCATCTTTTCCTTACTAAACATTCAAAATACAGTTTATTTATTCTTACACATTTTGATGATGCTACGGTTTCTCCATTCATAACTGACTTTCCAAGATAACAAAGATTCTTATTGACAGAAACTCGCTTTTCCCTCAGCTGCCTGAAAAGTGAATTTATTAGAAAGACTTCCAGTGGCCAAAAGCCTGCATTTACATCTGGGCAATTCATTTTCCAGTGGGGCTCCCACATGAAAGCAGTATCACTGTAAGACCAACACCAGAATTTGAAGGAACAATTTGTGTTGGGTATCTGCACTGTCATTCGTTTTTAAAACAAGAAACAGTGTTCTCAATCACATCACAAACACATTTTGTAATACTCTCTCACTATCGGCCGAAGATTTCAAATACTTCTGTTCATGATTTGTTACCAGAAACGAGATTTTTCAATAGAAAACCTTTTAAAATTAGGTTTGGTGACAAAGTTTTACAGCAACCAAGCCACCAAACTGGCCTGAAGTGGGTGACTTCTGCAAGCAGGGGCTCAGCAGATCCACCCTGTAAGAAGGTACTACACTATTCCCAGGCTTTTCAAACAGCTTTATCCTCTCAGACTCGAAAAACTAGCTGGATTTAGACAAAGTGGGGAGCTTAGTTGAGTTTTCTCTTATGAAGAAACAGTGAGATCTACTAATCCTCAGATTTTTAGGAACACAGTACAGATAGGCCATCAGACCAAATTTTTCAGATTCTAAACTTGCTCATTAGAAGTGCAGCTCTAATGCAAAGGACAGTTTTTCTTGTGTGCATCTGATATGCTTCAGATAATTATATTTCAGTAGAGCTTTGCAAATGCTATTTTTGTGCACATTAATTGAATTTCAGTTTCTTTCCAAAGAGAGTTTGAGACAAAATCACACGCAAAACAACAGTAATTAGTCGATCAAGAATGCTACAAATCCTAACACACACATAAAAATCTATACAACTTACTAAATATGCATGGACACTGGATTTTTTTCCCTGAGTAAGAAAGAAGGAACACCAAATCCAATGTAACACAGCCTCACTTCCTCAGTATATTTTATGGCTGCCAGCCCATGAGAATCACTTAAATAAATATAAATGCAAACCCCAAAATTCAAGTCAATTATTTAAATGAAGGCTGTTGCTTTCATTTGTTGTGACTAAATCCAGTGGTTTAAGTCCATCAAGCCCAACACATTGCAGACATCTTACACAAGCCTGTCCATCACTAGACAGTGCTGTGCTTTGCTTGCCTTATCATTCTTAAGCAAGAGGGGTGAAATCCTGTCTCTGGAGCAATCCAGGGGATTTTAACCATCCTTTTATATGCCCATTGCTCAAGGACTGTCCAGGAAGCTGGCAACCCAGCTTCCAGCCATGCACAGCTCCCAGCAAAACCCTGGCAGCAAATCCCTCAGCCCTGGCATTGGGGAGGGTAATTCAGTCCCTGTGGCAAGGAAATGACTCAGCTAAAGATGTCACAGCTGGCCAGAGCCAGGACAAAACCATAAGCACGGTGATGAGGGCAAGGGGAAGGTGTTCACAGTTCCCTGTGGATGAAGAACTGAGTGCAGCCCTCGTGTCTACCTGGGCAGAAGCACCACAGGCACCCAAAATCATGCAGTCCCCTGACAGCGCTGCATGCCTGCTCACAATCCATAAACTCAAAAGCATGGAGCCAGGCATGACAGCAGAGGACCTTTAGTGCAACTGCTTTGCTTATTGACAACACTCTTAAACTAAAGAGGGAACCAAAATTGTGCTTTGTCACTGCCTTCCCCCCCACATCTACCCCACTATGTGTAACATCTCTCTCTTTGCAGCTCCCTGCTTGGGACCTGTTTCAGCATTTAAACTCTGGATGGGCTCTAAGAGGAATCATTCAACTGTCCTCGCAGAAAACCTGGTTTCCCAGCTGTGTGTATCGACCGGGTATCTGCAGTGCAGAAGACTCCGTAAGCAAACAGAGACTGATGCCAGCTCTTCCCCCTGCAATCTGGTCCCTATTAATTTAGAATTATTTGAAAACTCCAATGAAATATTGAATTAAAATGTAATTGCAGGGGTTGGGAAAGGTTGTGGCACTAAAGCTCTTATGAAGCTGCTTCATCTACATGACATTTTGGCAGCATTTACTGCCAGCTATGCAATTTAAGCGTGGAAGCTAATAGCCAAAGGGAGAAAGATCCCAAAGCTGCACATTTTGGAGCACCACCCCACATTGTAAGACAACCGTGCAGAGGCAGGATCTCTCAATACACCAATCCTAAGCCTCCCCTGCAGTGAAAAAGAGTTCATATAAAGGAAGACACATTCCAACAACAGCAAAAAAAAAAGTGTAAAACCAGAAAAACAGCTCTTGGTTGGTATCTGTGTGGCATCTAAGACTCAAAACGTGCAATGTTCTTGCTTCAACCCTGTGGGGGCACATTTTGGCGAGCGTTTCATGCAGTGGTACCGTGTGCCATAGCTGCACTCTCTCTTCCAGCTCAGTTATTTTTACTCTGCATTGACTCCCCAGCCCGGTTCACCACAGAGCCATGATGAGGAAAGCAGTGGAGCAGAGGCAGCTTCAGCTGATGGAGAGAAATGCTCTTTAAGCCACGGTCTGAAACAGCGTAGGCAGACACTGAGTTAGATCCATGTTCTGCTGCTCCTGTTTCATATTCATTGTCATCCAGCAGCAGCCACCAACACACTCGCCCGCTCTTCTGGAGCTCAGCCATGCACAGCCACCCTGCTCCCTCCCCAGCACACCAGGCACGTGGCGTTCCTCCTGCTGGGCCGTGCCTAAACCCCCTCTGTAGGAATAACCCCGCACCACAGTCGTGCAGCCCTTCTCCTACAGCTCACGGCAGCCCTGCCTTCCAGTGGGACCACGGCATTCAGGGTGAGCACTCTGCTGCATCTAGGTCACATCCTGCAGCACGAGTTAGCAACAGGACAGCAAATACATCAGGTATTACGCACAGCCCCAGTTTGGGACGGCAGAGCATCTCTGACCTCCCCAGCATCCACCCGGCTGTTTCCCATCAGCACCAACAACAGCTCACGCAGGAGCCCGAGAGCTTTCGCACGCCCACCATCGGCCGCGTGTATAAATAGAGACTCGTCTGCTCCACAGACACCGTGTCCTGCAGCCCAAAGTAACTCAATATCCTCCCACCACGCCGCCAGCCTCTCCCTCAGACGTCCATATAAAGAACCCTTTGCAGGCCTCTTTAAAAAAAAATCCCACAGCTCCAACAGAGCAGAAGCAAGTTGTAAGTCAGCAGATCCCACACGGGCCTCACGTTTCAACCAGGATGTTCTGCCCACAGCTCCCTCCTGGCATCTACACTGCTAAACTGGGACACAGGGAACCAGTCAGACTCCTGTGGCACATAGCCACATCCCTAAATAAATCCTCATCACCAACCAGCATCTCACTGGAAGGCAGCAGGGTGCCACTGGGACACACGGTCCCATTACGCAGAGGGGCTGAGGAAGCACTGCCACTGTGCTGTCCCCAAACCCATCCCTGTGCACCCATCAAGAGCTGACCCAAAGATGGCACTGAGCTCCACAGACTCGGCCTCCCTTGGGTTGGCCACAACTTGCCATCTATGAATGTTTGCCGTGGCTGTTGCTTTATTCAGCCATGAGGAATGCAAAGACATTTGCAAAGATGTGGCAAACATACCATTTGTCCAGCTAAACATACTAAATCCTGTATCCTTTCAGGAAAAAGCAGATCCAGAGTACAAATTAACCAAAGTCTACCAAGGCTCTAAACAACAAGAGCTCCCCTCTTAGTTGCTAGCTCTCCACCAGCCCCAGAAGGATGTAAGAGTCTTCACAGGGATGGATCTTTATTTATAGATACAGATTAGCATACAGGACTCCACTGTACAATATGTCCCCATGAGACAGAGTCCGAGGCGACACCAGCCACAGACAGTTATTGATTACGAGTCAAAATGAAGAACGGTCTGTTTTGAACTGAACAATTTTATTACAGTCTTTGCTACCAAGACACAGTGGCTCTGAAGACTGGCTTCAGCAAGCAAATCGCCAGGCAATCTGTCAAAGGCAATGCCAGCATATTATACTACAGGGTTATTCGAGTGACCTTAAAGCAACTGTATGGACCTCTGATATTTGTGCAGGTCAAAGACTGTCTTCATACATTCTGAAGACATATAGTAGATATGCAGCATTGTGTCAAAAGAAAAACTTTTTTCTTTTTCTTACTTAAGTCTTTTACATCGTTTAGTCACCAAGAACATGGAGAGCTGAGAACAGGGAAAGTTCAGAAGTACCAAAAAAACATGAAATTCACTTAAATGTTCCTGCTTTCTATACCCACAAAGAAATTATCCAACTTAACGGCAAATACCTTCCAGAGTCCAATATCCTCTCAGTCTCCAAAACTGGTTATTTCACTTGGCTGGGCACTAAGACCAGTTTCATTAGATGAGTATCATCTTCCAGAGTTAAACTGGATCCCTAACATGACATGGAAAATAAACCTAGTGAAACAACTCCCATATATCATCACACTTAAAAACATGCTCCTGTACAGCATTAGCATGACAGCAGCTCCAGCTCAGCTTCAGCTCTTCATTCTCAAGTCGAGGGCATTTACATAATGTCTGTCTTAGCTGCCTGGGTCAGTCCATATCCACCCACACTAGCAGATTTCTGCACAGCACAAAGTAGTGGTTTTCTCCTCACCTGTCAGCCTCCTGAGCAGCACTTATACCCAGGTAGGCAATAAAGCCACGAGCCTGCTCACCAAGAGCTCTTCCCACCCGTCAACAGATGCTTACAGCACCATGATGAGTATCAAATAACCTGCACACCAACATGCAGCTAAGCAGCTGCTTCTTGCTTTTCCAATGAAACAGCCAACAAAACCAGTTTATTCCTTTCTGGACCTGATGGCAAACAGCAGTCAGTACTCCAAACATGCAGCTTTCTCCAAAACACACCCACTCTGTTGTCGTAATACTTCAGCAGAAAAAGAATCACATTCAGCAGAAAAATAACCACTTTCATTGAAGGTCTTGTAGTTCAGGCCTAATCCCAAGCCACTGCCCCATGCAGGTGAGGGAATGTGCACATGCAAAGGCTGGGATCTCTCCCACAGCTGAAATCATAGCAAGCACATCCTCACTCATGGGATACATAACATGCCAGCAGCATTTCCCACAGCAGAGAGGCAGGTGAACAGCCTTCACCCTCCCAAGGAACCGACAGAGAGGGTATGAGCATGACTTATTCCCTAAAGGGAAATTTGTGCAACTAACCTATCCTGCAAAAGCACACACATCTGCCTCTTTCTGGCTGCAAGTATCAGGTGACTGGTATTTAGAGGGAAGCAGGGCTGCAATTAGAGCTCAGAGCCTGGAAAGGCTCTTGGATGAACTCTGCAGAAAGGACCTACAGGGATGTGTGGCTCTCTCACTTAACCAGCACATAAAATAACGATCCATCAGCCATAAGAAATACACTGCTGTTTTGTTTCTGCAGTCCCCAAATGGTACATTCTCCTGCTTCAACTACCCGCCATATTCAGAAAAGCAGATGGCATCATTCAAACAAAATTAAAATAGATAAGAGCATGCTAACTTTTTATGCCTTATGACGATCATCTTTATGATTTTGATTCGAAAGTGCGAAAACTATACCAGATCCAAGGTAGTATAAAGTGCGTCATGGGAAAAGGATTAACAAACATCCTTCCACTCCTAGAGCAAATGCAGATTCCACAAAGATTTTAAAAACCTATAGTTTTAATATTAATGTGGCTGAGGTTGGCCACAGTTTGGGAAAAGAAAATCGAGGGCACATGCATTTATGTATGATTATGTGCACGGAGCAGGGAAAAGTGTGCAACACAAACGTACACCAGGCTGCATCACAAAATCCTAGGGTCAAGATTCCTTGCAAAATGTCACATATACTTAGGCCTGAGGGAGTATTGAATGCACGTCTAAAAACTAAAATTTAGCTAGAACTGTTCTACCAACACAGCAGTCAGCACAGTGGGCCGTGAATAGATGGACAGACTGTGGCACTTTCACCCCTTCAATATCCTGAAAAACAGAAGAGAGGCAAGGGTGGGTAGGGGAAGAAGGGATCAAGACAGAAATGTCTCCAGTTCAGACAAGAAGTTCATCCCTTCCCAAACTCTCCTTATCTGTAACACCAGTGTCTCCAGAGGTGCATTTTCTTGGCCGTGTGCACTTGGTCCTCAGACTGCAGACATCCACCCCACACCAGGAGCCAGCACAAGGGATTCTTTCCTCCCTGCAATCCTGCTCCACATCTCATCCAATGGGCAACTGCAGCCTGTGGAGAAGGCTCTGTGTGTGTTTGTTCTTCCACTAACAAGGAAGCAGAGAAAGGAAAGGATTCAAAGTCATTGCAAAGGCACATCTGAGAACACAGCTTTGCGCAGAGATGTTGTGATACGTGGAAAGCAGCTGAACTCATTTTTGAAAGCATTTTTCTTCCTCCTAAAGGCTCTGCTGCCATCCTGGCAAAGTGTACCCTTGTCAGTCAGTGGCTAACCTTGTCAAGGGGAAGAAAAGGCTGGGATGTGACAGGTTTGACAACCTGTCGGATGCCTGGTGCTCTGCTCTCCTCCTGATCTGATCACTATCAAACATTAAACCACTGTTCTCCACACAGGAGCGCAACTTGATGCTTGCAGGCCTCAGCCAAGAAAGATAGCAAGGCTGGTGAGCTGCCAAGATCCCTGCTTTGCCCCTTCCTTGCATGTTCTAGACTTCACTTTTATGATCTGATTGTTGAATGTGTCACACTGAGAGCAGTCCCACGGGAGTTCCAAAACAGAGTCACTGAAATTGCCATAGGTTTTCAGGAACCTGAGAACTATAGCTGGATGATCGACCTGTAACATCTGAAAGAAGAGATTTGGATAACAGCAGCCTGGTTACCAGTTTGCACAACCCAACTTGTAAATCAAATCCCAAACTTGCAGAAAACCCAGATGGACCCAAATCTCCCCCATCCCCTCAGAAAAGCAAAAAAGCCCTGCTCCCATGCCACATGTACTGAAAACTCTGGCACAGTGCACATCACTCAGCCTTTAGACACCCACTGAATGAGATCATCTAAACATAAGGACTCTCTTTCTCTGTGTTCAGGAGGGGATAAAATATTTTAATTGATCTCTTCCCTCCACACACAAACCCTCTGCTCTTCCGGAGCAGCTTTCAGGATTCACGAGCAAAAGCAGAAGCACTGACTGTAAAACCCTCCTTTTTATGCTCTTTAATTCCACTGACACTGCAAGAGTCAAAGGCTGAATAGTCAGGAGTAAAAAGCATCCTGCAATCAGGAGCTTAGCTACAGCAAGTGAAGTTGGAGCTGTAGTGTATATTTGAAGAGGCCATTTAGCCGACAGATGCCAAGGACAGACTACAAGTAGCACTTACATTGTTCTCTCAGAGCGTTCATATTTAACTTATGGCAAGACGGTCTGCTATCTTCCCAGTTCCCAGTGGGCTTAAGTCAGAACTTGCATCTGGTTAATTTGTTTTCTGAAGACCTTCTCAGCAACAAAGGTAAGATGCCTGCTGCAAAGCCCAGCTGCTTCAATGCAGTGTGGCTGTGTCTGACAGGCAAGCTGGCTTTAGCAAAAGGTAGCCTGGGGGCTTCCTCAAATCTCAAGAGGCTTGTTAACTCTTCCCAAACTTGTCTGTAAAAATGCAAAGCAGGCAGGGGTACAACATCCCCAAAAACAGTCCTCAAGTTGTACCAAGCTAGGACTTCCACAGCACTTTGAAGGCTGGTCTTGCCCAACTCAACAGATCTGCTGGGGGGCAACAGGTCCACCACTTGCTGTTTGGCACTGCTGCTGCTCCAAACCCCTTACTGGATGGGCACATGGCTACAGCATCCCTGGGGCAGGAGTGAATGGGCTGTTCCTGCTCTCAGGTGCTGGAAGGTAACAAGATCTGATGGGTTTGGAAGCACAGAGACCTGCTGCATAGGAGCAGTGGTCCTGCTGTGTGACAGTACAGGACAGCAAGGCTGGCTCTGTGGAGAGCTTTCGTCCTTTCGATAAGACCAAACAAACTAACTCAAAGGACCAGACAAGCTTTATGGAATACAAAAACTCTTTTTAGGTCTTTGTAGCTTGTTTGCCTGAAGATGTGTCTGTTTAATTATTTTTTTTTCCCCCAGACTGAACCAACTGCTGTTTTAAGACTTCAGATTCTGAAGCCCAGGACATTGCTGACACACAGCTTGGGTGAAGCTGCCCCTTCCTGCTCCGCTCTGCACCCTCCTCACTGCAAACGGGCAGAGATCCCACACCACACACTCATCCAACCACAACATTTTGCTGCTTTGAACAGAGCCAAACCCAAGCTCGTGCAAAGTTTAAAATACAGGAAAGAATCTGGGAGACGAATACAACAGTGAGAATATTTTTCTCTTTAATAAACAAAGTTCCGTATCTCCCACCACTTACGGATTTCTAGGGCTGCTCCCTTGCTGCAGACAGCTCACTGCTCACTTAGCTTTAAGGATCCTCCCTCTCTCTTTACGCACCAAATTTGTTTCTTTTTTTAAACAAATGAAAACGAAGGCTTTTAAAGACTGATTTCCCTTTTCAAGGCAGTAAGGAAATAGATTCCTTTTAGCATGCTTCATGCTTGAAAAGGTTACAGTGGCCTTTCAAAATACCACACGCTGTGCATTCTGTACAGCATTAATGACTTGGAGGATGCTCTGATACTTTCTAGTACATCTTAACCTTTTAAAATTGGGCCTTCATTGTCTTACCTTAATAAGCAGTTTGTTCACCTTATGTCACTTATGTCTCACAAAGGCCACCCTGGCTGAAAATATACATTAGATGTAAAACCACTTGTCTAGCGTGCATAGTTTAGCGCATGCGGCAGCAAAGCAACGGCATCAAATAGAACATACTTATCCTCTCCTCCCATTATTTCTCTCCACTGTGACTAAAGCTTCCGAATAATCCCAGATGAGCAGTTCCCTGGCTCTTCACAGCACTCCTTTAAAACACAGGGCAAGAGGGCACCAAGAAAGGTGTAAGATTTTATTCACTGCATAGAAGTCGACTGGCCAGCACAAGCACAACGGCTCTCTGGGAAAAGGGAGGGCAGGGATCAATAAGAAATCAACAGTGATTAATGCTGTTTGACAATCTTTTACATTAATCATGTTTCCATGCTCTTGAGAATGCGCAGTGAAAAATCTATAGTCATAAAAGTGTAATTGGGAACACCCTACCCACACTGAGATGTGGGAGAGAAAATCTTAAAAAAAATTGTTTAATTATTAAGTGTCTAATTTTAAGTGATGCACACAATAGCACTTTCTTATTCAAAGAAAACCTGGAAAGCAAAGAGAGCACCCAGGCATCCTCCCTGCCTGCTGCAAGCCCTGCCGGTTTAGACAACACTATCTTTGTCCGATCCCTCAACTCTACCATTAACAACCTGAGGAGAAAAAAAATCATTAAAACACACACCTAGAAGCTAAAATACAGCCACAACAAGAAGTCAATCACTCTTGCTGGAGAACAAGCTACAAGATGCCACGGAAAGCAATGATGTCTTCATTAGCTTTTACAGTAAACATCCCCTTGGAAAGCAGCCTTTATGATCCACCAAGGGCAATAAAGATGTCTTTGCAAATTGATGAGACAAATACTTTAGAGGCATAGTTTCCTCCAGAGCTAGTGGGAAACAGAAGATAATATCATTCTCTAAAATCATATATAGAGGAAAAAAATTTATTCATCATTATCATGGCAAGTTCAAACTAGTAACAAAATTAGTGTCAAGCACAGAAAGGACTTTAAGCACATCAAGAATGAGGAGAATTTCTGCCCAGGGAGGGTGCAGTGATATGCCTGGCGAGGAAGGTCTGGTTGGCTCAGCATAAGATGGATACCCACAGATGCTGCTGTACTCTCAAGTCTCACCTGTAACTAGGAGGACCATTCTGTGTGACAGCTTTTCACCATTAATTTGAGGATGTTCCTGAGTGATAAAACAGAGAAGGAAAGGAAAGTAATAAAACAAAGGAGAAGGAAAAGAGAAAGATAACAACAAGCATCTGGTACACAACAGAGCTGGTCTGAGATTCTCCTTGCACTAATCAGATATGATGCTGACCAACCACATTATACAGAAAGCCGTTCTTGAGCAAGGACTGGGTTACCAGAAACTAAAGAAATTAAATTTCCAGGTCTCAACTGGCAGTCTTAAAATTGAATTTTATCCAAAGCCTCTGCTAGCATGGAAATACAGAATGCCTCAAGTAGGATACCTCTGCTCTTCAAAGCAGCTGTGCTTTTCATAACAGCACTGGAAGCAACTGGAAACCCGCAGCACGGGTACAACTGGGGAGAGATGAGCAAAACAACTCAGATTCCTTCCTTGCCTTTTCTTGCTCCAACTACACTTGTTATGGATGTTTCTAAATCACATTTCAGGGCACCTGGACCACCTGTGGCTAAGCCCCAGGGACAGGAAGGTCTGGCAGCAGTGATGCCCAGCACAAAGCCCTGCCACCCACAGAGCCAACTGCAGCGCCCTGGAGGGTTTGCCTAGCAGGGAGCCTTAGGAAATGGACTGGCTGAAGAATTTGTCACTGTTTCTGTGACAGCTTTGCTGCCAAATTAAGTACACTGCACCCCAAAAAATTACATTTGCCATAAAATCAACTCCGAGTACAGACTTCATAGACAGCTTTCCCTAGCAAGGATCCAGGGACTCATACACTCTCCATACCTTTCCCTACAACACTCCACACGCTCTGGATGAGCCAATCCAGTTTTGCAAGATGTATTGCTTAATTAATAATTTTGATGTTGGCAATTAAGGTGTGTTTGAAAGAAGATAATGAATATTTTTTCACATGAAAGCACCACCTTTTTAGTCTAGCAAACCTCTGTGCAAACTATAATTGATAGTTTGGTTTAACGTGGAATATTCCTGCTGCAATTATGGGGTTTTATTGCTCTATGCTACTGCACTTCGCACAAAAAATATTTTCATTATCATAAATTCCTTTGCTAGCAGATTGCTTAGGATGGGAATGGAAAAAAGCATCCATTTCTGCAGAACTGGAAATCTTGGCTTGTTCCTTGTAGTACAGCAGTGGAGGAACCCTCACGTGAGATGGTTGTGTCTATCCTGACTCTATCCTGCAGGCAAAGCAAGATTTCAGCTCCAGGGTACGGACAGCTATTCCCCAGATGGGAAATGTTAACCCAAACAAGTTTTTCAGTTCACTGCTAAATATATTTCTGCCTTAGCTACAGGAATAAGCGTGTAAGCAAGCTGAGCAGCACCAGCACACCTCCCGGGGCTACCACCCTCCTTGGCTGGCTCACAGGTCTCTGAAGGCATCACTAATTCTCTCTCTGCAGCAGCCCACGCTCTACAATAGCTCTGCATGAGCGGCTGTTTATGGCAGGAGACATCTTCTCCTTCCCTTGGAAAAACACCATTTCTAGGACCAAAATGACACAGCACTTTACCTCCATGGCTCTCCCACAGCTGCAACATGGTGCCAAAGAGAATTCCCATTTATCTGTGGTTCCTACCTGTAAAACAGGAAAGCTGCTCTGTAGGACAGCAGGGCCTTGCAGGAAACCAGCTGTCAATCCAGAAACCCATCTAGAGTGTCTGACCCCAGACCCCAGGCTCACTTTCCAAGGGATGGTCCTGTAACAATAGGCCATGTGCTCCCACAGAGTCACTGGATTGGGACACCCTGGTCTCCCACCACCATGGCCACTTGACAGCACATCTTCTGGACCACTAATGATCTCTGTTATGATCAAACCACTGCTACCTGGAAAAAGCCTTGCCCAGATCCAATAAAAGTTATCCATCTGCTCTCAGGACAGATGACATTTACTTAAGTTGAAGAGGAGTAAATACAAGAAAATTCAGAGTCTCAGGGCTTAGATGGAGCACCCAGCATTTTCCAGAGCTCCTCTGTGCTGCCACCAAGCTCCATTCTTGAGCTAAAGCTCTTCCTCCCCTGCTCAGAAAGAGGATTTACTGATCAAGAGTTGCAGAATATCCAGAAAGCAAAACCACATGAACCGGGGTTTCTCAGCATGAGATTGATACCAAGTTATTTTAACCCTGGAGATGGTTCCCTGTGGAAGCAGAAGCCCATGCCTCAGCTGCACTTTGCCACCCTGCCAGGACCAGCAGGAAGGCTGCTACAACCCCACAGCTTCTGCAGGACCATCCCAAACCAGGCTAAGGAGGCAAAACGCCCACTCAGCCAGACACTGACAGAGCCCTGAGTTAACTTGCCCAGCCTCAGCAGTACGAACGTGCTTGAACATGAGGTGCACAAAGCTGCTCAAAAATTCCGCTAGACTTGCTCTAAAATAAGTCTCAGAGGAAATGGTGAACTTCACTTCATAAGCACTTAAATAAATTTAATGCTATCTATAGTTGCAGTTCTAACTATAGCTACAGCTGAGCAACCCTGCAGAGTTGCATTTTAAGACATTCCTTAACTAGAAACAATTTGCATCAAGCTGTGTAAGGTGCTGTTTCTTACCAAGAACAGAGAGCTAATTTGCACTTTCCCCCTCCTCGTGCTGTTTAATTTCCTAGGAGGCTCAGAGCCTCACCTGGCCATTAATATCACAATACCACTAAGTTTGCAGAACTGCCATAGACTGTGATCATTACAACAGCTGTGCCACAAGTACGAGTTTCCACAGTTCTGTCCCAAACCTCTGCTCTGCACACCTATAAAAGGACCATGACAATTTCACAGTACTTGTGAGAGTGAATAAGCCTATCGTGCATATGGCACTGCAACTCAAGCCACTTCTAGGATCTGAACCTTTGCGACCTGCACTTTGAGGAAGGGATGGGTCCATGTGTCCACTGCACATCTGCACATCCTGGAAGAATGACTTCCTTTCAAATATTCCTTTCCATGTTACACTTGCAGCAACAGCCCAGCTACAATTTTTCCACAGTGAATTGGGCCCTAATTACTGAACAGTTTGTGAACAACTGCCCTTAAAATGTTAACAGCTGAAACGATGATAACAATAATTCCGTTTGCAGTTATAATGGCCCCTCATTAGAGCCGCTTAATTAAATATTTTCCAAAAGTATCCCAGAAAAAGAGTCTGCTCTCTCAACTGTAAAAGCAGAACCCAAAGCAGCCGCAAGGAAACGGTGGCTTTTCCAGCTGAAGTATTTCCTCCGGCCACCGACAAGGATTGACCTCACACACGTCCCTAACACGCAGACTTGGCCATCATTAATCTGTTCATTCAATAGGAAACATGCTGCAGGTCTTCCTGAGCGTATTCCCCTGGGAGCGCCGTGCCATAAATTAGAAACGCTTAAACCATTTACACTTATTTAGCCTTTATGTTATCTCTCCACCCTATTCACCAAATGCCTTTGGTAGGATGAAGCAATTATTTAGCATTCTCTCACAACTGAGTCAAAAGGAATGAATGTGCTTCCTTCAACCCAAACACAGTGGGATAAAGGGGGGTTCTTTTAGATAAGTATTTATGGCATAAGCAGTGCTATGGCAGATGCTGTTTCACCACCCCAGCTCCCCATCATCTGCCCTACCTTTGCAGACCCACACCTCATCCTCTTAACCACACACCAACCAAGTCTTCAGGCTACCCTCGACCCCATGCAAATGAGACTAAACAGATATAATGTAACATGTTACCATTTGTTAACTAATTAAGAGTTAATGGCAAACCATGATTGGTTTACTCCAACACAACCAACTGTTTACGAGCAGAGAGCTGGACTGGAAAAACAAACACACACTCACTGTTGGGGTTGAACTCAACCCCAAATGAGTTAGAGTACTTCTGGCACACATGGTAGATTTTTTTGATTACTGCAGTTGCAGAATGACAATGTCTTCCCAGGCAATAATGTTCCTTGTTCTCCCAGGCATCCCTGCCTACCTTCAGGTCTTTGCAAAGCTGTTGGTAAAATCCATTTTCATCAATTAATGCTTTCCAAAGTGCTATAGATAGCAGCAGGGTTAAAGCATCCACTGAATCCTTGGATAGTCACTTGGAGGCGATATGCAAAATGTACCATAATCCCTGAAGAGGATTACACCTTTGCAGTCAGACTCAAAACAAATTTCCACCTTAATTAGGCACCACAAAAAGATCCATCCTGCCCTATTAATCTGAGAAAAAAAACCCAAAGAGACTAGTTTGGACAGGGCTGAATTAATTTTTATTACTGCTCCAAACGAAATTTCAAAATACTTAGGGCCTTTCTGCCACCTACATCAGAACATGAAATAATCAACCGCAACTTTTCAAAAGCCATAGTTGTATCATCTTGAACTCAAACTTCAAATTAAAGTTATTTTAATAGTCAAAAACTGTCAAAGCCCAAATATAAAGTGCCCTTAAAGCACACAAACATCTGGTTGGGAATTAAAGTGGAAAGACATCCAGCCAGAGCCAAGAGGCCAGAACCAGTACCTTTGCTATGATTTTATTTTGGCAAGACCTATCTTAAAGGCCTTCACTGAAACCAGTGAAAACTTCCTGAAATACAAGAAAGAAACACTGAGCCAGCAGCCAGAAAACAAAAGCAATGATGCTAAGAAAAAGGAAAACTGGAGAGGAGAGAAAGCTGTTGGGACTGGGAAGGGGAAGGACTTTGCAGGTAGCTCAGCACCAAGAACAGAGCCCACACCAAGCACACTCAGAGGTGCTGCAGAACACACGGGAAGGGGTTCCAGGAGCCTGTGTGACACAGCCAGCTGTTAACACCTCCCCCTGAATGTGGGGCTCAAACACACACACCAGCACTAACCAGATCTGAGCGTCGCTGCTTTTCCTGCAAACTCTGTCAGGCAAACATCTGTCAGTTGTTTAATCACATAAAATGTTTCCTCTTCATTTTTGGCACCTTATACTGACAAAGTCTATGGCAAGATGTCTCTGTATCATGCTCTATCAGCGTAAAGCAAAAGAAAAGCTGTTTATAAATAAAGGAGGCACAGTTTGAGCCTGATATTAGATTTTCATGTGCTTGCTAGCAGCCAAACATACATTACAGCAGAATAATGGCAAATAAAGCGTGAGCATATGCACAGTGCAAGAAAAGCACCCCTGAGCAGTTCTGCAGCACACTTTAATTTCCTCAGACATTATCTCTCTAACGAACTGGGAGCGTGATGAATGATCTCCTTCCTCTGCCCAGCCACGTTCGGACCATTTCAACTCCTGTCTGTTGTTCTGGTTCTGGACACCTGAATATCAATTTTTTTTTTTTTCAAAGCAGCACTTACTCAATATTGATTTTAACAACAAGGGAAAAAATGCCCAAACCAAAACCAAACCAAACTAACAAAAATACACCCTCACCCCCAAAAAGAAACAAAACCAAAAGCCGAAGAAGGGAGAAATGTATCCCCCTAAATTACTACTGCAGCTCCTCACCTTCAACTCAAGAATATTTCTTTGACAGATTACATATATTGACAATCCTGGTAAATACCAACTGCATGAATGTTACAAGCTAAGAGGAAAGCAGTGAACATCCTCCCTACTTCTGCAACTCCTGTGCAGAATCTGAGACAGGAAGTCATAGAATCTCTGTCTCAACAGCACTGCTAAAGGAAACAGCAGAAACACCCAACATCAAGCAGTTTCACTAAAACACCATCAAGTTCTTTTAGAAGCCACCTCCTTTTTAAAATAAGCAAAATTTAATCAGAGGTTGAAGGCAGGACATAGCAAGTTACATCCGGGGAGGTTGCTTTGGTTTTCCAAGGAGCATCTCTCTGCTAAAGACTCCTTCTCCTAAGGTCTGCCCACCCCAGCTGCAGTCACCACCACCAGAAATCAGCTCCCAAATAATTGCAAGGCAAATTGATCACAGTATCTTCTTCTTTGCCATTTGTTAAAGCCCTACTAAAATCCAGCAAACCAGTGGGAGGCAATAAGCAAAAACCATCAGTGGGTCAAACTACCCTCATTGTTTAACACTTGCCTTTTGTACAAGCTTTTTGTACAAGCACCCTGCATCCTCAATGGCAAAGTATAAGGATTTTTATTCCTTTTGGCAACACATTAGTTCTCCACATCTGTCACCAGAAATGCAAAGCACTGAGGAGCAGCACTGCACCCACAACAATGACCCCCTGTACCTGTGACCCCCAGCCCACCTCTGCCCACCCTCCTGCTCTCCACCAGCTCATCGCCCTCGCCCTCCACACAGACTTTTCTCTCCCAGGCTCGAATGCACTTGTCTCTCCAGCTGTTTCCCCATCTTCCCTTCATCTCTACACTCATCAAACATGCTTTTAACAAACCACTTGAGATCCCCACAGCCAGGCTGAATCTAAGTTTTCCTGATTCTTTCTGCATAAGATTTAAAGAACAGTCTTTCCCTACCCAGACACACGCAGCAGCTTCCGCCCAGGGACAGCTCATTGCACAACTCAATTACAGCACATTTCTCGACCTCTGTAAAGGACTCTTCTCCTGCTGATAGCCACTCAGAGAGCTGAGGAGAAAGGTTCTTCTCCTAGCCAGCAATTTCAACTGCATTTCCATCAATATATTCCTCCATTCCTGCTTCTCTACTAAACCAGATGTTTGGCTTCAGATGCAGGAAAACCTTCCCACCTTTCCTGACTGCCATCTCCCAATTCTGCTGGGAAGAGCTGAATCCCACCTCCAAGCCACCCACACCATACATAAGGCAAGCAAAACAACCAGCCTCTGAGCTTTCTTCCATAGCAAGATCTTCCATACAGTTAAAGAACAGCACCTGGAAAGCAGCTCTGCTTCTTCTACAAGAACACTTTCAAGAAAAAAGTATCTTCATGAGCCTCTAGCCAGATCTCTGCTGATGTTGCCAACAGACATGGTTGTCCTGGGCTCTGCTGTATCAACTGACATCTTTTTGAAGGTGGGACCATCACACACCTTGGAGCATCTTCCAAAAGCGATGGGAAGCCCAGCTGGATCCCAAGACTTCACTGCTTTTTAACAGTCCCAAAAAAAAAAACCAAAAAAAAAAAAA
>VZRZ01003122.1:343363-366983 GCA_013398175.1 Climacteris rufus | reverse complement strand
AAAAAAAAAAACCAAAAAAAAAACCCCAACCCAAAGATCACTTGAAAAAAAATCTGCATTGCAGTGGACCCCTAATAGCCAAGCCAGTTTTGAAGATGAGCACTACTGTTTACACATCCCATTACGTTTTGGATCCTTATGCATATTCTACTGCAGAGTGTTTGTGGAGACAGTAAGAGAACGGATGGTCATGGCTCATCTGCGCTGCCCAAGAACAGCCCAAACCACTCAAGTTTTGCTATTTCATTAGGGTTCCAGCAAAACCACTTATAAGAAATTCATAGCAATAGAGTCTTTTTCACCCTAGAGGGATCCTAGAGGAATTTCCAGACCTAAAATGTTGCACTACTTGTACCTATTACTAGACAGAAACTTGTCTAAGTCAATGATGCAAGAGGGTCTGTAAGCACTCCTTCCCTCCACGTACATCCTTCCCACAGCCAGCCTATTTCATCCCCTCTCTTATAAGTCCATCTGCTACACGCACACCCTGGCATAGAAATTTTAAAGTCACCATCCCAGCAGCTTGTTTAGGATATGGCTGGTCAACCACATTCAGTAGCAGTGGTTGAACACAAGCAGTTGCACACAGTGAACGGCAGTGTCTGAATCAGTCCACAGGTCCACTTATTCAACAGCCTGTTTAATTACAGCAGGAAGGCTCATTTATTATTCCCTTTTCAAATATAGTTTTTCCACTTTTGTGGGGTTTTTACCTTAAAAAGTTAGTATAACTGGGTTAACATCCATGAAGAATAGGCAGTTAGTTCTATGGATGAGATTAGCTAACAAGCTTGAACAGGTTTTATGTTTGACTATCAGCTGATCTGGGCACATTAAGTGGTCTGTGTGGTCTCTGCTGCAGACACTCATTACCTCACTGCATAGGATTCATTGGAACTTCTTTTCTTTTTTTTTTTAAGTCATACTTGAAGTACCCCTTAATTATTTGTGGTCTGGCAGAAGCTGTAATACTAACCTATTAATGAGAGAAATACTGCACACGCAATAATTATCTGCCACTATGTGCACTGAAATCAAAGTGAGCATGTTAACTTAAGCCTGAAACACTATTTTAATTCTAAATTTGAAAATAGAATTTGATGGTGCATGATTAAACCTCAAATTCTGCAATCAGGCAGGCGTTACTAGAGCAAGAACATGTTAACTTTATAAGAGCAGGAAGTTTTATAAAATCTTCCTTTAAAAAAAAAATCAAGCTAAAAATAAGCACTCACTGTAAAACACCGTTTTGCTCTCCTTCTACAAATCTTTATGATTTACTTTTGAGTCAATAACTCACTAAAATTAACAAGATGAAATTATGTTTTGACAAGTTCCAGTGCTGATGAACAGATTTTTATATCACGAATCCAGCTTCACCTCATTTTTCCACCACAGCTGACAGTCGAGACGTGAATCATTCATTCCTTCTGGCCTTTGTGTATTTTATCAAACGCTACAGGGAACAACGAACTTCAATTCCCTCAAGTAATTTCATAAAATTCCAAACTTAATGTTCTTTCATACTTTAATAAAATTAAGTTCTATAGGAAAGAAAACATACATCTAGCCAAGCTCAACCATTTTGACCAGATGTTGCCATCAGACCAGCCTTACCAACACAGATCTAATATACATAATCCTGCCACCCAGCATATACATAAAATAACCCACTGGATAAGTTTTCCACCAATCCTTGGCAGTGCACGAGGTTATCATTCGCATATGGCTTGGGCTCCACCTCACCAAACAGATTTGCATGATGGATAAACCTCATTGAGGATAAATATTTGTCCCTAGAGCCAAGGACTTGAAGTAATCCCAGCACACCCAAGCGGACAGGCACATGCAAGTAGCACACGTCCAAAACTTCGTAGAATCCACACAGAGGAGCTTTGCAAAGAGGCTGAACAACCAGGACAGCAGCCAGAGCACTCCCAGATGATGCAGACCCAAAAAACTACAAGGGGAAAAAAAGCAAGGACCATTTCTAGCTTGAACACCAATCAGAAAGAGTGAGCAAGGACACTGTTCCCCCCGATCAGTTCTGTCCTGAGGTGATCTCCAGCTTCACTGACAATCTCCCCTCCTTGGCCAGACAGCTCAGAGGACCTGGATTTTGGATAACTGGCTAAAAAAGGAAGTCATTCCCTTTGGACAGAAGTCAGGTACCTGCAAGCTTCTGGTTTCTTCCAGAAAACCCAAGCTGTCGGGATTCTGCCAAGCTCCTGCCACACAACAAAACTCCAGGGAAAAAACACACACCGAATTTTCATCATAGCCACTGACAGAGGCACATCTTAAGTAACTCTACCAAAGTCAACGGGCCTGCAGCAGAGAACATGATCCCTGTGATAATACACCAAATCCATAAAGCCTCCATTTTCTTGTACAGACTGGTTGTTTTCCATTTAAAGTGTTTAAATGCAGCACCTGAGGTACTATCCTAGCCTTGCTGAAGTCAGCAATGACAGGAAGTTCCACCTTCTCCTGTGCTCCACAAGGACATGATCCAAGGTCAGGCAGTATGCAGGGACTTGAAGGATGCCTCCTCCTCCCCAAAACTGAGCATCTCCTCCTCTTGCACCTCTACCAGGAACAGCACACTGGAGCCACCCAAGAGTCAGAGGCTGCTCTATTTGCAGCTGCAAACGTTTTATTTATTCTGAAAATTCAACCAACACAGCTGTGAGATCTGAAATATGACTCGGTGGAGTTCGCATCTTACTGCAGGCAATCACATTTATTATAATAAATAACTATAAATAAATAATGAGGTTGCTTAACAGGGACACGGGTAACCTGTCTAGACAATTGCAGCGGTGACGCACTCTGCACTGGAATGTCCTCCACATTAACAACAAGTCTTGATTAAAATAATTATTTTTTTTAAGTGAGGCAATGATTGCTTATTTAAAAATACTAAAACCTGCTTCTCAGCACTGCCAGCATGCACCCAGCAAGCTTAGCTAGTAACCCCTCTCTCTCTAGCAAGCCTTCACTGTAGCAGACCCTTAGAAAAATCAGGGAAACACTCCAGCATGCAGCATTTCTCATAATTTACTGCCACATAACCCACATTTTCCTATTTGAAGCAGCCAAGGATACTGCCCCATCAACAGGCTGGCCTATCCGTGGCTCAACAGCTCCCTGTGACCATCACTCTGGTGTCACAGTGGTGCTCTGTGGAGAGGAGAACCCCCCTTCCCCTTTCCCTGGCATTTCACTGTCTACTTAACAGAGAAAAGCAATGGCCAAACTAATAGCTGGGACATGTGACCTTAATTAATTAGCAGACCTAGTGGAAAATGCCAGCTCTGCACTGTCACTGCCTTGCTTTCAAGGACCCTCTGCCTGCGTCAGCAGCACAGAGACGCTGGGGCCATTAACGTTTGCTCTGGGATAAGGACAGACGATGCAATGGTGGCTTTAGCAACCTGGTATCAGAGAGGGAAGGTCTGAGACAAAGGAGTGACCTCCTATGAATCTGTTTGTGGTGAAAGTCTTCCCTCACCATAGTGACGGGCCCTAGGAGGACCTCAGCAAGAACAAAGCTAAGGTCAGCTGGAAGGGATGCAGAGAGCGAGCAGATGGCTGCCTGCCACCTCACCAATCAGCAAAATCATTCACTTCAACCGCCTCATGAAATATTTCCTCACTTCTTCCCCCATCTCTCTCTCTCTCTATCTCTAGCTGCCTCCTTTCATCCATGCACTGCGTCCATTTAGGCTACAAGAGCCATTTAGCACGTAGTGGGGAACAGCTGGGAAAGCAAACAAAACAAAGAAAATCAGACCAGTACCTTCCCAGATGACTCTCAAATCCTAGAGGCAGCTGCAAGAAGCAACACTCTGGGAATAACACACACAAAAAATTCTTATTCTACAGAAATATCCCCTGCCCTCAAACAGGTCTGCAGTTAAAAACCATTTCAATAATAAACTTCATCAACACTGGTCACCAATCTTCAGGAAAATATCTCCCTCGGTCCCCGAAGCCATTTGTCTGCCCTTGGAGGAAAATCCCAGTGTTATGGACTTTGTAGAAATAAATTGTGCAAGCAGCAGCTCTACTAATGTTAGCAGGGTGGCCATGAGAAGCTTGACCAAGGATTTGACAGATATCTGGCTTGCAGGACAGATGTGTGTTCACATGGGCACGGTTTCATCAGTCAGGTGCTAATGTTGGCTGAAAGTCTTATGAATCACAAAAATGAAAACCACAATCACAGCTGCCTGTTAGGATTTACATATTTATATCCATAGGTCATATTAGGGAATAAAATATTGTGCAGTTTTGCAACTAAAAAAAAGTACTGCTATCGTTATCACCTCTAAACCATTAAGTCATGTCCAGATGCTGGTTTAAGCATGTTTTGAATAACTGTAATAAATAAAATAAGTAAATTGCACATAGGCTACATTTTTTTCCAGGGGACACAACTTTATCCAGCTCCCCCAGGACCACAGGCAGCCTTGCAACTTAAATCTGATTTCTCTCTCTAATTTCTCATCTGCTTTTTTTTAAGATCAAGTTCCTTCAGTATCCATTGCACGTTAGATTTATAATGCTAATCAAACTTCTCCAGGTAGATATAGAGTTTATAAATTAATCCTGGGTAAAACAAATACATCAGCCAATCTTGGTACAAACATTCCTGCCTCTGATTAAGCTGAATTCCAGGCCCATGTGGCATGCATTTCAAAAGGGTGAAGTAGCAGGAAAGATGCTCTCCCCGCACTCAGCAGAGCGCATTTGCATCAATGTGACCTCAAACCCACAATGCCTGGGCAGGTGGCAGGATGAGACTCGTAGTTATTATGCAAAAGTACAACTTGCTTTGCTGTTCCTTCACGCCTCCTTACCCAGGCAGCGAGCTCCAGGTGCACAGTGCTTGCTGGTGACAGGGCTGGAGGGTTTGGCTCTGAACCCCCTGGTCCAGGCACTGGGGTGACCTGACTTCACAGTCCCATGCCAGGGGGCACAAACTGAGCCTTGCAAGGCTTCCTGGATGCTCCAAGATATTTATAAATAAGTGCCCACAACTCCAGTTGTACTTTCCTGTTTTATGCTAACTACAGGCACCTATAAGAAGCGATCAATAGTAGTCTGAGCCATGCCCTAAGAACCCTAAAATGTTAAGTGCAGGAACCATCACAGACAAGACATTACGGCATTTATAGAGGCTGAATGGCTAAAACAAAAGCTATTTATACACTAACTCAGCAGAGCTGAAGTGATCATCTGCTGACAAAATTGGCTGGGTGGTTCAAGCAGGACCCAGGGCCAGAAGTCTGAGCAGATCTGCTGCCCAGTGTCAAGTGTAGCTCTGTACTGAGCCAGCTCCTAGAGCAGCCAGTGCAAGAAAATGCACGAAAGCTGCATCTAAGCATTCATACATGAGGAATATAAGGGTGGCAGGGGTATCCCAATTCATTGAGAAGAAGAAATTTCTAACCTTGAAATCATCTCAATTATACCGCAGTCTTAAGGCCAGGCTGCCCAGCTTGCCATACAAAGCCCATGGGCACAGAGGAGGGCACAGAACTGTCCCTCAGCCAAAGTGAGACTCTTCTCACTCACTCACCTGAGAGCCAAAGAACCAAAGGCTCCTCTGGCCATATCCCTACACCCATGGCAGCCCACACCTTCCATGACATTAGCACCACTCTTCCTCCTTGGCTGTGCCATGGCACAAAGTCTCGATTAATTGCCATCAATGCCCTAATTTATTATTCTTTAAAGAGAGTTAAGTGTGTATTATATATCTGATAGGCTTCACCTAAGCCTTGTTGCTGTAATAGGTAAAGTCTGAAGAGAAGTACTAAAAGTACCTTCCTCATTAAATGAAAACACAGTGGTCCCAATCTCTGCCTTCAATTCCACAGTGAAATTCCCTCTTTCACCATGGACATGGTATGATTGCCAATTAAAAAGTTAAAGCAGAACTCAATACGATACTAAAGCAATTAAACAGGAAAAAAGTCACAAGAGCAGGATGAACACAGTCTACTGGGGAAGGAAAAAAAATAAATTAGTCCTCTAAAAACAACAGTTAAAAAACTGTAGGTAATGGATTTGATTTTAAGAAAATGTTAGCAATGATACATATGCTTGGTTGAGTTGCCAAGAAGAATTAGTTTAAAAGAAAAAAACAGTTTAAAAATACACTTAGAAGCAATACTATTGTTCTGGTTTATGTACTGTCACTGCCATACATTGCTGCACTTCCAAATGCTTCAGAGATCACAAAATGCTCTCCCATCACCAAGACGAAGCCCAGCAAATTGCTAATGATAACAGTTAAAGCAAGATGTGGAAACCCAGTTCTAAAAATGAACAATGTCAGAAACAGCACGCTGGTTTAACAGCCCTAACCAGGCAGCCAAGTGCAGCTCACAGGCTTGTCCTCCCAGCAGACTGCTCTGAAGAGCCAGGGCAAATCAGAAATTACTAATTACGGGTATCCAAGGAGGATGCAGTGACATTTCTTTGTAAGGTTGGAACATTTGGTGGGTATTACACTGGCTTTTAACCTGCCAGCCCATCATACAACTCCTATGAGTTTTGTGGTCCCAGCATTAAACCCGTGGAAAAGAGCTGACACTGCAAAATCCCAGCTCTTATCATTAAAGTTAACCGGATCCTATTCTTCAACCAATTTAAGACAGAGCTGATGCAGGGCATGAATTATCTCCTTTCCTGGCAGGCAGCCTCTCCAGGGAAGGGGGCTCTTCATGCAATCGACGGGGTGAGCACCGTTGTCTCTGACAGGGATGAGTTGGGCCAGGAAAGGATCCCCCCCACCAAGTCCAGGGCACACACCATGGGAAGTCTGCAGATTCCGGCTCTGCAGCAGCCAGACCGGGCAGCTCTGGAGATCAAATCAAGATCAGACCTGGCAGCACCCCAGGGCACAGCATCTGCTTTCACATTTTCAATGCCCTGTGGATGCCTCCAGGAGAAAGTTGACGATGAGCTGCCAGAGGCACAACAGCCATTACAAAGTCCTTCCCCAGGTAGTTCAGACTTCCCACAACCTTGATGTTAACTCCCAGAAAACTAATTTCAACACAAACCTGAAGTCCTCTAATGTTACCTCTTCTAAAAGCTTACCTTGTGCTCATGAACAAAAGCAATATTCTAAACCCAAGGGAATAAAAAGGTTACATGATCTGTGTGTTACACAGGTTTTAAACTGTTCTAATATGTGGGCAGTGGGTAAGTAGGGGGATCTGACCTGAATTAGCTGAAAATTCCTAAGTGTTTTAGAAAGCTTTACCAGTAAATTCAGCTATTGATCAGAGCACTGACCCTTTCAAGCTTGCACAAGCCTAGAATTTCAATATCTCCTCCAGGTATCATGAAGAAACTCCAAACTAAGGCCAAGTCTTAACAACACCAAATAATGTTCTTTTTAAATGTGGTATTAAATCATTGCTATTAAAACATTGACAGTGAAGTACTGTCAGGTATCCTGTGAGCATCTCTAGCATTAGCCACTGCAGAAACAAATATTCTTGGACAACAAAGGCAACCAAAGAGCTTCAGGATGCCCAACTGTATAAGTTCATCCCTTAAGACAAATTTTGCTCTGAGACTCTAAGTCACACAAACTCAACAGGATTTACTTGCTCATTCTTTAAATCTCAGGTTAATTTCATTTTGACAACCTCCACTCTTGGTTTAAAATCCAAGACAAAGTGCTACAACAACCTTCAGGTGAACTCACTTTCACCTTGCAAACTGAGAGCGAGGAAACACACAGCCCTGCAGGTCATAAGCCTCCCCTCAGCAAAAAACACCCAGCAAGACGCAGGTCACTCAATTCAGAGCAGTAATTCCCACCCCAGGAGGTCACAGAAGGCACAGCTCAAGGCACTGCACACCACTCCCATCGTTTTGGATGCGGGAACACACAGCCAACTGCAACAAGCAGGGACTTATCAGGGAAAAGGTGATGTTTCGAAAGCAGAACAGGGGCAACAGCTTCCACTCGTGGGCTGTGGTTAAAGCAGATGCTATTTGATTTTTAAACCCACACCTATGTATAGTTATGGTAAGGGAAAATGTCTATCGATACTTTTGTTATGCAAACGTTGCTGTAATTATTAACTGCAGCTCTACGATCTATAGTGTCATCTCCAAAGAACCTGCAGGAACATCTCCACTACCATTAACAGAAATACCAGTCTTGATCTCAGGGGGACCAGCTCTTTGCTGTCCCAGAGCAGCCAGAGCCCTGCACTGTGTGATGCTGCAGGATGGAGACACAGGTTTGCAGCACATGGGACTGTCCTGCTCCAGCTCCATCAGTCAGTGGCTGTACCTCCAGCAGGAATGGAAATACACACACCAACCCACTGCCATCACCAGTCTCCTGGACTTTAATTAAGCAGAAAGAAACAGGCTAAAACTCTACAGGGAAAAGCTGCCTGCTGGTTTGCTTCTTACACCAAGTTGTTCCTCCAGCATCAGCCTGTCCCCTCCAAATTGCTTTTATATTTTGCTGTACAAAATGTCTTTTTCTTCTCTGAGAGGATGGAGGAACATCTCACAGGAACGATGACCGGATTTCGCAATATGCAGTTTTGAAGGTTGGTGTTAAATTTGACACTGTAGCTCCAAAGTAATTGTGACTAACCACTAAATCAGCATGTGTAATGGATTCCTCTGAACATTTATAGCTAGCAGTTCCATTATGCTCTAATCTGGAAAATGTCTAAACGACTCTCCACAAAAATTAGAGGGGAACATAAATGTCTTGATAAAAACAAGATTCCAGAGATATTCCACTTAACCACAGCAACTTCTAAAACATAATGTCTAGTGCAATAACATCCATTAGAGTGCAGTCATTTGCTATTTGATTTTTAAACCCATGCTTCCAGACATCAATCTAAAGACCATCGAGTCTATGTGAAAGGTGAAACAATTAAGAACAAACCTCTAGGACAGTGCTGGGATCTGCAAGGAGAGTGAGTGGCAGCCAAGGAGACGAGGAGCACCAAGAGGCTGACTGGGAGCTGTGGAGGGAAGCTGCCTCTCCCTTCTGCCAGAGGGTAAGCTCAAAGTCATTCTGTGCTCCTGGATGTTCATTCCTGTACATCATTTGAATCAAAATCCCTCAGTGCATAGTAGAACACCACACTGTAAGAATTGCCTGTCCTTAGTCAGATTCAGCCTCTTCCTAAAGCCGTGATTTCCAAACGCTGAAAGTCTGGGGATAACACAGCTCCTGAGGGAGAGGCACCACATTAGAGATCCTGGCTGTCCTCTCTTATGTAGAAAATGATGCCAGAAGAATGCCTTTATGCAATCAAAACCACAATAAAAATAATACAATTAGCTAAGCATACAAGAAGCAAAAGAGGGAAGTGTTACTGATTCATTCCATTTTCCTGGAAAAGCCTGAACTGTGGTTAAGTGGAGGACAAGCTGAAATTTTCCATTAGTGGAAAAAAAAAAAAGGAAAGAAAAAAGCTTGTTTAAAGACAGAAGGGGAAAAATCACTCAGGTTAGTGTTCAAGTAGAGCAACAACAAATTTTACCACAAAATCTCTGCTAGGCAGACACACACCGTACTCCCAGCCCAAGGAGCAGTGGAGCTTGCAAAAAGGCTGCTCATTTAACACACAAAAAAAATGTAGAAAATAAAAGCCAGTTAGAGTACTCCAACCTTCAAGCAGGGAGGGAACAGTCAGTTTTTTGACATTCCTCCCAGAAAACTTTCCTCCAGTCTCCCCGACTGGAGGAAACAGCACCCGTGGAGAGGGAGCAGGGGGTGAGGGAGAGGTGGCTGGGATGTGACTGCTGCAGGTGACCCCAAAGAGCTCGACAGCCCTTGTAGAGTGGAGGGATCTCAGATTACTCTACCCAGCAGCACAGGCATCAGTCTAGACCAGGGACTTAAAAACACTTCACCACTACACCTTCCCGAGTTGTACAGCGCACTTCTACACCACAACCAAGGATCAAAGGCAAGTGATGCAATAAGTGACTGCAGTACATCCCAGCCCTGGTACTTGCATTAAAGTGAAGGGTTTTGCTTTTGTCCTTAACAGAAAGGGATGTTTCATCTCATTCTCAAGCAAAGATGAAAAACAACTTGTAAAATAAAAGGATGTCATCCACATGAGCTAAAAAGCCCGTGTTCTGCTCCTCACTTCTCCAAACATCCAAGATTGGCTCCCACCAGCTGGCACATTGCAGATTTAGGATCTCTTACTCTAGCACAGGTCATGCCCTTGAGGACACCATGTACTCCAGCATTTATAAATCCGACAGTAAGCTAAATCCAAGAGAAAGCACAACTCTCAAATCCTGTAAGAGAGCCCAACACAAACTTCCACAAATACAAAAAGGCAATGACTTCTGGCAGCCCAGAACTGCAATTCCTGCCTTTATATTGCATCCCAGCTGCCTGCTTTCCCTTTCCATAGAAATTAAGTAATTCCTCTGCTGTAACTAAAACAATTAGCCACAATGTAAAAGATACAGTCCTAGACAGGCAAGCCACCTGTAAATGCTCATGTGTCCAGTGACTGCTGTCTGCCCTGTGTTTGGTGGGAGGAGGTGAGGTTCCCACCCCAAAGCTGCCCTCAATAAGGAAACGAGTTCTTGGGAAACTGAATACATGAAAGTCACAGGAAAGCAGCTTGGTAACACCTGCTGCCAAAAAGAGCAACTCACTTCACAGACTGTGTTACCTTCTCTCGATAATTAGATTTCAGTTTGAGTATCCATCATCATGAGATGCCAGATCTCAGGTTTAACCAACCCAACCTCCATTATAAACAACTGCAAGTACAGGGACTCCAACATGTACTGAGACACACCAATATCCTTAAAAAGATCTTTTAATCACAAGAGTAAAGGAAGCACTTATCTTGATGGACCATTTTATAAGACATTAAATATTTTTACTGTAAGGGAAAAAAATAAAGTATGATACTGCACTTTATACCCATAACTCTTCCATGAATACAGAGGTTTATTGCAGGAAGCAATTCACCTTCCTGACATCAGATGATACATGAGGAAAACCAGAAGCAAAAATGTCCTTCTAATTCCAGAAAAACAACATGACGGGAAAAGCAAAACCAACCCTTTAGACAAGAAATAAGAGAGTCTTAGGTTCCTGAAAAAAAGCCTATAATTGCAATTTCTAAAGTGCAGTTAATTTGTAACATTTAATACACAAGTTTTCATCAGCCTTAAACCTCAATTTCCAGAGTCAGCTGTACCTGGGAGAGCAGCAGGATGGGCTGAGCACACAATCAAATCCTCCAGCACGACTGCTGAGCCCCGCAGCCGAGCCAGAGAATCTGCTTATATATTTTACAAATAACCAGATCCTTCCATAATCCAGGCTCTGAGAAATTTTTATCTCACCATGAGCTCAGTTATTCTTAAGTCCTTTCTGTGTTTTTTTTCCCCTCTGGGCTGCCTGATACACTGACCAATTTTATAAAAAGGATTGGCTGACGGGAGGTCTGGATTTGGGTCAAACAGAGTTGGCCTTTTCGGTGTGCTCTTCCAGATGCTGATGGAAAAGAGATCTAAAATTCCCATCTTTGCCCATACAAACCTGCTCAGAAAAGGCATCTCTTCCTACAGCCTTCTCCTGTAGAGGCCTGGCTGTTACACAGAGTCTGAAACAGCTGTTGCTTCAGGTTCTCCAGGCGCCCAATCCAAACCTGATAAACCAGGACGGACAACATCACACAGACCCATGCTGTTCCCCAGGTATCTGGGTCCTGTAACAGGGAATTCCAACTTTCACATGTCTCAGCAAGTCTTTAGACCCTGTAACCCCTGCTCATCTTGGTGCACATACAGCTGCTGCACTGACCAGTCCCAAAGTGTAAGAAAAGGAGAATTACAGCAGGGCAAAGCTGGCATCCCAAACAAGAGCTAACACACATGGAATGCCAAGCCTGCAGAGCATTAAACTTCACCACCCCAGGGCAAGAAAAGATACTCATGCCATTACTGACCCCTATCCTGTAAAGCCCTGAGCAGTACATTTAAACACTCTGAGTCTATGCTTAAGCAATATATTTAAGCTCTTTTGTTCAGACAACAGAGTTCAGGCTTGACAAGACATAGTTTGTATGCCTCTTAAACCTAGTGATGCACAACCTCCTTCTGATCCCATCTCCAGAAATATCAGCACCATTATGTGCCTTCACTTAAATGTCCCAATAAATAAATTTTAAAATATTTATGGCAGATTTTTCCACAAGCTCTATTGTACCAAACCCTGGGCCCAATATACTTAACCACACTCACAGACAAAGACAGTTATTCACACACTTTCATCCTTGCAAGCAACAAAAGAGCTTAGTAATTCCAAACACAGGGCAGTGCTCACACATTTCCCGTGCATTATTTTCTGCTGACTGTATTTCTAGCAGAATTGCAATTTCTTCTTGCACATGGTAGCATGTTAAGTATGCCACAAAACACTGGGTAATAAAGCAGCTTGCAGAACTGTTCCCCAGTCAAAACTTATCCCTAGTCACTGCCCTCTTGTTCAGCTGTTCTGCATCACTGCTAGCAAACTGTGAGCTCCAATCTCCAGCAGGTATTATCAGCACTACCCTATAAATCTAACTCAGTGAGGAAGTTGTCTCTATCCATAAAATTCTGAGAGTGCTCATATTCCAACCCAGAACACTGCTGACATCCAAAAAGCATGGAAAGTAAGCCAGTAGAAGGCTGGCTCATCTCAGGAGAAGCAGCTGCAGGTGCAACTACTCTTTTCATTTGTTTTCTGCCTCTTCTCTGGAAATGGGATGAAAAAAGGCATTCATAACTCTACTTTGCAAAATGCATTAGTTATGTTTCTGGGCTCACCTGGGGTCTATCTGAAGCAGGACGGATTTAAATGGCAATACAGAATAGTTCTGCAAACTAACAGAGTTTAAGAGATACAAGGAACTGACTTGTGAAGGAAGTGTCTTAGACCAAGGAACTGAAGTTTTTCTTAGGTCTGCTACTACTATGCCTCCTGATGGTCTAGTCCCCTCCACTCTGAGCAGCTGTAGCCTTGACAGGCACCCACTGCAACCAAACCAAGCAACAGGTTAAAGTACAGCAGTTTAATTCCTACTGACTTTGGTCAGGACATTTGGTGTCAGATATCCAAAGTCTCCTATTTGGAGGGCAGGTCCTGGCTTTTTTCATTATACCCTTCTGTAAGCCAGAGCACCAGGCTCACAGCCACACCTTTAGGGCACGCTTAGATCACACTTCAGGACAATTGTACCAGGCTTCAGATCTTCCCAAGTTGTTCCTTGCAAAGAGTAAAGTCATTTCATCCATGAAAGGGGTTGAAAACTAGATCATACAAGTGCTCTAGCCTGGAAGCACTGAGTGGTGTGACCTCACACCAGGGCACTTCCCTCTTCCCTTCCTGGGAAGGTAAAGAACACCACAACCCCCACAGGACACCAGAATGTGGCAGTGTATACAGCAGGCTGGAGTCACCTGTCACTACAGCATACTGGGTTTATATTTAAACACTACAGCTCCCCTAAATTCAAACTGAACACAAATATTTCCAGTGCCTATACCTAGGACTAGTCACATATAGACAGCAAAGCTACTACATGCAGTCAGACCAGGAAATCCAACATCCTTTATGCTACATACACATGGAAAGACATCCTCATGCAAAGAGCTGAATTACACAGACAAGGCAGTGGCTGAGAGGACATGACAGCCTTGGTGATGAAGACAGAACTCATCTCAGGTGTAATGCCCTGGCTTCTCAAATCCCACTCTCATGTTTACATACCACTTCTTTTTCATGCAGACCAGGGTGAAGCATATACACTCCAGCAGCAACATGCCACCTGAAAGCCAAACAATTTATCCCTATAGTCAGCTTTATTTGAAAGCAAAAATTCTACCCCACATTTTATTGACCTAAAGCTACTGGAAATCAGCAAAGTAAAAAAACCCAAACCTACTTAAGTTTTGGCCGAAGACGCACACTTAGGAAAAGAGAAAATGGGGAGACCATGCCAACACAAGCTTTTTCTCTCAACAGAAACTGACTTGCAGCACATAAGAATTAAAGAAGTTAAAGACTAATTTATGCCATTTATGTTTTTGCAAGTCACTCAGCTACCATCCGGCAGGCACATCCTGTTGTGTCTGACATTTCCTTGAGCGCTTTTGTCTTCTCCCTTCTCCGTGCTACCACTGTTCTGATTAGATCCAACACCCCCACAGAAAAACACACCGCTCTGTTAAAGGCAGAAGCCACACAGCCATCTTCCTCCCCTTCTGCAGTTGGTGGAATTAGTTCCAGGAGGAACAAAAAGTGCCACTCTTCTGGAAGTGCTGCAGGGACAGATGCCTCCTCCCACCTCCAGCCCCATTTAAGTGCTCCATGGGGCAGACAGCCCCCGCAGCACCTTCACTATCAAGATGAGCTAACTGCTGGCAAAAAATATGAGAAACTTGGTACCTGGCAGGTTTTGCTTAAGCAGGATACAAGCATATTCCCAATAACTTTCTCTGATCCCACAACAAAAAAGCTTGCAACCTCAGAATGGCTTGGGATTGCTCCAGGGAATAACTTTCCCACACGCAAAAGGAAATGCTCTCCCCTCAGCTACCCTGAAAAAGGAACTTTCAAAAGCAACTTCTCTGGCTCTGACCAAGGAAACATTGTTTTGCTTAACAGGGGGGTTAAAACAGTTGCTTTACTCTGAACCCAAGGAAAGTTGGAGAAAATAATCAGTGGCAGAGAGTGCTTTAGTCACTCCATTTGGGCGTTTGCTGAAGGATCCCATAGTTCAGACAGCACTCTGAATGAGCAGATTGCTGGGAGCCTTGCAATGTTTTAACTTAGCCAACACAAAATGGAGTAAAGGCAGAATTGATCTCCCAGCTACTTGGACCTCTAAGAGCATCAAAACTTCACAATCCTTTTGATTACGGGAAATTAGGAGCATTTGCTACAAGGATCTCATGAAAGGCACACTCTTCTCATGCCTTTATGGAGATGTGCAAAATCATTTCTGCTGCTAGATTATCTCCCTCATAGCTGCATATATTTAGGTCTATTACATCAAAAGTTTGGCTCCTTCAGAGTTGGATAAGCAGCTGAGAACCAAGAAGTAACATGATTTGAGTCTCACCCCTAATGGATCTTATGATTTATAGGCCTCTAAAGACTAATGATTTTTTCAAGACTAAATAAGAAAAGATTTCACTCAAAGCTGTATATAATAGCTTAAATGGATTCTGTCTTTAAAAGCATGAACAGCTGAGAAAGAAGGCTAAAGTCAGGGAAGAAGAAAAAAAGCTGGTCCTAATTGCCACTCATTCATAAGCATTATCATGTTATATGCCTATATTCACTATCCACCCTGAGATATGGGAGTGGATGGAAAAGGCAACAGCAAATTAAGTGTTTAGACTTCTATTTCAACAAAAAGGACCCCACTCGATGTTAAACAGAGGTCCCACACAATGAAAACATATTAAAGAAATTATACATTGGCTGTTTACATCAGCAATATGAGCTTAAATGCAAAAGAATAGATTGCTTTGGCTTCTTAGTTTCACATTAGCAAATGCAATTATCTTTCATTAATTTTACAGAGTGTTCACAGTAGAAATTAAATCATTTCTTCACGTCTAAGAAAAACTTTACTGTGTTAATTATTCATAAATACCAAAGTCTCCTACGTATTACTCATCACAAATGTGATTCGTTTCAATAACGCCTGAATAATTCGGTGCTACCCTATTAGTCCCAGAACACAATGTACAATTGCCAGTATCAGCAAGTCAATCACAAACAATAATCCACGCTTGCTCTCTGGTGCCAGCAGCCAAGGAAGAAGAGGAGGAGGAAGAGGAAGGAAGGAATGGCACTTCCTCCCCACCCCAATCACCATGTGCCTCCATCACCCCACAGAAAAACATCATCTTCTGTCCTGGTCAGCTTTGCTTCCATCCAAGATGCTGCAAACTCAGACAGGCACTGCTCAGGTGAGCATTCCAGCCCCAAACTGGGAGCAAGGAACCAGGCTCCCAAGGGAGGAAGACAACAGCTGGGGATGCTCCACTGCTTTGCTTCCCTGCATATTTACATCTGGGCAGGCAGCTATCCAGCAATGGGAATTAACTGATTCAGAAGGGAAAGGGAGATTAATCCTCCCAAGTATGTAAGGAGCCTACTAGGGTAATTCCAAAAATGGCTGAGGGCTGCTCAGCCACAGTAATCCCTGCAGAGTGAAACAAAGCCCAGGCACCATTTCTGCAGCAAAGTGGTTAAATAAGGAATTACCCAGAGTTTTGCGTCCGGGCTGCTTGGCTGCTCAGCAGATCAGGCCCTATGGGAGGGAAAGAGATGACTGAAAAGTTACTGCAGTAATAAAATAAGCTGAATCTGCTGGAGTTACAAGTTTTTGCACTGTTTCTTCAGTCCTTCGAAAAAAATTACCTTGGCACATCACAAAAATCTCTTAAAGCTGCACCAAATTACAAATATGTATATGCTTTACTTTTTTCCATAATAATGTCAAGAAAACCTTTGATGCGAGGTTCATTTGACACGGGTTTCATCCAGCCCACTGGTCCTGCCCTTGGCACAGCTCCCAGAGGTGTCCTGGACCCCACCACACTTCCCAAAGCCTGTGTCTTCTCAGAGAGATCCCTTCCAACAGTCCATTTTCAGCCACAGATTAATTATTTTTGCTTTCTAGCAAGTTATGTGAGATAATTCGGGCCAATGCCGTACAGAAACGCGGCCTTTATTATTACAGTTGTGGAGAAAGGAAATTAATGCAAAGGATTGCACACAGAGGCCTAATCCATTTGAGGTAAATCAATGCATTGCACATTTAAATTGCTCTGCTTTCCTTCAGAAAAGTACATTGAAGTGATTCATTAGGCACTGAACTGTTCACAGAAACAGACCAATTCTCTTAGGCATGCCAGTGCATCTCTGCTAGTTAAATTTAAAAAGCAATCAAATCTACTAATAAGTCCTTTTTGCCGACATTTACATCAGTAGAGAACATGATTCCTGACAATTCAGATTAAATAAATGAGGCACAAATTAATTTCAGTTAATATGTCTCAGAACCAAAGCTCGACTTGTTAAACTTAAAAATCTGTCTTTTAATAAAAATAACTTATTGGTAACGCCTGACTTCCAAGTGCCTTTGATAACCTTTATTAAAGGTTATAAAGTTATCAAGAGGGATCACAAGGCACAATCTGCATCTATTTTAATATAGTCAGAGCATTTATTTATAGTTTAATTTAAAGATGTATAAATTCCAAAAGAAAAATTGGCAGAAAGGCACCTTTACAAGAAAAATGAATCATGTCTTAGTACAACAGCACCATGCCACGGTGTTTAAATTTCCACTCTCTTCTTTAGGGAGGATCAACTCAGATAACATATGGAATAAACAGTTCAAGGAATAACACCTGTGCCACGTATCTTGCTCTACTGCAACCACTGGGATTTATTTTTGCAACAATTAATGCCTTCTCTATACCCACAAAAAATTATCCAAATCTGAAGTAAAAGGCAGTAGGAAACATATACTTTTAAATAACTAAAGGTCAATTTGCACTTCATTAAAGACTTAGTGGAGAACTGAAGAGACCTAATATGGAAAATGATTTTTTAATCCCTTTAAGAAGTCCACCACTTTATCTGCAAAACCAGCAATACCAATTTAGAGAGCTTTACAAGTACTATAGTCCAAACCTAAAAAACCCACGAACTCCAGTTTATAACCAAGCCTTTCAAGGTTCGGCTCTGTAATGGGATTAGGTGAAGGAAACACTTGTACTTATGAAAATAATCCCTTGCCTCTCCCCTCAAAGCCTCTTTCACTCTGCAGGCTGGTCCACTGCTCCCAAAGCCCCAAAACCAGACCCAGCTTTGGTCCCAGCAGGTTCCAGGCAGGGAAATTCAGCTGCTGCAGGTGCAGGTTCATGGGTGGCGAGGTAACATTCACTGCACATCCCTGCACGATCACTGCAGCCACCACTCCAAAACGAGCAGGGGCATTAGGAAATCTCGCTGATTAATGAAGCGGCTTGGAGTCGCTCAGGCCTGGCGGCATCTCTGCAAATGCTCTGGGTTTTGGGTTTGTTTTCTTTTTTGCTTTATAATTGTTACCCAGTTTTTCCAGGGGAGTTTCAGTGATGTGTATTTCAAGGGCAGGCAGGCACCCTCTTGGTGCTCTGGCCAGAACCCAAGTTACAGCAGGTCACCCCATCTGCTCGCTCGCAGCCTCCAGCTCAGCCGTGCTGGTCCCTCTCTCCCTGAGCAGTCCCCTCCAGGCTTTATCCTCAAAGCAGCAGTGCTGGGGGACTCCATCCTTGGAAATGGTGTCTGCTCCACCAGCTCCAGAGGTTTTAAATTGTCCACCTCCTGCTGAAGCCTGCATTATCCACCCCAAGTCTTGGAGCGCCATGGGATTCTACAGCACCTCTCCTGCCTAGAAGGGGTTTAGTGCTGATTTATGGGGTCTAAGTATTCCCCAAATTCTACCACTACAGGTGACACACAGGAGCTCATCCACTTGCACAGCTATGTATCACCTCTGCAAGAGGGAGAGGCACACTCAACAGCTGCTAAGAACCAAACCCTACAAGTAACTTTCCTCTCCCTAGCAGTGGTACGACTGCTTTCCCACTCCACACCAAAGCAGTTTACTGGGAAACTGCTACCAACACCTTTCTAGCTACGTACACACAGCACTATGAGGAAACTCACAGTGTGGGGAAAACTAAACTAACCCCACCTCAGTCAGACTCAGTACCGCAGATTTCAGAGTAGGTAAGATTTGCAGATGCAAACCCTACCATATTTCCAAGAACATGTGGATTAATCTGTCCAGCCAACAGAGACATACAGAGTATTCACTTTCAGTTTGCTGGGAAATGTTTTAATGCATCTTTTTTTCTTAGATTTTTGTAAGACTCAACTTGGAAGTGTTTCACTAACACGCAGGGACAAGATAAGAACACCCATGCATCGCCAGCAGCTTCTGCCCCACATCACAACAACCTGGTGCCAGCATCAGGCCTCCCAAAAGCCAGCAGGCACCATCTCTGGTCCTGGTCCAATGGGCTTGTACCAGCAGCGTGAAGTTTCTTCCCAGCTCAGACTTCCTGGCTCCAGAGGCAGTTCTGCAAACCTGATCTCCTCTCAACAGAGAACATCTCTTTCCTTTAACTCTGCCCGGGAGGAACACCAAATACTGCCCAACCTTTAACCACAACCACATCTCTCACCCAAGGAGGGGATGAAGCCATGACACCACTTAAGAATGTTGGTATCTGTATTTGCTCCCATGTCTCGTTACGTTTTCCTGTCTAACCTCAGGGCCTTTTGTTTCTTGCAATGGTGCCACTGGATTTACTGCTACAGACAACTTCAGTAGATACTTCCCATAATAATTAGCCAGAGCTGAGAGAAATCTCAGTTCTGTGATGCTCTAATGCACAGTTACTTTGGATGCTGCCTCCGTTCAGTGTGCCAAAAGCTTTGAGGCTTCCACAATCAATCAAGTGACCCAAGTCAGTCACTCATGACTAGGAAAAGGCACATTTCTCCTTTCTCACCACTGATGCCAAGAAGCTGAGACAATCCCCTCCTTTCTGTCACCACCACCAGCCCATTCCACCAACCTCCCAAGTGGCAAATCCAGAGCACTGAAAGCATCAACTGTGCCTGCACCTTCCCCCTTCCCTCTCCTGCGATTTCTGGATGCTACAGTGGTGAGCAGGGCTGGTGGAACGGGAGACAAACAGGAAGAGGGGCACACAGAACATGCACTCCAGAGGGACCCAAGAAGGGAAATCCAAAAATCCTTCCCCCCTCCACCCAGAGAACCATGTTTCTCTAGGGAAAGGAAGAATCAAAGGAGGAGAGGGAGACCTATTTGTCTGCTTACTACTTATTAAGGAGCACGGGCCACCACTACAAAGGAAAGGAAGTTTTGGGAACCTATATGCTCTTAGACAGGAAAGCACCATTGTGTAAAATCAAAAAAAAGACTTATCACAACAGCCATCCCGAGTATTTCTACTGCTCCAGTGCAGCAATCTGTGCTCCAAACCTGCAATTCCCAAAGATAACAGAGGCAGACTACTAACAGAATTAAGAGCAGATACTGCAGGATGGCTGCTGCAGGCAGCAAGGCTCTTCATGGGCACACCCTCCAGGCTGATCCCATCAGATCCTACCACAGCAATGCTTTGTACCTGGTGCTGAGCATTACCCAGTCTAGGACAGGGTTTCCTCCAGACTAACAAAGACTCAACTTTCAAACGACCAAAAGGCCCCTAGAGACCAGCCCAGGTAACCAGCAATCTGACAAGTAGACTCTCCATGCCTGAAAAGACAAACATCTGTGCAAATTAATCACAGAGAGATGCAAGCTAAAAAGTTTGCTGGAACAATGACCTCTCTTTTGAGAAGGCTACACAGCCCCAAGACGGTATTGCATTATGCAGATCTAAGCAGTTCAAATCATTCTTAAAACAGGTTTCACTTTATAATCATTTCAACTATAAATGCAGGAATTCCCACTCTCGTGAAGTCAAGCTCCACTTAATAAAATCCTCCTTTTCTCCTGATTGAATCCTGCTCCCTGCCCTGACGATGCTCCCCAAATGGGACCAGCACTCCTCCAAGTTGCTCCCCCTTCCCTCAGGATTTGCACACCAAGGCTGTGACCTCCTCTTCCCACCAGCACACATGACCCAGAATGGTCAGGCCTCCCCCTGAAAACCTAAGCTCAAGAATAGCCAGGCTGGCCCTGCTCGTAGCCAAGACGGCTCCCCTGCTCAGACACCCTCATCCCACACCTACTGCTGCTCTGAAAGCAGCTTTTATCTGCCCAGAAAGGGCTTAGACTGCGTCTGTTACTGGCACCAGGTAGAGGTGCTAATTAACTAGTTGTCAGCTGAATGCTGCTAAATTGAGAATGCAAAATAAAATTAAAGACAAGGTACTAAAATAGGCAGAAAGACTTGAAAGGACTATTGTTCATTTAAGAACTTCTCTTCCAGTATTTTTAAACATTTAGAAGTTGGAGTCCAAATAATTGCTTGTCAAGGCATTTTTTTGGAGAATAACTGTAGCTATTCAGCAAGCTGTGTAATTAGGTTATTAAAAGGATAATATCATTTTGAGGGCTTTGAGAGAGCAGACCTCTGCCTAACACAAAATCATCACAGCTTCATTTTCCTCCCTCTCTCTTGGCTTCAATCCCAAGTCACAAGTCCTAGTGACCTCTCAGAAGTCACTGTGACAATGTATATTGTTTGCAGGATGAGGAACCATCACTCTGAACTCCTGAGCAGGTACATGCACTGCTTCTATTTCAACTCAGAAAAGCAGGTCTGGTATCCAACAAGGGAAAAAAAAAAAAAAAGCCAAAAGCTGCAGACAAAAACCCAGCTCTCCAAGCCTGATGTTCCCTTTCCCCTGAGGTGGTGGGTTCAGGACAAGGAGCCTCCCATTTTTCTGGAGGGCACACCTAAGCCCTAAGCCCAAGCAGAGACAGACCTGTCTCTGCAGAAGGAAGGGAATCCCTGACCCACAGCTGCAGCTCTACAGGCCAGGCCCATCTCTGGAGAAAGAGAAACACAGATCACTGGAAGCTGTACAGCAAAACAGAGCACATGTTATGCAATTTCCATTTCTGCTGACAAACAACATATTTATAGGACAGGTAAAATAAACTGTGTAGCCTGTAAGGCTCAGCAGCCTGAAACTAGGAAGCTAAGACCCAGAGGGCAAGGAATTGGTTCCTGATGTTAGCAAATGGGATGTCATGAAAATTAGACAATTAAAATTTAAAGCAGTAGAGAAGACAAAAGAGCAGGAATCACAATAGCCAAGTCTGATGAAGAGCTGCTCCTCGGGTACAGGACGATAATGACGCTAAGCATTTTTCTACTAGATGGCAGTGTAGTGTCACACTATATAAAAGGAATTCTAGAAAGAAATTGCTTTGTATTTCAAGTGAATCTGTGCTTGGACTTGACTTCAGATAGCAAGATATATAACAGCAGCCTCTTTGTAGAGGGACCTGCCATTAGTCTCACAGTGCAATAGGAATGATACTCCAGTTCCTAATTTCCCAGCAAAAGAAGGGGGAAAACCACTGAAACCCTGAGCAGTTCTGCTACACAGCACAACTGCGTGCACAGCCACGGACAAGCTCCTGAGCTGTTACAACTTAAGGCAGGCTCTGATCAAACAGCTCCAGGAGCAGTGGAAGCAGCCCTCACTGCTCAGGGGAAGAAGCCAGCTGAGCTTCTGAAAGGCAGGGGCAGCGTTTGGGTAATCCCCTGGCTATGGGCAGGGGAGGTTGGCAACTTCACAGGAAGGTGCAGGGATGAAGAGAGAGCTGTGCCACTAAAATTCAAAATGCAAATACAAAATAATCAAGGTTAGGCTGAAGAACAATGTAAATATTTGCAGATAACTCAGCCATAACAGTAACCTTTACTTTGCAAGGCCGCCATCCGCATAAACCAAACTTCAGGTGCCAAGAAGATACAGCGGCTCACCAACACTCCCAAAACCAACATTAATTCCTGGCGTACACAGGAGCTCACTACAGCCAAAGATGGAAAAGCTCTGGGGGAAGCTCGCAGGCAGAGAGCCGCTCCGGGGGTCCCCGAGCTGTAGGACTGCCAGGCCCGTTCCTGTGACACCGGGCTCGCCCCACCGGCGGTCACAACCGCGACAGCCGGCGGGACATCACTGACATCACCTCCCTGGCGGCGGAGCGGGGCAGGTTTTGTTCGCTCCGCAGAGCTCGGGGCGCGCTGCGCCCACCGCGGTGGCCCCGGGCCGGTGCGGCTCCCGGAGCCCTCGCTGCATCTCGCGGTGCCGCTGCTCCGTGCCGGGATGCTCGGGACACGCCGAACCCCCCCTCCCTCCGCCGCAGCATCCCCGCCACGGCTGCGCCCCGCGGGGCCATCGCCCGTCCCGCCGCCGCCGCAGCCCCGGGAGGAACCGGGCTCCACGGGAAGCCCCTCGGGGCACCGCCTCACCTGGAGGGCCGGAGCCGCACCTCCTTCTTGCTGTCCACCACGGAGGGCACGCAGTTGGTGAGCTCGGTCCAGTCGGCGTGCAGCCCGCAGCTCCAGCCCGTGGAGAAGCGGGAGAAGAGCCAGGTCTCCCGCTTGCCGGGCCGGTGGCAGGTGCACTTCTTCTGCCCGGCGCGGCACTCGCAGGGCTGCTCCAGCTGGATGTTGCGGACCAGGTGCCGCCCGAAGGTGGTGCCGCCCGTCTTCTGGATGTGCAGGAACACGATCAGGTCGTCCCCCTTGATGTTGAAGTCCACCCGCCGCAGCAAGTCGTCGGCGGAGAAATTGAAACGGGGTACGAAACGCGCCGGCGTCTCGTCCTCCGCCCGGTACGGGTCGGCGGCGGCGGCGGGGCTGAAGGCGCGGAGCCGCAGGAGCTGGCACTCGGTGCCCGGGCAGACGTACTGCAGCACGATCACGGCGAAGAGGAAGAGCATCACCAGCGCCAGCAGCACCTTGTGGGACCGGTCCTCCATCGTCGCCGGGAGCGCCGCGCATCGCCGCCGCCGCC
>VZRZ01003122.1:288873-342715 GCA_013398175.1 Climacteris rufus | reverse complement strand
ACCGGGACTGGCACCGCAGCGGGGCCGGCGTTCCCGTGACGAGCAGCCGCACACGGTGCTCTGAGCGTGGCCGGCCCGGGGCGCACCGCGGTGCTCCGTCCACGTGTGTCCGGGCCGGGCCGGCGGCGGGAGGAGCACCGCAGCCTGGGCAGTGCCCGCCTGGCCCTGTGCCCGTCCCGCCGCCCGGGTGCCCGCGGGCAGCGCGTGGCCCTGGGCGGAAAGTGCTGTTCCAGCAGGGAACGTCCCATTGATGGCATTGGCACCTCTGCGGTGCCGCCTTCCAGCCCGTCCATCGCACACTTCCCCGTCGCTCGGCACCGAGCTGTGCTTTCTCTCCACACTTCCCACCAATACCCAGTTTTTTGGGTTTGTTTTTGGGTTGTTTTGGAGGCAGCGCATCTGCTGTTTCTCTTGATGCCCCAAGTGGTTTCTGTTGATTCAGGTAGCAGATACCTGTGCTATCTCTGTCAGCATATTTTGAAACCTCTCTGCACAACGAGAGTGTTCTGTAAATAAAACAATAACAACAAGGACTCTGTGGATTTATCTCTGATTACAGTCCTGTGTATATTTATATGCAAATGATGTTTAGCCCTCCGGCTGCTGGCGGCCGTTCAGTGGGGCCTGTGGGAGCACACGGGTGCTCACCCCGTGTTCACCCCGTGCCATTCCACAGGGACACCCACCCGCCACGTGCCAAAACCTGGCAGGGCCGTGGATCACAACACCACCACTGAGCCTGAGGCTTTCCTTTCCCTTGGTGCAACTGATGTGGCAGTTAATGTCTGTGAGAATGGCAGCCTTGCAATAAAAAGCAAGAAAAAGTCAGGTTTCTGCCTGAAGGAGATTTTCACCCCATCCCCAGTGTCCTGTCCTTCAAGGAAAAGCAGCCGGGACAGGACCGTGGGTTTGGCCACCCCCAGTTTGACTGCTGTGCTCCGATATGTAACTGATGGGCTCAGCTGCAGATAATACAGAGGTGCAGCCTCTCAGTAACCCCTGATCCCAGGTAGGGCTGGAAATGTCTGAGCTTCTCCTTCCCCTCCCCACTGCAACACCTCAGCTTTCGCTTCCCTGTCCCTTGTGATGCCTCTGTTTCTCTGCCTGGCCAATCAGCCTAGAGCTGAATTTTCTGATATGCACAGCAGGCAGCGAAGAAAATAATTTGTAAACACTCTCCCAGACCTTTATTCATCATAAAAAGGAAAAAAAAATATCCTGCCTCTTTTTTTCCTCCTCTCAAGCAATTCTCTCTAAATAATTTCACAGGTACATGCGGTGTTTGGAGGTGATGTCTTTATGGTTTTCATTCTTGAACAACCTATTCCATCTTTCCTATTTTTTCCAGTTGTCTATAACATTTTGAAAACATTTACACTCACGATAATAGGCAATTTTATCACAAAGATTCTAGGCATGAGAACTACTGAGTTAATTTGCTTCTGTTTGGATCTCCAAAATGTATGGATGGCACCATTTAATGAAAACTCTGTGTTCTGAAATTCAAGCCTTAAAATAATAAAGATGTTTCTGTGCTTTATATCCATCGCTCTCTCACAGTCGTTCATATAAAAAAATATGTTTGCCTCCAGTTTTATTTATTTTACATTATGAAATAACAAAGATGTGTGGTGGTTTAAAACCAATCCTGAATGCTAATACATGAGAATTAAACGGAGAGAATAACAATGGCCCAATGTCTATGTTAAATTAATATATACTATAAAAGATATGATGCATACTGGGTTGGTGTTCCCAGCAGAGCCATTATTTTGGAATGGGCTAAACAAACAATGATCATCCTTTCAGTAATGAGTGATGGTCTCCAGTCTGCTGCCTTCTCACTCGCAGTATGTAAATGATGCTCTCGAGCTTTGATCCAGGGACACAAAACATTTGTTTAGGCACTAAAAAAATGAAAATTGCCCTGAACTAGATAAAAGTAGGACAGAGCAGAGCTGTTAAGGTTTCACAGCATGGGCAAGATTTGATGGCTGGCGGGGCAGCTGGTTTAAGTTAAGAGGTCAAGCAAAACCACTGAGCGCCTAGTAACACCAGCGGAAAAAAAATCTCCACCTCCTTCTCCAAACACAGTAACCCTACAGATCTCAAATACACAGTTCCTGTTCCCACTCCCCACACACGAGCCTTCTCTGCGGGCACAGGGGACCCCTCACCCCGCGTCTCTGTGCACGATTGTGCCTGGAGGAGCACGGGGGCACGGCCACTGCTCCTCTTCTCTCCCACCTTTGGGCATCCTCTGCCGCTGCCTGGCCCCTTCTGCCCCCACCCTGGCAGCAGCTGCTCCCCTCCAGTACAGCAGGGCCAAGCTGAGCTGGTGAAGGATCCCATCTGGGGCTGACATCCTCCTTATTACTCACGGCAACGTTCAGAAAGTCGGGGGTTTGTGTGCAGAGGCACCGGGTGTTTGCCCAGATCAATAAAATGCTTTGTGCTTCAAGCCCTAGATTGATCTTCCCTGCTTTAGGAAACTGTTGTTAGCTCATGGGTTGGGGCTGATCATCACATCCCTGTGTACTTCCTGAAAACCTTTGTTTCCACAGCATCTGAATTTCACCTCCGCATTTGGCTGGCAAATGGTGACTGCCTGGCTCTAACAAAAAGAAAACACACATCAGCTTTGAGATAAGCAGGCTCTCAGTGTGTAAACCAGAGCTTTATTAGGCATTAACAGCTCCAGCTTGTTGAAAGGATCAAGATTTCATGTCAGTTCAGCCAGAGTAGGTTCCAGTGTCCACTGTTTGGCACAGGTATGGGCAGGAGTGCAGCCAGCTGTGAATCCCTGACCAGAAGGGCAGGACTGGGCTGTGGCAGTGCTGGCCAGGGCTGGGGTAACCTTGACTGCTGAGGCACTCACAGCTGCTGGGAGGATGAAGTCTTTTTCAGATGAGAGGGGAAACCATATTTGCACAATAGCACAATTAGAATAACTTGATTAAAAGCAATGCAAACGAGCCATTAACTTTGTTTTATCTCCTTGTAATGTGATTCATCTTACAGTACCTGTGCAGGAAGAGGGAGAAGATAAAGTACAGAAAAGTCTCTTGTGTCATGAAAATAGAATATTTATTAAAATAACAAACACAACCATCCCCAGCCCAACTGTTGCAGCTTTCCTTTATGGAACTGTCTGTCTTGTCTGGAATAGCTGATGTCTGAACAGGTTTGTGGCCAGGGCATTCAAAACCACTTTTCCCATCATTTGTCCTCAAAGTGATGAAGTGGATGCTCCAGCCTTGTCCCCAGATGTCCCAAAAGGACCTCTCCCTCACCACTTCCATAAGATGTGCAAACCAGCAACTTTGATAATTTTACTTCTCCTTTGAGACTGGGTAAAACTGGATAATGGAGTCAAAAGGTATCACCAGAGGACAGACAGCACAAAGACACCACCTTGTTCCCGGAGGAAACAGGGCTTAAAATGAGTGGAAAAGCACAAAGTAACAAGATGGTTATTGTAAGGGAGGAGAAGCAAGACCAAGAGCATGGAAATGTCTGGGAAAGCACCAAAGAAATGCTGTGGTGGAAGAAAAATGGAAGCTCTGATAGCATTTCATAGAATAAGGCCCTTATCTAGAAAAAGGGTATGCAAATGAGCAAAGGCATGGAGCAGTGGGGTGATGAGTAAAACTAATTAGAAAATGAGGCTTGATTATTCATGGACTTGACATATCAGAGAGCAGCTAATCAAAGGAATAATACAAATTTGCATATTTTTTGTGATGTGGGCATCAAAGCCTTGCTTCTTGTCATTATGGCATCACTGCTGCTGGTTCCTAAAACCAAGCCCACTTGATGCAAGCGAAACGTCTTGCTCCGTATTTCGAATTGGGCCTTGGAAAGGCTGAGGTGTTCAAAAGAGCTCTGTTTGTTCGAGCTCTTCAGCTGATCTTGCATTTATCTCTACTTATAGATCTTACCTCCCTGAATACAAACATTGCCCAAAGCTTTTTGGGTGTGTGGCAAACTGGGCAGCCTTTAAAAGCTTGAGCCAAAGACCTGGAAACTCAAGGGACCCACCTTGCAAGATAATCGCAAAATAATCCCTTACAGTTTCATTTTGCTGCTGACTGATTGCTAAATAAACTTTCTCTAAATCCCACATGGGAAGATGGACTTGGCAAGAGGTATTTCCATAGGATTTGCTGGGTGCAGGAAGCTTTCAGCAGTACCTCCTTCTCAACACATGGCACCAGAAACCTTCCGTCCAGGATGTTCATTGCAGCAAAAATTGGATTTGCACCATCACTTGGAGCCACACAAAAGGCAGGCTAGCTTTCAAGTTACAAGGTATCAACAGTATTTCCATCTCACACATAGGTCTCAGTCCTGTGAAAGGTTTTAAAGGAGGACCTGATCTGGGACTGACACCTGGCCGTGTACCAAGTGTCTGGGCAACAGTTGGAGAGTGAATAAATGATACTGTCCCATCACCACTGATTCTTTCCCAGCATGAAACTGGCTGAGAAACTGCTGAAACATTAAATTCCCTTTTGATGAGGACAGCCTGGGACAACTCCAGGGAACAGGATCCATGGGGATGAAAGTGCTCTTTCAAGTATGCCTCTGAATCAGTGGGAAAAGTGAGAGGTTGGGATCGCTCCCGCCACTGTTTGCTTGTCTGGATAATTACAGTGATGGGTATATTAATACCATCTGGCATTAGATCCAAAGAGCAACCAGGCATTGAGAGAGATTACTGGTGAGGTGTGTGAAGCACCCGTTTGGAGGTGCTTGTGAGCAGATTAGGAGGAATTAGAAAGGGTGTGAGCCAACAAAGCCCAGGGCTGCAGGCCATATGGTCCCAGGGACATTTTGTGCCCACTTTGAAGGTATATAATGCAAAAGTGGTGTATCCGACCTAGTTTAGGACAAAACCTGCAGCATTTGTCTGATTAAGGTAGATAAAAGACTAAGATAATGTAGAGTGGCCTTCAACAATGATTTTACACTGAAGAAAAAGAGAAAAGGGCTGTTAAAAGACTCATATAAATATTTATTGAATCTCCCTAAAACTAAGGGGGAAATAATTTCACGTGTCCCTTAAAGAACAGTGGGGAAAGATGTAATACTACCTCATCCTATCTCAATACGTAGTCCTGTGTGGAATGAATACAGTGGGATTTAGTCCAAAGGCATTCAAGACATCTGAAAGGTGAAATTTACTCTTCACAGTGAAATTCTTGCAGTTTAAATACACTGGTTTTGAAATAGATTTAATTAAACTAGTAACACCTTTTGCCTGGACACTCTTCAATCCTTGAGTAGTTAGTATCAATTTAACTTAATTCGGTGTTATTCTGTGTACAGACTGCATCCTGGATGCTGTATAAATATTTGCTTATTAAAATTGATGCTGAATTTGGGCAACACAGTCTTGTGGAATTAACCTATGTGAGAGAAGATTGGATGCAGGAGCAAAAAAAATAATCTCAGGACGAGGTCTTAAATTTCCATAGATGTGTTAATGCAATTACCTAGGTTTTTAAATGAATGAAAGAATAAATGAAGGTGAAGCAAAAAGAACCTCAAGCATTACCAAATATTAATAAAAGAAGCTTTGAGGACAGCTTCTTCCAGCAGCAGGGCTGATGAATCTTCAGGGAGTGATCCCATAGTCCAGTGAAACAAAGAAACACTCGTTTCACAGTGAGGTTTTGCAATTGCAGATTTACCAGGAACAGCAAATAAATAATTCACAGTTTCTGAAGATGCGAAGATAAATTTTCTTTGTTTTACTTCAAATCCAATCGTGCCAGCTGCTAAAGGCCTACAGCAAACATCCCCCTACAAAATAGAAAATGAGGGACAAAGCAGGAGTTTCACATTCCAGTTTTGTGTAAAAAGACTCCTAAAAAAGAAAAAGCTCTCCTTCCTCTGTAGCCCACCCCCCACACACACACACTGCTGCCCTGAGTCCCCAGGGAAAGAGAATATTTGTGTTATATTACACTGAACCTTCTGTAAAAAGGAAACAAAGATACAATCAAACATTTGAAATTTCACCACAGCAGAATTCAGAAGAAACTCCCCAGCTGAACTGGATGTAAATAACAATATTGAGTACAGCAATTTCTTGTGGTTTCCCAAAAATACTCGGGGTTCATAGCATTACAGCACTTTGCAGTAACTCACAGAAAACCAGGGCGTTGTGAATTTATGTCTCCTGGTCCTAAACTCTAGATACTGGTTCCTTGCCCTGGGCCAGCTTCCCCCAGGCACTCTGGGCCAGCCCTGCATTTCCATTACTACAGTCACAGGCTGCTCTTGGAATCCCTCTGTGCAGAGATGCTGCCAGTCCTGCATGTGCCTGAGCTGCCACTTCACTGGATCAAAATAGTAGCAGCTATTTTAATCCGCTGCTGGAAGACGTCTGAAGAAATTCCTTGCAATCCCTCACTTCTCTTCCCAGCTGACAGAGCCACGTGGCAGGGAGTGCACGTGCAGTTCGTGTCCCCTGGCCAGAGCCTTCCTTCCTTCCTTCCCTGGATGGATGTGGGGGACCCTCTCCGTGCTGTGAGCACCTCTCTGTCCATCGGGGCTGAGCAGCAGGGGCTGGCCCCATCCTGATCTGAGCCTCCTGCTCAGCACTTTGGGAATGCTGAATCCGTGGAGAGGATGAGCAGCAGACTCAGCACAGCCTCAGCATCCCCTTGCCCATCTGATGCCAGTGTGAGTCCTTCACACCCCAGGCTGAGGGCTGCACAGCCAAACACTTGCCATGTGTATTACAGCATCTAGTCCAACACTGCTGGAATCAGGGAAACCAGCAGATGACCTCTTCTGTGCCTTGAACCTAACTGCTCAATGGTATAATCAGAAATTAAATGGGCAGAGGAGAGGGGGTCGATGCTTTTGTTCCTACCCTGTCACACAGGATCCACACTGTTACACACAGATGTGCATGCACTGGGTGACTGTGCAAAAATTACCTGTGCAAAGAGAGGGTGAGGGTGGGTATTATCATAATGCTGGCTCCAATCCTTTCCCTGCTCATCTTTTCTTGCTAAAGATAAGCAACACATAACGATGTGGCCTTACGCACCAAGGCGGGGAGGACAGCACCTCTCAATACCAAAATTCAGCAGATTCCCTACAAGGATATGCATCCTCCTACTACACTGAGCTTTTATGGACCTGCCTAAGTCTCAAGTGATACAACAGTGCTCCAGGAGTTCCCTCTAACTCTGAATTGTCAAGAGACTCTGGATAAATTAATCTGGCAGTGACACTATGCAGAACACTGTAACAACCAGAAGAAAAAATAGCTTATCAAAAATATTATTTTCTTTAATGCAAATAATCAAACTTTAAATTATTCCATCTGTCACTTTCATCTGCACCCTGTTTCATTGGCTGGTTTTTGCTCATTAAGATAAATTTCAAGCCAGCAGATCATTTTTACCTTCAGGGCTTTGATGAAATGTAGTGTTTGGGACTTCCTCCCCTCCTCCATTTTTGACAGCCACGACAGAGGAATATGTGTTTCTCTCTTATGCTGCTCTGCAATTGTATGGAATGGTTTTGACCTTCCAAAAGGGAAACACACCACATTCAAATTCCTCCTCCTTTCCCCTATGGGACTAGGAGCTGGCCAAACCCCTCCAATAAAAGTTTCCCACTCGACCTTGCATCATAAAACCCTCTTTTCTTTGTTACTCTCTCTCCTCAAAGCTTCCTCAGCAAACCTCTAGCCCTTTCAAGATGTGGGATGGAGAGCTTCTATGTTGTGCAAATGGTTCAAATCTCTTTGTTTCTTCCCTGAACAGACATAAAAGCGGTTTGTTGGGTCCCTCACCTCATAACCAAACACAACTGTACTCTGTGCACTCTGCATGTTACAGCTCTCTGTGCTTTCAGCCCCAATGACTTATTTTACTGTAGGTGTAATTATGCATTGGAGTGGTTTCATGAGGGATGTGATAAATCATCTGCCACTTAAAGTCTTTAAATCAAGGCTGGGTGTTTTCAGTGGGGTCTTGGTCTGTGCCTGCAGCACAAGGAGGCTCCCAGTGCATTTACAGGAGGGGATATAATCACATGGTCATGGTCAGCCATGGTATTGAGGAATTAGGGGGTGGGCGGGATGGCCTTTGTCATGCAGGATGTAGGATTAGTTGGACTTAATGGTCTGTTTTGGCCTTTAAATCTGTGAATAGGGAAAAGGAAAGAGGAAAAAGAAAACAAAAAAGAACAAAAGTCCCTATTATAGGCAGCATGTTTCTGCCTTCTGAAAGCAGAGCCAGAGGGACTGCAAGCAGCTGGGACTAGAAATGAGTGCTGAGCACCCCTGTGCATCGCCCCTGCTCCCAGAGCTCCCCAAGCTCTCCGAACAGGGGCTTGCAAACAAAGGCAGGAGCCCAACCCCACCGGGATTTGCTGACGTCTTTCAGAAAACAACAGACGTGAGCACACGCACAATACTTAAATGATTTTCAATTTTTTTCTCCCCTTGAGGTCATTTTAGGTGTTCCAGAACTAGAAATCTAATGTTTTTTCTATTTCTAAATTAAGCTAATTAAAATTTTAATCTGGGGGACATTATCTTATTGTATAATTAGAAGAGCTTATATTGCAGTGGTTTGGTTAGTACCAATCCTTTTTGCTGTAAATTGTGTTTCATTAATTGAACAGAGCTTAGATAGGTGCTTATAAGGTACTAAGCCAACTATCTGTTCTTAATAAAATACCCAATTCTCCCTTGCAGCTATACCTCCTCTGAGCCTGTATGCTTTATGTTATAATAGTTTTCCTTTAGTGAAGGTTGGGTTATTAGACCCGTGATCCACACGGGAATTTCAGGGACTATAGGCACCCTCATAGACACCATTGTGGCCTGACTTCACATAGCAAACACAAAGGATCTTTGTTGGAAAATGGCACATCCAAACCCTACCCATTGACTTGCTGATATCATCTGCTTAACCATGGGTTATTGCATAATTAATTACTCCCTGCTCACTATTAAGTCCCAAAAAATCCTTCCATAGACTAGACTGGTATTACTCTGCCATACATTTAAAAGAGATTATTGTTAATTAATTTAACTTGTCTGCATACCTAAAACTCAGCTAAGCCCTCTATTGTGTTACCTGCTGTCATTTCAGATGTGTAGGACTTCCAAACTCCCAGAGAAATAGAAAAGGATTAAATCCATCTACAGAGATATAAAACAATTTAAGAAATAAGTTGCTTTCTAACAGCTTCCCCAAGGCCCGGTGCAAAGCAGGAGCTGGGATCTGGCAGAGCCCTTCCTGCAGGTTATCCATCCCACCAGGAGTCAACTTCCCTGCAGGACTTTTGAGCCAGTGCTTTCCAAAGACACTAAATTTCCTGAAAGTGTAAATAGCACATTAAACCACAATTTATCTACTCCTGGGGCTAAGGTATCCGAACTGGTGAACATAAATCACTCAGAATACGTATGATCTACTGACATATTTCCGTTCTAAAATAGGAGTCTGACACACATAAATCCTCACAAACGCTTCTGCAGAGCCATCCCCACCCCACTCACCCCAGGCACGGTCACCAAATCTGCATGGGAACCTCCACGATGCCTGAGGCTGATGTGGATGGGCTGAGGGCTCTTGCTGCTGCCACAACAAACCGGCAAATAATTACATTAATAATGAGCCAGACCTTCCAGCTGGCCAAGATACAGGAGCCAGGGCACCTTTTGTTAGTAAACCATTTCAGATGTATAAAAAACCCCAAGCAACTTTCTGTCAAAACCAAGCAGCTCCATGCAGCAGAAATCCCTCGGATAAGAATTGCTATTTTTTTTCCATAAGGAAAGCAGAAAACAATTTGGGTATAAAAATTCTTGTTTATGGTCTTTCGGGGTTTTGTTTGTTTGTTTGTTTTTGCGAAGCACACACAAAAACCCTCAGAAGAGGATCTGAAAACACTGATTATTCCTTAGGTAGCGGCTTATTCTGAAAAGAGGGAGACTTTGAGTAGAAGGTTGCGTCCAAACTTTTTTTTTTTTTTTAAAGTGCAATTTTATTAGGCTCTCTTGTCAGCTCCCCTTCACGAGCTGCTTTGGGATTTAGGGGCTGACAGCAGCGCTGTTAGCCAGCAGGGGATCAGGAGGGGAGCTGCGGGGATGGGGAGCTCTCAGCACGGAATGAGCAGGCGCCCGGAGCAAAGCTGCAGCTCCAGGAGCCGGGCTCGGGAGCGCTGCTGAAGCCGGGGAGAGCCGCGGAGCTCGGGCACAACAACGCCGAGCTCAGGCACTCACCTGCTCTTTCGGGTCTTGTTTGGAAATCAACACAAAGTTGCTCCACGGCTGCAAAACAGACAGCACTAAACCAGAATCCATTTGCTAACCAATAACTAATTTCCAGAGCAGTCGGTGACTGCTCAAGGTGAGTCCCAGCAGTCCTCTCTGGGTTTAATTTCCACACTGGTTTTGTTCAGGATGCAGTCCCTGCACCGGCACCTCTCCAGCACTGGCATTTTCCAGGCTGACAGCCAAAGGGATGCTCAGGCAGTCGTCCCTGCAGACAGAAAGCTAAAGCTGGTTTGCCTTACATTTCCTCCAGGAAGAGCAGGATGGGGAACAGTGGTTTGCATCCTGGGAAGAGGTCTGGGCTCTTCACTCAGATGTGGAGTTTGCTTGCAATGGGTGTTGTACCATGCTTGTGTCAGGGAATGGTCTCTGCTGGCACCAGACCCTCCACCTCCCTGCCACCACTGCCTATAGAGGTGTGTATCTCACTAAGGTGATGATGGATCAGTCTCAACTACCTTGACACTCAAAACTGAAGGTGTATTTGCTTAACATCCCATTGTGTCACCCTTCTTGAATTCTGTTTCAGAGATCCTGAAGCATGGGATCACAGCAGTGTTGGTGGGAAGAACCTCTCATCCACCCTCCTCCTCAAGCAGGGTTATTACCAACAGTAAATGAGCTTGGCCATGGCTTTGTCCAGCCAGGGCATGAAAAGCTTCCAGGCTGTGGATGCCACAATCCCCCTGGATGACTATGCATGTTTCACAAGGAAGAAGTGTTCCTGATGTCCAATTTGAGTCTCCCAAGCTGCTGTTGCCCCTTGTAGCATCATTTGTCTTTACCAAGGAAAGTTTGGCTCCATCATTTCTTCAGGCAACTGTAGGTTGCTATTAGCTCACTCCTTCACCAGCCTAAAATAGCCCAAGACACATCAGCTTGCAGGGCAGGCATCCCAAGCCCCTGAAATCTCCATAGCCCTACTCTCCAGTTTCCTCAGGCAAACAGGGATCAGCCAGCTCTGGTAGAACAGGTCTAGGTCTTGGTACTTCACAAATACATCCCAGTCCCTTGGAGCCAGGCAAGCAAAGCCTGCCCAGTCCACCACTGAAGGGGACACAAAACTCTCCCACACATCTTCTCCAACAGCAGTGCTGAGGCACCAACAAGCAGGCAGAAAGGAGAAACCATTCAGCTAGGATTTGTCCTGTTCACTGAGTTGTCTGAAAACTGCAGCTTGAGTAGGCATTAAAGCAGCTACAGTCTCAGTGGCTCAGTAGATGTCCAATATTTGGTGGCATTCTGCCACCAAAGCCTTCTCAGCCTCCCGTCTGAGTGAAGTCCTCCCTTTCCACTTAACTTCCTAGTTTACATGGCAAAACAGTGTCCCAAAATATTCCTGTGGTACATCAAACAATCTTGCTGTCAGGCCTCAGATTTCAGTGTGATCAGTAATGAGTGCACCAGGCATCAGAATTGGGTTGTTAAAATATCTTTCATGATGAACAATGTAAAATAAATGCAGATAAATTGTATTACCCTGGGTCATTTAATTTTAAGTGCAGCAGCCTCTGTATTTTTTTTGCCACTTAAGCGATATGCAGCATGAAACAGCACAAATAAATACAGATGTAGAGAACATTAGATACACTTTGTAAGAGCAAATTATGCACGTTCACATTTCATTCTAGTTAGATCAAAATTAGATGGTTTTCCTCCATTATCTCAGTGGATACACTAAAAGTCAGTGATTTATGAAAGAAACCAGTGTGAATGCCATTATAATTGATTAACCTAAGAGACTGGTGACCTACTTATAGATATACAAATACGATTATAATTGTGCAGTAAGTAATTGAATGTTCTGCAGGATTTCTTTATAATGTGACTGTAATGCATAAAAATAAGAGGTAGATAAAAAGCTTCAATGCTGTGCATGCTCTAAGATCCTAGGAGAGGTGCTGAGTGCTTCCTGCTCCGTCCTGTCAAGGTGAACAGGTGTTGAGACCTTGCAGAATCAACCCACTCCTGAACAGCAGCATTTCCCTGAAAAAGACTGTCCTGTGGACAAAAGACTCCACTGTGTTTTGTGGCTGGGATAAATTTAACATCCTGAGCAGATCTCATTGTGTGGGAGATGCTGCACCCAGATCCTTCCCAGGTCATCGCTACTGGAGCCCCTTTTCAAAGGCCGCCTTTGGGTCAAGAAAGGGGGACAGGCAGATCCAGACCAGAGGCCATGTAGCTATAAAATGAAGCTATGGGTCCCTGTTTCTAAACCACCCCTTTGCAGTGGGGCTCAGCACTGCTGTGGTGGGTTTGGGACTGCCACCCCTCAGGTCTCTGCCAGCTGTGACTCTGAGTCCAGCACTGCTGCTGTGTCTCCCAAGGGGTATGAGTGCCTGCTTGCCTGTGCTGCAGTCACAGGACACAACAAAGAGCAAGAGCATCTCTGCCTCCACTCCTTTGCAATCCACATACAGAACAGGGACAACAGATGGAGACATCCCCAAGTGCTGGCAGCTCATGGGTTGAAGCCTAAAGACCTTACCTAGACCAAGCAAATGTCTGTACCTTGCAATCCTAGGCAATGCTCCTTGACTGTTAAGTTTCCCAACACCTTGGCAGTGTGCATCCTGCTGGACAGTGTGCCAGCATCACCCAGCCCACAGCTGTCTGGTGGCCCTCATGGCATTATTATGTGTCACAGATTTTCCTGTATCTTTTGCTGCCAGTCACTTCTTCTGACTTAATTTGTCTGAACTCCCCTGCATGGACACGGGTGGCAGGGCTAACCTCTGACAATGACACACACCAGCTCTCTGCAGAACAAAATTCTAGATTCCTAATTTGAATGACTAAATATACCAAAGCCCAGTGATGAATTATTTAAAATCTATACAAATTTTGATGCTGCATACTGAGTTAGAGACTTGAATGCACCTCTGCAATTATGAGTCCCTTTGCCTACAGCTCCATCATGGAAAAACATCCATTTAAACCCTCTGGGATAAATGATCTGTTACAATTCCCTGGACTGGAAACCCTGGAGATGATGTGGGAGCCAGGAGTTGCCAGGATGGGATTGAGTTAATTAGCACTGTGTCTGAGGAGAGCCGTAACAGCATAATGAAACAAATAGAATAAAAGCAGTCTAAAGTGACTCCAGTGGATTGATGGGCGCTCACTGCTGACTGTGGAATGGTCAGGGTTGTACCCATGCCTGCATGGCTCTGCATTTGTCATGCATTGCTCATGCTGGGGCAGGTGGATGGGGAGGAGGGTGGGTCACTGCAGCTCTGTGAGAATTCACTGGCATGGTGTATGCTGGGGGAAGAAAGGTGGAAACAGTTGCCAGCAGCCCCTTTCTGCTACAGCACACCTGGCTCAGTGTCAGCCTTGTTTGTGAAGGGCCAAAGCCAACACCCCCTAAACCCTCATGCTGGAATGGGGTCAGGTCCAGCACACACTGCTCCTCAGAAGCCACAGTCAGAGATGCCCTGTGGCACCAAGAATGCCTGGCTCCCAGAGGATAACCCCGCATACAACTCCTGCATCAGCTGAAAGTGTCCCACTGCTGGTGAGGGGCCCTGGGAGGGCTTGCAGAACTTCTGTCTCCGTGCATCCTGCCTGACTCTTGTCAAGCAAGTGCTGGCAAAGGCCTTGCTATGCCCTGCAGCAGAGCAGTGTGTCCATTCAACTGCAGAGCCACAGACATTTAGAGCACACCCCAGAGAAAAGTTTGCATCCCACCTGCCAAGGAGTTACCTCTAAGCTCGGCACGCAAGCGACTGGATGACGACGGCTGTGTTTGCCTTCATCCATCCTTTCCAGTGCTGACAGCTGCCGAGGGATGACTGGCAGGTTCTGCTTTTTCTGTGTGTTTTGCATTCTTTTCAATATTCAGTTGTCTGGAAGAGGAATATGTTGGCCCCAGCAATGCTGCATTTGAGAGAGGTGCTGGCTTCTTCAGTGTAAATTGTACAGCGTATTTTTACAGTCGGCATAAAAATACTGACACTGCCTGTATGGATAGCTCTGTTATCATGCCTGGGGCCAATAAAGAAAATGTAAGGAAAAAAAGAAAGCCACAAGTTAAACCCATACTTTACAGCAATCACACTCTTCCTTTTAATTTTTAAACTTCTCAAATCCTAGCTTCCATTAAAATGAATCAGTAAAAGATAAACAGAGCTGCCAGGCTGCGCTGTTTTGAAACAGAGAGATGACTCCCAGTTTGGCCAACTATTCTGACTGCCAAACGTAATATACACTAAAATGACAAAGCATAACAATGCAAAAGACCACGTACTATCTTCAGTCTATATACAGTCCTATCTCTATCTCTACCACAGGGAGCTGGAGCCGTGCCCAGCAGCTGTATCTAGTCCTGAGCATTGCCTATCTACCAAAAACTAGAGAGAACTGCTGAGGACAGGTAGCAGCTCTTAGCAGAGCTACTGAAGTGATACTTGCAGCTTTGCTTAAACAAGAGGACCATAAATAAACCCAGCTTTACTTTCTCCATTGCCAAACTCCTCACTGCTGCTGCAGAGGCCTTTATGTTGTGGCTTTACCCAGCTCATTATTGCCAAAGAGGCAGAAACAGCCTGACCCACACAAACCACACAGGAATTTCATTGCTCCAGCACCTTGACATGCCTCTTTCTACAGAGCTTTTCCTCATTCCTACCAGCAGCAGCTGGGCCAAACCCTCAGCTTCTGCCTTGCCCTGCCTTGCCTTGCCTTGCCTTGCCCCTCTCCTCCTTTCAGCTGCACTCTGCAAATCCAAGCTAATGAGACCTGTGGGGCCAAATGAACCCCTGTGGGTAGCACCTGTGCCACTCTCATTCCCCCACATACATCGGTTGCTCTTCCTTCCTGAGCTTTGCTTGGAGACAGCCCTGCAGTGAAATAATCTCAGCTTCAAGCCCTTTGCGGAAATTAAAAATGACTTGCTTCCAGTTGGATGCAAGGCTTACTAATTTCCCACCAGCATTCGGGTGGTGAGTTTGCCACATGAATAATTGTGTGTCCAGAAAAGTGTTCCACTGGTAGGGTTATTAGCAGGAAGACAGGAATTCAGTTGGAAAGCATTAATAAACCTTGAAGACAACAGCTGTTATGGTGATTGATCCACTATCCAAGTGTACACAACTCATGCAGAATGAAGGAGCAGAGGTTATTGCACCGGGAGGATATGCTGAGAAGTGGGAAAGAAGGCAGGGTTGCTGTAGAGGCCAAGGAGAAAAATTGGTACTGTCAAGTTCAAAAGCATTTAAATAACCCACACATCTTTTCCAAAGCTGACTCAAAATTAGGTTATTTTAGTAGTTTGCAACATTGGCTACTTAAACTGTTACTTGCTTTCCTTTACATGGGTGATGGAAGCAGAAGAGCTTTGTGTGTGTCACAGGAAAACTTCTCTGTTCACTCCCCAGGATCAGCAGATGCTGCAGTACAAAGACTGTAGATGTGCCAAGGAACGTACCCAAATGTGCCCAGTGCACCCAGCCCTCCTCCTGAGGGAGTAATGAAATCACCAATCTCCTTCAAGAGCTGAAAGGAAGATTAAGGAGAGAACTGAGTTGCCCACTGAAATACCAGGAATTTCTGCCCCAGTGTACTGGATCTGTTGCAGGGCTCTCCTGCTCATGAGTAGGTGTTCTCACATTGGGAACACCTCTCCTTTCAGCTTCTGTGCATCAGGGGTTTGTCCTTTGGCACTCACTGGATTAAGTTTGCAGTCTGTCTGGATAAGGATGGTGATAAGAAAAGGAGCAAGTGAACCTAAGTTGGCACGTTTGGCATGTAGGAACACGCACATCTGATGGATCTTGCTCTTCAGCTCCCTTTGCCTCCCTGGAAATACCCTATTCTGCAGGGATATCACATCCATCCCAGCACTATTGCCTTTGCAAGAGCTGAAAGGACAACCCATGGCCATAGCAGAGACAGAGGAGTGGGAATGCAGGTCCCTCCATGCAGGACCACCACTAGGGCTGGGAGCAGGTTGTGATCCACACCAAAGTGTTCACATCATGGCATTACAGTTCATGCCAACTGCACTATGGAGTGGTGAGCTCACTGCAGTACGTTTCTTTCCAAAAGGAAACAAAACCAAACCAATAATAAACCTTTCCAGTTTATTATTTCAGTTAATTGTATGAACCAACAGTATTTCATCCAAACCATTTTATGAAAATAATTGGTTAATGTTTGCAAAACCAAAGCAACTATTTTTCTCCTGCCAGGGTGGCAGATGCAAACATAAAGAGTAACATGTCCATACATCTCCAATCTCAACTTCTTATGGAACAAAATAAAAGCAATCTGGTTGTGAACTGATCCAAAGCAAATACAATATTTCAGAACATGCCACATTTAGTTGGTGGGGCTGATTTATATGATGCAATTTAAAGACCAGTGTGCAAATATGGAGGGGAAGACTATTTCCCCTTCACACTTTCTTACCTCGCAGACATTGTTTTTGTTCTGCATGTAAGTGAGGAGCCCTTGGCCTATGCAGCAGCTGCCTTTGAAGGATGAGCACTGACAGGGTTCTATGGCACTTCCAAAAAGGGTTGTTTTACAGCCCAGAGGTTCCCTCCATCACACAGAACCATTTGCCATTTATTGTGTGATCCGTGACATCATCACACAGCAGTCTTCAAAATAAGTATTGCTGAAAGCTTTCCCTGCCCAACTTCAATTTGCAGGCACTCTCTTTATTCCAAATTTACAGTCAGAAAGAGAGGCAAGGAGAAGGCAGCAGAAGGCTCCCTAGGGAAGTAGTGGAGTCACCAGTCCTGGAAGTATTAAAAAAATGAGTAGATGTGGCATTCACAATATGGATTATTGGGCATGGTGGCCTTCACTCAGAGGTTGGACTTGATGATCTTGGAAGTGTTTTCCAGTCTTAATGGTTCTATGATTCTATGACCTTTCTCAGGGCAGCTGTGTGCACCGGCTCAATGTCAGTGCTGGCAGTGCTGGCAGCCTGTGGCTGTCGCTGAGCCCGGAGTGGCAGGTGGGGATCACCCCGTGCTGTACCATCTCCTTTGTCACACATCATCTGAGAGGCAAAGGGCTCATTGTGTTTGACGTTTCCACAACTCTTTTTCTGAGGAAGTGCTGCTCCAGCCATTGTCTCTGTTCTGTTTTTAGATTTCATGGTCAGTTTCCAAGATTTAGTGGCTTTTCAGCAGGCAGAAGAGCACCTCGGTTCTGTGGCACTGCAGTCCTACTTAGATATAATTGCTGAAGTAAATCAGAAACAAGGGGAGACCTAGTACAAAATGGAAATCATGCGTTTTAAAAGTGAAATTATAAAATAATACAAAAAGGAGAAGAAAAAGGTACCACTAGGATAATTGTCATTTTTACTAAGGAGGTCACTGAAGGATTTTTAAAACTGGTCCAGTCCCAGTTCTCACTTTGCATTGCTAAACCTTGATCCATCCTTTTGCAATGAGCCTAGGCATCCATTCCTTAGGGACCTGCAGGCTTTCTGAATGAAATCCTCCAGCCCTTCATTGTGGGCTGCAGTCAGGAGGGATGCCAAGTGCTCTGGGAGGTTGCTGCTGCTGCCTTGAGCAGAAGTGCTCCTGAGTCCTTCCTCAGCTCAACCCCATCCCACTCTCTGATCCCTGGGAGAACCAAAGCTGTGTGTTGCTTTAAGTCTGTAAAGGGCCAAGTTGGTGTTTTACACCCAGACACCCTCAATATTTGGGCTGCATCAGCCCCACAGCATCACAAGATAGCACAGGCTGGGGTTGCTCTAACTTACCCCTCCCAGGAGAGAGAGAGGTCAACAACAGCAATAAATACATGAATTTAATGCTGTCTTTGCTGTGTTCCTCGTTGCCAGCAGTTGCATTTGTGCATTTTCCACACTAGTGGTGAGGGGTGCTCTCAGGAAGGGCTGAATCCCAGGACTTGGAGAGCCCTGATACCTGGATTTCCTGAGCAAGGCAAAACAGCTGCTCTGTGAATTAATGGAAAATCTTATGGCAATGCAAATAAACAGAAACACTAATTAATACAGATTCAACTAAATTCACCTAGGACTCAAGTTGTTAACCAAAGGTCTTCTTCCCCCACATCTGGATATTGCAAATATTCAAGCAAGACTGGACATTTCCCTCAGCTCTACTAGGAACCTGGCAACTCCCAGGGCAATGAGCTACACTGTAAACTGCTGCACTGCCCAGCCCTGCTGGTGGGTGCAGGATTCCCATGACATTCCAGGACTTTTCTGCAGTGAAATACACTTGACATGGAGGTCAGGTAAACAGTGCTGTGCTGCATTCAGGGGCTTTTTTCAATTAGAGCTGAAGACAGTCTCCGTTGAGACAGTCTCAAAGTTCAGATATTCAGAGGGTTGTTTAGGGTTGAGCATGGTTGAGCTGGGCTAGACCTCTGTTATTTTCTGAACACAGTTTTTTCTGTCATCTTATTATTAATACTCCCTTGATACAGACTCTCCCCGGGCTTGTTCTGGGATGTGCCGTACTCCTTTTTCTTGTGATGAGCAGCATTCCCCTTCCAGAACACAGCCATGACTTGATGACTAAAATTTGCAAAGTCACTTTGTTTCTTATGGAAATCTGATTTCCAGTGCAAAAAGAAGTGCCTTCATTTTCGTGTCAAAGTGGCCTGTTCTGCTCCAGACAAAACTGTGGATGTTTCCGTAATTGCTCACTGACCTGTGTTGAACAAGCCAGCTTAAATGCTATTTTAGCTCAGTATGGCCAGACTTTATCACATTTATTCTATCTAGAAGAAGCCACATCACAAATGAATAACTTCAGTGGGACATTGCAGTATTAGAAAAGCAAATTATCTGGCAACTATTCCCCTTTTCTTCTCCTCGTTATTCACCTGGTTTATAGGGCTATTAACAAATTCACCCCGACTAAAAATGTAGCCTTAGAATAGATGAGACAACCTCACTGCTCTTCCACTTCATGAAGTTTTATTTTGAGTCCCTTTTTCCTCTTGCCCTCTAGAGACTTCATGTGCTGTGACACTTTCTGAGTCTCTGCTGCCAGCCTGGGAGGGTGGCCAGGAGATGAAGCGAGGGGACTTTTTCGGTGCCCTCCCTGAAGGACAAGAGCTCTTTGCTGTAACTACAGTTCTGCAAGTCTTTTTGTGCATCACTGGCACCTCACGTCCTTGCAAACACCTTCCTTCCGCCCATCCTTACCCCAAATCACTCCCATGGTGGGTTGGGCTGGATCTGGCTGCACGTGGGAAGCACAGTGATGCCCTCTTGGATGGGTCAGCCCAGGCACTGGCTCTCCCTGCAAGGTTGCTTCTTTTATTGCCATAGACCCTGCTTGCTGCAAGCATGACAAATGCCAGAGCTCTTCAACCATTTTCCTGTAGGAAAATTAAAGTTTTAATGATTAACCTTTATAAATTACAAGAGCAATACTCTAAATAATAAATAGTTTCTGGCCAGGTCTGAGCTATTATTCTCCAGCATGATATGCTGAGCCCCCATCTGCATTTATTTTCCATACTGTATTCAAGTCCTCTTATGTCATTGAGATAAGCAGTCAGGAGATATGTGTTTTCCAAAATGATGTCCTCATTCATCATTTCTTCCTCGCTGCTCAGCCTGATTACATTTAATTCAAGAAGAAAGAAGCCTTGCCTGGGCCCACTGAGCATATAAGGTTAAAAAAGCAATACAAATGAAGCAACGGCTTCCTGGAGAAATGGCTACAGAACACAAAATAACAGCATCCCTTATCAGCACCGGTGCTGTGTATTCTCCTCCTCATTTTCAGAGAAAACTCACAGCACAAATGACCCATTCATCAAGATCAGTAGGTACAACTCTGCTTTAAACACATATTCACAAAAGCAACCACCCTCCCCATTAGTAGGGAATGAGCTTTGAGCATTAATTTCATCTGATATTAACATAAACCTTAATTATGAATAGAGATAGAGGGGCAAAAGCTTGCTGCAGCCTGAACCCTTTCCAATGGCACTTGGCTTAGGGAGAAATATCTTTTGTTTCTACAAGTTCTTCTCTGTCGCAGTATTTGGCCGCTCCAGGATGCAGCAGGGAGAAATGATGCCAAAATGTGTCTATGCACAAAGTGAGCAGCAGCTTTCAAAGCCTGATGAAAGATATCCTGTGACTTTGTACCCTCACCCTCCCCCTGGCTGCCTGGGGTGCAGGCTCTGGGGTGCCTGGAGCCTCCTCAGTGAGCAGAGGGAGCCTGGGGGAGCGAGGCAGCCCCTACTGAAATGCTTGCTCATCTTCTGCAGGGCTGCAGCCACTCTGAGCTGCTCCTCACCAGCCCAAGCAGAACAGTGCAGCCTGTGCCAGCTCTGAGCCAGGCAGCTCGCTCTGCCCTGCCTCTCAATCCTGCACTCTCCCTGGTGCCAGCATAGCCACTGCTTGTTCCCACATTGCTCAGTGGCAAAGGTGATGCTGTTGGGAAGACCTGTGTGGTGCAGACAGTGGCTCAGCGCTGTGTGGGAGTCCACACACGATGTGGATGGGAATGGCAGTGCAGGTCCTGGCTGGTGCATGGCTCTGCAGTGGCAGCAACAACCACCCCAAGTCCACTCCCCCAGACAAGCTGGGCTGGCTGCTCCAGAGCCAGACTGGCACCCTTGTGTTTGCAGAAGGAATTTCCCACTAGGAAAGGCAGTTTGCATATTTGCTGTAATCAGACTTCAAAGAAATGCCAAAGGAGCCGGGGAAATGAAACACGTACTGAGCCAGCCAAATGGGCAAATAAACACAGGCAGAAAAAGCCAGAGTCTCTGACCAAATGAACTCAGACCAACTCTAGATTTAAAATGAAAATTGAAAAGGTCTTAAAGACAGGGGTGGCTTCCCAGCATGTCCAGAGGGCAGCAGATCCACAGCTCCAAGCTCTGTCCCACAGCCACAGCACCAGTGTAGGTGTGCTGCAGCTCCAGGGCAGCACAACTGCTCATCCCACCTCTCCAAGGGCAGAAGGTCTGTGAATGCACTGGGGTCCCAGATCCTACTGCCTCTCCAGGGCTTAACATGTTGGTTTTTCCCCAGAGAAGTTGATGTTTTCAATAGAAAAATCTTAAAAAAATACTTGGCTGGGATGTCCTGGATTTCCTAAAGCTCCTCTCCTAACACTGTGACACAGCCAACAAACAGCTGCATCACTCAGTTTTGTGATGTTTTGCTCACAGTGCCCCATGACTGCTTTTGAAACACATCCTCAAAGGGACAGAGACACCAAATTCCCATTGAGTGGGCTCTGAAAAATAATTCATTCAAATTTTTCCCTCTCCCCCCGTATGGTTTAAACTAAGCTATTCCTAGGCTTAAGGTTTCACTCACCAGCTGTGGCACTCACTGGGAGTAGTTCCATTGGCAGCCCATGACCTGTCTCTCCCTTGGCATGGGCCAAACAAGCCCATGTTTAACCTGCCCTTGCAGAGGAACCCTGGACACACAGATGTGGGACCGTGGCTGCTGGCACTGCTGCCCTGTATGACAGGCTGGGAAAACAAGGGGTGAAAGTTGTATTATCCCTTTGAAGCTACAAAAGCAGGCAAAATGTAATTATAATCACCCAAACTGGACTTCTGCCAGGACATCAGGGCTAATGGTCTTGCTCTTGCAAGAAGTGCCATGGGATTTTTCTAATGATCACAAGTGGTCAGGACCTCAGTTTCACATCTCATTTGGAAGATAATGAAGAACTCTCCCATTTATTTTTGGTCCAAAGGGAGGTAAGGACAAATTGACTATGTCAAAGGGCATGAGGACTTAGAGATGTAGATTCTTTTGCTCAAGATATCACTGGGAGCTCTGACAGCCAGGAGGGATAGCAGAGGGAAAACAAGAAGCAAGGAGGAAGTGTGTGTGATTTCATATGACTCTTGTTAGTGTTTCAACTTTTCCTGAATCTGCTGTGACTCCAGTGACATTGCTGAAAGGAAGGTGAATCTTTTTTCATATGAGTTATTCCTGCTGTAAAATGTATTTGGAGGGAATGAGTTTTTAAAGCTATCTTTGAGATAATTGGCAAGGATACTCCACTCTCCCATGAAGGTTATGAGTGGGTTACAAGAGGGTCTTCACTTTAAACTCAGAGCAATGAGAAATTAATAGATCTTTCAGTGTCAGTCCCAAGGCAGGGGATCATGATAAACTGGAAACAGGCAGAGATACTCTCTTTAAGTTATGGAGCGAGAAAAGAGAGACGTATCAAACTCCTGGGAGTTACACGAATTCAGACTGATACCTCTGCTGAACACGAGCGTGATGATTGCCAATAAAAGGTCAGTGCAACTGGAGAGGACAAATATTGCCTTATACTCCCAGGAGAAGCCAGCATGATGTCTCCAGACACCCTGCCTGTTGCTTCCCTGGAACATGGAGCTCTGCCCTGGGGAACTGCACCATAATCAGAATACACAAGTGCTCTCTTTGAAAGTGAAAGCTGCTGTGCTTACAGAGAATGATTTCCCTCTTCCAGCCATGATTATTTCCATATCTAAACCCTTTGTAGAACCTGCATTGCCCCTCTTTTTCTGCTCTGAGCACAAGAAAAGTTGATCACAACCTAGAAAGCTGTAGAGAAGGGTTTGGACAAGAGGAAGAATTGGAAAAGGCTGTTCTGGAAGGTCATTATGTGGGTATTGGCTGTTGTATAGATGGAGCTCATGGAGTGGAGAAAGAACTGGCTGTGATATTGATGAGAATGAGTGGTTAAATGAGAGCAGTTTGGGTTGCAAAATATAGACTGCCATTGAGATCAGCACTGGAATCAGTTTAATTAATTTGTATGATCAATAACCTGGAAGGGTGAAGGCACAGACCAGCAAAGCAATTTGTTCATGGTACAAAACAATCACAAAGGAGCCATTAACATATGGGATTATGCTCTCAGCTCAGACTGGGACAAGGTGCATGCAAATAGCACACGGAATGCTGGTAGGGACAGTCTCTAGAGTTGGGTGTGTCCACACAACCAAACAGAGATGAATAATGAGTGAAGCTGAGCCCTCAAGCACAGCACTTGGATACAGGGAGCACGAAAGGCACATTGCAAAGGGACCTCAGACAAAGGGGGGAAACCTGTGCTGGTGTCAGTAGGGAAATGGGCAAATCCTGCAACTCTGTGGGCTTTGATTTCTTTGTGTGGGGAAGAAAACAAATGACATATCAAATGCAAAGAGAGCTCACATTTAGGCATGTTTGCATGGAGCAGAGGCTGAGCAGCGAGGATTTGATGCCCCAGCAGCTGGGAGATTGAGATTGCCCTGTGAGTACACGGATTCCCAAAAGATGGGATGGACAAGGCACGGTGCTGGTGGAGGAGAAGGAGGGAGAACTGGGCTTCATGCTCTTCCTTTGGGTTGAAAAGCATCCTCCATTTCAGCCTTCAGGTGAGCATGACACAGTGTAAAAACACTGGCATCAGGGCTGGTTTTGGGTAAAACTCTGATGAAAAAGTTTTCTCTCTCTATTTGTTGTTGTTGTTGTTGCTGTTCCTGTTTGTTTGGGGTTTTTTTGTTCCTCCTTACCTCCTGGAGGGGAAAGCACATCTTTCCCCGACTTTGGAAAAGCCATATGCACACCTCTCCTGCCTGCACTCGTGCATGAGCCATGCAGGGCTGGAGCCCACCCTGGAGCCAGCTGAGCTGTGCAGCGATGGAAAAGGGGATCTCACAAACCCCCTCCCACTCTGGGGCTGGCAGCGAGGGGGACACGGCTCAGCCGTGGGCAGGGACCCCCGGGAGGGTCCTGGTTCTGCAAAAAGGAACGGGAGGGAGCGCTCAGCAGTGTAAACGTGTGAATGTCGGTCCTTGGGGAGGGAGGCTGAGAATTCCCCTGTGTTTGCTGATCTGCAAACCTTGTCAGGGGCTTTCGATTCTCTCGGAGCACAGAAAGAAAGAGACAGATGCTGAGATAATTGCTACCCTGGCAGAGAACTTATTCTTGTATCCAGAAGGAGAATTACGGCCTCACAGCTGTCTTCAGGATAGAGTGAAAGCATTTTCTCCATGGTACATTGCAATGGCAATTAATTTTCTTGATAAGCTTAAACTAACCTTTATTTTAAAAAGGAAGATAACTTGTTGTGTGAAACATCTTCTAACCTGGCATTTACCAAGGGCAATGGGATAATAATTTGAAAAGCAATTAAAGGTACCTTTTTTGAAGCTTTCCAGTGCCTTTTTAAGGTGCTGCAGAGCCTATGGCCCCTCTTGCTCAGGATGACTCAGTGCTTCTCCTTCTGCAGCACATTTCCAAATGCTCAGAGCCCAGACTTTGGAACCAAACTCCGGTGCACAGGCCTTCTGAAATAGGCAACTATTTATCCTGAAGGTTTGATCAGGATATTGGATCGTTTTCTTGCGTAGCAGCCATGTGAAACAGGAAAAGTTCTTCTCTTCTAAACAAAATTAGTTGGAAAGTCTTTTCGAAGTGTTCCAGCCTTCCAGCAGACGGTGACAAAATGTTATATTCTGAGAGGTGTCCCCTGATCCCAGTGCTCTCTTCCAGTTTTTATAGAAGACCTTTCCCTAGACTAACATTGCTAAAGTGCTTTGGAGAGAAAGAATGCCACATAAATGCTCAGCAGTATTCTATCATAGTAAAGAGTCCCTTTATTTTAATGGAAACCATATTTGGACTGTTGAAAATAATACATTCTAGATTTTTAATCAACAAAACCTTTATAATAATACACATGTAATTATTGCCAAGAACATGAGAATATCTCATTCTAAACTACAATGCAGGAGACAGCAACAAGATACAGTTCATAAAAAAAGTATCAGCTTGGTCTGGCTGGTGTTTTTTTTTTTTTTTTTTATGAAGCATTTAGTCAGGATTTAGCATGCAAGTGTGACCAGCTCCAAAATAAAAGAAAGCATCCCCACAAGAGCACTGAGGTGGAGACCTTTGGGTCCCACACTATGCACAAAGCAATTAAGCTGCTGCAGGGAAGCTCTCCCCAGAACCATCCATCAGAAAGGGTCTTAGCCAGGGACTTCACTTTTTTTCTTTATTCCTACGAGTGGAAATGAACTCAAGCCAGAAGGAAACCTGATACCGGTGAGACATAGCAAGGCTGCCCTATACATGGGTGCTTGTCCATGTATGCACCTGGCCTGGACACCATATCTTGTGAAGCTTCTTGCCTCACCTGACCTGCTCCATCTGCCTTGCACAGCAGCACCACTGAAATGAAAATAACATGTGAACACAATATTGCTATAAGGGTGGAAATACATTTTACTGACAGTGTAAATGAGCACAGGGTGTGCCAGCAAGGAAAGAGCCAGTCCCACTGCAGTAAGGCTGGAGTGTGGCAGAGTGCCAAAGGGGGACACCAAGGCAAATTCCATCTAAGAATTCAGGAAAATTATTTGCTGCATTGTGCAGCCCCACGTGCATTTGGTCCAAATTCTTCTGTCACTAAAAGGATTTTCCTAAATAATTTGTTGCAGCTAAAAGCAGATGGACAGAATTTATAAGAGGCACAGCCTGGGCTCATAAAAGTCAGTCTCCATCCAGGGAGGGGGGAGGAGAAGGAAGGGAAGGGAAGGGATCAGACAGGTTACCCCAGCAGCAAGCACTAGCCCTGAAAGCATTGTTTATTTAAGAGTTTTCCTACCATCATGTCTTTGACGTGTAGCACACACAGCAACATGATAAAACATCTCCAGTCCCTCCTAATTGTTTTGTGGGATGACCTGTCAAAGCATAATTAGATCATTCCATGCATTGTTGTTATGGGGAAGCTTTGTGATCCTTGAATGTCAAGCTGCCACAGAGATAACCTAACCTTTGAAATAGCAGTGTGTTAAAACCAGGAGTTATTTATTATTGGCAATGCTCTTGATGTGGTGCTCGTGCAGAAGCACTGCAAGGGAACAACAAACCAAAAACCCAAGGCACAATAATGACTGTATGCAGCAGTAATTACAAACATGCAGCAAAATGGGATCTGATAATGTGGTCTCTGTACAAGTCAGCAGCACTGCAGAGAGCTTCAGAAGCCCTTGTGGAGCACCTTACTGCACTCTGACCCATCTGTTTTAATATTTGATCTCTTGTACTGCTCCAGTTTGATATCTTGGTGCTTCAGATCTCCAAAAACTATACTGCTGGATTTTAGATGAACAAAGGAAGTCTGGATAAAACTGCTTACCAGAGGGAATTAGGTTACAATATTGCTTTAGGCAGAGAGACCTATGGGAAAACAAGTTGTTTTATATAAATAACTCCTTCAAAAGTGTTAGGTGGGCCTGGGATGAATTGATAAGAGAAAACAAATTGCATGCGAACAGATATTTTAACAGCTAAAAATACCCAGCAGTCAAATCAGCCAGTGAAGGGGCCAGAGTGGGGGAGGCTGATGCACACTTGCAGAAACACACCAAGGACTGATTCCAGCCACACCATCCCACTTCCCAGACAACCAACCTGCCTGTGTCCCTCTGCCTACTCCTCCCTCTTCCTCCAACACATTCACTGACTGTAATTAAAAGTACTCCTTAACCTTCAGTTTATAAATGAAATGAGGCAACTCTCACAAACTCCACGGGGCAGTTTCTCAACACTCTGATCATCCTTGCAAGTTTTCTCCATACTTTCTGAAACGTGGACACCCGAAATGAGCCCAGCACCCAGCAGCTGTGCCAAACCCGGAGGTAATCCAACCTCCCTACTCCTACTGCCTGCTATACTTAGCCACATATCCAGGGAATCTTACTGGTCTTTCAGCTGCAGCCACAAGCGGGAACTCATATGCATTTAGTTTTCCACAATCCCTTTCCTGAGTTTCTCCTTCCTGAGACAGCCTCCTCCTCCACAAGCCTGACCTACATTCCTTGTTTCTGAGTGCTTGACCTTGTATTTGCATGTCTTCAAATGCCTATTTGTCTGCCTGTCCTTGGCTTAGTGAGCTGCCCAGGTTGTGTATCAGCAAGTCTTTCCTTGTTTACCACATTTCCAATCTTCAAATCACTTGAGAACCTTATCAGTACTTTCAGAGTATTTTTTCTCCATACTGTAGATAAAAACATTACAAAAAGCATAGGAACAGGAGCTGATCTTCAGGAACAAGAAATTAGAGAAACACTTTCATTTTTGATGTTGGTTGGTCACTCTTTAAACCATTTAATGTGTGCCCTAATGACTAGATATCATTCTTGATCAATAGTGAAAATTTGCAAAATCATAAATGCTTACAGACATCTATGTATACTAGATCAATACTATTGCTTTTATCGATCCCTGGAATAATCTAATGAGAAAACAAAATCAAGTTAATGTTCTCACAGCCCTGCACTGACTGATACAAATTCTCTCACCTTCCTTCATCACTTTATTCACCAGAATCTGCCCTTTCATTACTTTCTGACTACAAATGTCAACCCCAGTCCACGTCACTCACCTCTTCTGGGCACTGAGCAGATGAAGGCTTTTCTTCAGGCTCTTGGAATTGTCCCTGACTTTTAAGATTAATCATTTCTGTTTGGCCTAATGAATCAGGGCACTTTTTGAGAAAATTGCAAAATACAGCTCCTTTTAGGACCCAATGTAACTTCCCTTCATCCCATCTTCTCCAGTACAATCTTACTCTGTCATAATCAGGAGTGCCGTATTGAAGATATATGTGTGAAAATATCTCTCCTCAGTGTGGATCAGCACAGTAACACTACAACAGCCTCAGGTGGCCTTTCCTAAACTGCAAAATTGAACAGCCAGTCATTCACTGCTCTCATGAAAGTTGCCCTGGTAGAGACCCTGCACCATCTCACTGCCTGCCAGTTTCTCACAGAACAGCCTTTGACCACTTCCTAGAAGAGAATTCCCTTAACGATTAATCAGTGATGGTTGTTTACCAGGATATCAGTTCAACATTAATTGGATGAGTATCAGATGTAGGATTGTTGCTAGAATTGTGAAAATGGTTCTGCTAATCAACAGTGAATTTAAGACAAAATTTTATCTTCCCTTCCACTGTGTGATCCCAAAGAAATTAACCAAACCAAAGAGCACAGGTTTTTATCAGAGCTTCCCAAACTTTCCTTTGTCGTGAAAGTAAGACCTTATGCTGCTTTTGGCTGGGCTAGTTAGTTTTCTTCATAGTAGCTGGTATGGGGCTGTGCTTTGGATTTGTCCTGTAAGCAGTGTTGATAATACAGGCATGCCTTAGTTACTGCTGAACCATGGAAATGCACAAGAAATTGGGAAGAGATGCAGCCGGGACAGTTGACCCAAGGGATGTTCCACACCATGAGATACTCAGCAATAAAACTAGGGGAAGGTTGGTGAACAACTGGTGAGCAATTGTTTTCATTTGCATTATTTGTCTTTCCTGGGTTTTAATTCTCTCTCTTTGTTATTTTCCTTTTCACCACAATTTTTTGTTACTATTATCATCACCACCATAATAATTGTTGTTGTTATTGTTAGTATTATTTTATTTAAGTTATTAAACTGTTCTCAAGTCCTTCCAATTTTCTCCCCACCATCCTGCTGGAGGTGGTGAGCAAGCAGCTGTGTGGTGCTTAGATACCATCTGGGGTTAAGCCATGAGAGCCTCATTTTTAATAGGGAAGGTCGCTACCCACCAACTCAAATGCCTGTGGTGAGTCTCTAGCACTCAGAGCTTCTACTTCAAGAGATGTGAAGTAATGGGCATGGCCTTGGTCAAGCACAAGAAATCCATTTTAATGCAAGACTCAGAGAAGGGACCCTCCTCTCCCTGGGATTTTGCCCAGACTGAAATATCAGAGGGGTCTCATCAAAACTCAGGCATTTTTCATCCTCACCCACCCATTGAAAAGAGCTTCCAGACAGCTCCCATCAAGACACACTATATTCTTACATACCTCACGTGCTGCATTCCTTCTAAACTTCAGCTTGCACAAGGTCAGTGGTTTTGTTTGCCTCTTATGGCACTTGGGTGTACGTGACCTATGAGATGATCAGCAGCTGGGGTTTCTCTTGCCCTTTGCACGTGCTGCAACAAGGCTACGACTTTCTGCCATGTTTTTCAGCCAGGAGGTTATTGATATTTATAGCAGTGATATAGCAGATCATTTGGACATGGAAAAGAGACAGGAAATCAATTAGCATCGATACATGTCTCCAGACTGTTAACTTGCTCATACAAATACAAACGACCTTCCCTCTCGACACCTCATGGTGCTCAGGAGGGGAACAGACCCCAACCATCCTCCAAAGGGGTTCAGAAAACAGGAGGAAACACAGATGGGAACTTCTGGAAGAAAATAGCAATTTCTCTGCACACACTGAGGAGTGTGATGGCCTCACTAAGCACTAAACAGAACTAACAAAGCACCAGCAGAATAACAACAGAGTGAAAACACTAAAATGGAGCCATAAAAGCGGCATTACCAATTCACGTGGCAAGCACAGCTTTTCTCCCTCCCTTCTGCTCAGTCAGGGATGCACACAACAGGCAAGACACAACACCCACCTGGCTCTTCTATCCCACTGCAACCAGGCCCACTGTAACCACTGTCCATGCTGAGCCTTATGCCCAGGAAAGGCAAATTTTCACATCGCCAGGAATCCAGAACCATGAGCTAAAACTCTTGTGTGACAACAGGAAGTCTGAGAAGGTGATAGGATCTCTGCTACACAGGCACTGGGAGATGCTAAAGCTCCCTGGATGCCCCTTGCCATCCTACTGCACATTTTAGGTATGGCATGTAGTCACCTCTGCTGCCATGGCATGGCAGTGCTTTGCATCCAGACACTCCAAGAGGCTTTTTGATAGAAAATATTCCAATCTGTGGGAGTAGGGGGGTGAGATATACTGCCTGAAGATAAATCTAGTCTTTCTAGAAGCTGTAAATCCCTGCAGCGAAGCTCAGGGAGCTGCAAAAAGCAAACTACCAAGGAGCTGTGTGATGTGATATGAAACCTGTTCCTTTTGAATATCACTTAAGAGTGAGAACATTCCCACTGGAGCTAGGCAGAGATGGAGGACCCCAGTTCATATGGGAGGAAGAAGCACAGCAGAGTAAGCAAACAACACCCTCATGCCCATAGATGTCGTTGGGCCATGCCAGCACCACATCTCCTGCTGGGCATCCCAGCACCCTGAGCTGGAAGGAGGATGGACAATATGAGCAGAGCATGGCTGAGGGCTGTCTTCTCTATGGGGGCACACAGCAGGTGTTGAGATTAACCAAGTGCCAAGAGTTTTCACCTTAGAAAGTCACTCCCTGCTTCTCCAAGGTTCTTTCTTTGTGAGCAAAATTCCTCGTCTTAGGTGCAGCACCTCAGAGTCCCCATGAGAAAGCCCATGCTTGCACATCCTCACCAAATCCCTCTCTACTTGGGAGCCAAGGCAAAGCCTGGCAGGAGCCTTTGCAAGACAGAGGCATGTGCTGCTGTGCTCAGTGCTGCTGGGCTTCCCTGGGGGAGAGACACATCCATCCCACAGGGCTGAGTCACACTGGAGGCATGTTCATGTCTGCTGATTCCTGCCTTGGCTCTTGCTCCCCAAAGCCCTTGTGAGATCCTAGTCACACTCATCCCCCATCCTAGGCGTAGGCAGTGGCATGGAGCCACACTCTTTGGTCTGGAGCAGAAAGAGGGCAGAGGCCTGGTGGGAATACGGCTGGTGGGTGTGCAGGGGCACCGGGCTGCTCTGCACACACCAGGCAGCTCAGGGAGGGATGGGATGTTTCTTTTTCCTGAGCTTCTTCAGGCCACGTTGCTCCTGGCATCAACACCAAATGCTGGGGCTTGCACCCAACCCACTCCCCCTTCCCTCCTGCAGGCACTGCATCCACACTTCAGATGGGCTCTCCTCTGAAGTCCTCTGGAAATGTGGTACAGCCACCTGTCCTCAAACCAACAGGCTCAAAAAATTAATTAAAAAAATTAAAAAGAAATTAAGAAAAGAGATTCTTGCAAACATCTGAGAGATACTGTTATTTAGGACCAAAACCCTTTTTGTAGTTTTCTTCCTACACCAAACCCCTTCAGGGCTCTACAACCCCCTTCAAACTGAGCATCTCATCACCCTGAGCATGTGGTGATTCACCAGCCTGAGCACACGCAAGGCAATTCTGCATATGTCTGCTGTTCCTGTCAATCTGTCTCCTTGTGTACTGACAGAGAGAGAGAGAGAGCAGAGATCTCTGACAGTGGGCAGATTAATAATACATTTATTTTCTCTGTGCATCATGAGGAAGAGGAAGAGCCGTAATTCAGGAGCCTCCCTGAGAGCTTTGCAAATTCCTCACAATAGGAGACAAGAGCAGGAAAGGTGCTTTTGTGCTTCAACTCCTTCAAGCTGGTGGCACTCTGTATTTTAATGTAACATTTAAAAGGCACAGAAAGAACTATGTGTCCTATAAATATAAAGTGAAAATATTAAACCAGTCAATACAACCAGGGCATCATTTTTCATAAGATCTCAGGATCAGCAGGTAGCAGCAAAATGTAGGTCTCTGTGACATTGATGGGTCCTCAATATCTCTAAGGAAGTGTTTTCAGCATCCATAAGGAGTCCAAATCAGAGCACCTCTCCATGGGGAAAAACCATGGCACTGAGAGCAGGGCTGGTCTGTGGCACCAGGGAAGGTCTGTTTGCCCTGCACTGTCCTTTTCATGAAGATGCATCTGCTTGGTAAGCAAAACAGGAGCTTTGTTTAACGAGAAGTTCTGGGTCTAAACAGCCAAGGTGGAAATCTGGCAATGCCAGCAATAACTGGCATTATTTCAAAGCTTGCAGGAGCATGGCAGTTCCTGCCTGCCTGTGCAGTGCCCTCTCCTGTCTTTCCCACCAGCCAGGTGCTCCCTGAGGCCCCTCAGATCTCTCTTCCAAGATGGGTTTCTGTCCCATCTCCTCTTTACCTCTTCACCTTCCTAAAGTTTCCACAGTGCCTGCATGAAAAACATGAGGCAGCAAGGGTACACAATGCATTTCTTTTCCACTTAGACATTGGCATTCACATCTTGGGGAAGGAAATTGTCATTTAAAAACCCAAAGCTATTTCTTACAGTGCTTTTATATATATCCACCTGGCTTATACATTCACCTACTTTCAAACAAAGAGAAGAAGAAGATGAGATTTTCAGATATTGGCGTTACTTTACATATCTGACGGGTAGGCACAAAACAGGGAGATAATGAAGGCATGTTGGTGAGTATTCATCAGAAACACACACGGAAAGGCACAGGCTGAGACTAGTAATTTATATGTCTCTTTTTTCACAGTTGCTTTTTTAAAAAAAAAAACGTCAGGAAGAGAAAAATGTAGAGAAATCAGAATAAAAATTAGCATTAAATGTCTGCATTTCAGAGAGCAGATCTGAGCAGGTCTCCCTGAGCGCACCAGCCCTGCAAGGTCCTGGTTTCCTTAGGGCTGTGCAAACTGGAGCAAAACCAGCAAACTAGAACAAAAACCCAAAATAAGATATGCAGACCAGGATAAGCTGGGAAAAGCTGAGCTCCTGGCTTGGCTGAGAGGCCCTCAAGCTAACTTGACTACAAAATTGTTTTTCAAATACACAGTTTGGCTGAGAGTTGAGCAGAGCAGCACAGAGACTGCTCTTGTCTTTCCTAAAGGCCAGCTACTCTTCTGAGACCAGAGACATTTTCCGTATAACTATTAAAATCACTTTTCTTTTTGAAAGTCCTAATAAAAATGGCAGCACAGGATAATGCTGTTCCCAACAAGCCATATCAAGTGCCTCCCAAATGCAAGCCTGCAGTACATGTGACCTCAAGAGACAGTCCGAATCCTTATGGTGTCACTCAGAAACCACATGCCATAATGATGGTGAAAAACAGTTTTAAAGAAACTGAATTTAGGTAAGGGTATAACCCACACTTTTCAACCTGCCTGCATTGTCAAGAACTCTTGTGACTCTGACAGCATTATGCATCCTCATATAAGCTTACGTTAGACACTGTTAGGTCATCATTTGAGTCAGTAGAGCTGCTGTTCCATCAGCATTTCAATTATAAAACTCCTTTGCAGAGATTAGTAACATAGCTCATGCTTTAAGCCAGGAAGCAATTTTTTTCCCCTTAAAATTTCATTAAAGACTGCTGATATAGCAAAAAGCAGAGTAACTTTTTTGTAGTTTCAGATACTACTTCTATACTCCCTCACTATAAAGAAATTTTGCTCCAGGCAATTAGTTCTTTGCTGGGACTGGTCGTTCCTGACCTCTAACATTCCATAACCAACATAGCCCAAACACCACTGCAAGAAGTCTGTGCAGAAGGAGCAGCAGCAATTCTCCCATGGCAGCAACGGCTGGAGTCTATACAGCAGACCTGTATGTAGGTATTATTCTCACTGTTGACCATGTCTCATGCTGGATAGACCCAATTCCCAGTGAAACAACACATTAAGCCTTAATTCTGCAGATGCCATCATGTGTGTTTTTAGACATGAGCTGGCACTGTGGAGCTGGATGGGTCTAATATCCTACCCCAGAGCACACTGGACCATTGCAATCCCTGCCTGTTTTCCATCAAAGGAATGGCTACAGACCACGAGCAAAACACATTGCTACACCACTCCAGTCCATTATTCCAACCAAGCATCGTTGTGATTTACTGCCCACAGTGTGTTCAAAACAATGGAAAGAAAACACAGTTTGCGAGAAACATCACTCTAGCAAGTGGTGAAAGCAGTGACTGGAGCCATGTCAGGGAATTGCCTCCCAGGCTGTCCCCATGATCCCTTCTTCCCAAAGCCTCCTCCGCACACAGGCCAGGCTGGTATGAGGCCAGCTCCAGTGGGATAACCCTGGTCCAGCAACCAGCTGGGACTGGGTTAGAGCCTAGTCTTATCCAACACGTGTGCAGCCCTTTATAGAAGCCACCAAACTCAGGAGATGCCACCAGCATTATTTCCAAACTCTACTGCTTTGCACCAAAGGGCTGCTGTTCCTTAAAGACACACCTGTGCCTCTTCCAAACCAAATTTTTCAGGTAGATTTGTAATATTGTTCCAGTTTTTATTTTTTCCCCTCACATCTGTGTCTTCTCTCCCTCCAAGTCTTTTCCTGGGCTTTGCTAAGCCAAGCGGCAGGATTGCAGAAACCATCATGTTTATCTGAAAATAAACTGAATCATAACATTATAGGATTTCCATCTGTGAGCATTCAGTTCTCTATTTCAGCATGTTTTGTCTTGCTTTCCCTTAATGGTCAAGAGAAAGATTCCCTAAGACCTTGATAAGATAAAAGAAGACTTGTTAACATAATAAGAACATCTCGGGGATTTCATTTCGAAGCCACCAAGGGCTTTCTGCTCCTTCCAAGCCCCGAGTGCTGCTGGCAAAGATTGCATCTCATTCTCCCAACAGGGTCCTGGAGAACTCTGTTCCAGAGCCAGATGTAAATTAGAAATTCACGTTATTAGGTGAAAAAACTGCTGCATATGCACAAAAATACACCTGCTTCTGTTATTAGCAAAAATCTACTAAACACAGCGTAAAGTCAAAGGCAGAGACAAAATGCCAGACCCTTAGAACATACTCCAGGGCTGGGGATGTGTCTGTGCCTCACCTACATAGTACAGCTTTTTAGATAACCCCTCACACTGGCATATCTTTAATTAGCTCCCCAGAAAAGCAGTAAAAATTGGGATTTTTGAATTTCCCACCTCCAGGGTGGGAACTGTCAAAAAATGAAGCATTTTGCTTGAGAAAGATCAGGAGTCAAACTAGTTCCTGGTGGGAAGAGTGGAGAGCTGAGGTTTGTGATGTTCCTCAGGTGCCAGGGAGCTCATGCCCTTGCTCTGGAGGAGGTTGATGGAAAGCCAGACTTCTGGGAGCAGCAGATTTTACAACAACAGCTCCAGGTCATGTCAGTCTTCAGCGTGCAGGTCTCAACATCTTCTGCTCTCCACAACTACCTGAAAGGAGATTGTGGACAGGTAAGAGTCAGTCTCTTCTCACAGCTAACAAGCGATAGGACAAGAGGAAATGGCCTCAAGTTGCATCAGGGGAGGTTTAGTTTGGATATTAGGAAAAATTTATCCACTGAAAGGGCAGCTGGGCATCAGAACAGGCTGCCCACTGTCCCTGCAAGTGTTTAAAAAACCTGCAGATGTGTTGCTGAAGGATGTGGTTTAGTGGTGGATCTGACAACATGAATGGTTGGACTTGATGATCTCAGAGGTCTTTTCCAATCTTAATGATTCTAAGATGCTAATCCTAGAATAGGGAATTTAAGCTTATCTTTTGCTAGCTGTTTCACACAGACTCCTGGAAAAGAGCCATACACCTCCAGAGGGTGGCCTGAACCACAGTCCCGTGGCTCTTTGCAGAGCCATCACCCACAGCCCTGCCTCCTGACATCTACGTCTTAAGCAACACGGGTGCAAGCAAAGGATGCTGAACACCAAGACCACAAACTCCCCTTTTTGTTTGATGAAAAGCCTAAAGCAGAGAGCCAACAGCTCCATCAGGGTTTGCCACAGGCCACAGCACAGCTCTGTGTTGTGCAAGGCTGACAGGATGCAGCCAGCTCGGCAGTGTCGCTCACAATCTGACTGGATCCGCGGCCCATGTGGAGCAATCCAGCCCAGCTTTAAAAAAGACAGAACCACGGTATTAAATCACAACCCGAGTGTACTTTAAAAAGTACAGTAGCTACTTGTTTGGTTAATTAAACTATTAAATTATGCTGGAAAATAAACATTTGAAAGTTTCGAGCAAGACACAGCCATGAATACTAAGAACTCCCCAACTTAGCGTGATTGATTACACAAACAAACCGTATGTATTGAAGAAGTGTTACGGAAAAACATCTCTTTCATCAAATTTTAAGCAAACTGTTGTAGAGTGGGGAGGGGGGAAATTAATTAATTACACCCTGAAACATTTTACTGATTGAATCCATGACCCCAGCACTTGTAAGGTCATCAAATGATAGATTAGTGCTGCATGGAGTATCACAAATGGCATTTGCGCTGAGAAGCTCATTATAAGAGATGTCAGGTCATGTAAATCATAGGAAACAAATACAAACATCCATCAGAAAAATGCAGATAGTCATTACAGGCAGCAGAGAGGAGTTGAATTATTATGCAAAATTTATTTTGACTATTAAAATACAAAGAGGTGACACAAAATTGTCCTTTAAGCAAACATAAACTACAAGCACTCTGACAGGAGGCTTTGTTTATAAATGTTTCATCTCTTCAGTATTCCATGTCTGTAAATAGTACCTGAAAAACAAAGAAATGGGGGAAAAGCAGAAAAAAAATAAAATCAGCAATTCAATGTTTGGGTTTTCAGGGCTTTTTTTAATTCAAAAGAGAACTATTCTTTCCACATCTGAATAATCAATGCAAGATAGAAAGAAATAGACTGTAATTATTGCATGTGAGTCATTTGTTACAGATCCTGTCTGCTCCAAGAGAACAGAAGCAAGCACTGCTTCTTGACAAGCAATCTTTTTTTTTTTTTTTTTTTAGGGAGATGCACTAAACAATTTGGCAGAAATATGTGGGTGCTCAAGAAGAGAAAACTGAGCAGCAGGAAATACTAAACCAGAGGGGCTATTAGCACTCTCCAAATGGCCCAAGAGGAGCCCAGCCACCTGTTCCCAACACCATCCATGACTCCAGGAGGTGGACTGGCTTCTACTGGAGTTCATTTCCTTCCTCATTAAAATAAACCCTTGGGTGTTCTTCCTATTTCTTTTTAATTTGCTTGGTGAAGCCCAATTCATACCTGTTAACAGGACAGATGAGAGTACTTCTGGTTTGGATTAGGAAAGCAAGTTCTTACTTAAGTTCAGATACAGCAGCTAAGTACTTGAGCTGTAACTAATATTGATAATTTTGAAGCACTGTAAATTAAAACCAAAGCATAATTTCCCCATGTTGATTGCACATAAATGTAGTTTCTGAATTTTGAAAAGCTCAGAGATACAATATTTAAAGGACACTATTTTACAGCAATATCATGAAGGAGACTAGTGGGTCAGAAAGGAGTTTTGGGAGCTTGCAATCTGAATTTCTTGGTTGATCCTATAAAAGATAAAATCAGGGCTGGTGGGTTATGTTGGGTCACGTTTTCAGTGCTGAAAGCCCTCAAATGCACATCTAAATCCCCTAGACTGCTTTGGAAAATTGCAGCACATCTCCCTGAGCGAAGCGGGCTCCTTCCAACAGCCTCAGGATTATGTCTAATGAGTCACATCTCCTCTTAGTCTTGTTCCATCTCTCACTATTGTAAATCACTCTAATCTCATTTTATGAACACTGCATAAGAAGGCAGGCACTGAAAATTACAAATAATAGGTCAAATTGTGATTTGTGAATAGTGAATGCAATATCCCTTCCATTACCTGGAAGTTGTTTGTATGATGGAAAGGAAGAACTGGACCTTATGATGAAACAGAATAAAGCAGATTTATTGGATCTTTTAGCATCTTAAAAAATGTTTACAGTGTTACTAATGTAAGACTGATTGATACCATCTGTACAGTTCTTCTGTTGCTGCTCTGTGGTGGGATAAATTAGTATGCTCTGAACTTTCCTTGGGTAACAAGCCGTGAGTGCCCGAGCACTGCCAATCTCAGAACATTCAGTGCTGCCAATATAAATTGCTTAGTCCCTTTGCCACCAGACAAATGGAGCACAATTCCAGTAAAATAAATACAATTCCAGCACTGAAAGAAATTGCATCTGCTGTTGATGCCTTTTCTACCGATGCACAAAGGGGGTTGTGACAAGGAGCTAAACACAGTTGTTAGAGATGCAATGAGCAGCTCTCCAATTCACCCAGAGACAGAGAAGAAAAATAATACTGTGGGGTCCAGTTCCTCCTGGCCATGTTTTTGGAAAGCATTGTGATCACAGCTTTTGCAGGGAACCTGGTTAGCACCAGGGACAGCCCCTGGCCTGGTGAGCAGGAAGCCCTGCAAGCCTGAGCCAGCATCTGCAGGTATAGGATGCTCTTGCAGAAATGCTGAGAAAGTCAGAATGATACAAGAGAAACGGGGAGGTTGGGGGTGGAGGGGAAGGATTTAAAATCGATGCCATCAGCTGCTGTGCCATTTTGTATCAGGAAAGGCTCCTGACCTTGTTAGAGATGGTAACCTTGAAAAACCATGAACCCTGGTGAGTGTGGTTGAGTGGGGCAAAACATTTCCAGTCTCTAAAGAAGGGTAGGTTCCAGGAGGTCTTGTTACATGCTGGATATTTTAATTGCCAGACCTCTCGGTGCAGGACCACCATAGGGAGTGCTTGTTCCTCAGGGAGGTATTTAGGATTAAGTCTCCATAGAAGCTCTGGCAAGAGAGCAGATAGTGAGATCCGCCCCTGGGAAGCTTTTCCTGGGGAGCCAGCACAGCCTTGGCTCCCCCCAGCTCTCTCCAGAGTCCCCCAGCACTCTGTGGCTGAGCACTGGCACAGACATCCCTGCACACCTGCGGTGCTCACTTCGGGGCTGCAGAGTGTCTTGATGCTACATCATGGTGTGGCTTAATACATAATCCTAGAGGAGCTCACCTGGTGACATCTTTATCTCAAAAGAAGCAGCAGCCAGTGTGTGCTATTTTCAGCCTTGCAGGCTTGTTTTGAGCATCTCTCCTGCTGTTTCTTGAGTCGAAGCCCCAGACAAGTTCATACCAAAGGGAAAAACAGTGCTGCCTTGGGTAAGCACACAGGAACATGTTCAGAGCAGGGAAGGAGCCCGCCAGTCTGTCCTGACTCATTCCTAAGCACCAGCAGGGAGACAGGATCCCCAGCAGCTTACCTGGCCCAGCAGCCTCCATCTCTTTGGGCAGGCAGTTTGTCCCTGTTTGTGATGGAGGTAATGCCAGGCTTGGTGCTGGAGGCACCGTGCCCCACACCCGTTCTTCTTGCCTCAGACACGCACTAGTGATAAACCACTGCCTTATCATTTTAAATAAGGGAGCTTTATTAGAATCTCCTGTAAATCAGACCTGAAATTACCACTGTGGTTTTGCAATAAGCCTGAGTCCTGCTGAACAGCTCATGCAGCTTCTGCTTGAAATTCCTATTTTAAAACCACTTTTGCGACTCCCCCATGAAGGCAGCTCGATTTGTAGCTGTACACCAGGATGCAGCACGGCCCGCCAAGCTGGGAGAGGCTCTTTCCCTTTAATGACAGCCATCTGCAGGTTCCTATAACTTAGCAATGTTCCCAGCCATGATTTATGGAGGGTGCTTAGCTTTACGGTATAATCTTTACTATTTTACAGGGTTCCTTTTTTTCTCAGTTAAATGTTGTTTTCTGAATAATTCCAAGCTGCCAGTAGGTTTACAGAGGAGAAAACTGGAATGAATCTCTCCTTGCTTTTATTTACTCCTATTTGAGTACTGTGTTTCTGCATCCATTTTGGAGATTTACAATGGTATTAAGGTTGCTTCCCTCATCCTCATTTTATAGATTTCTGCTGCAATCATTTTGAAAACCAGAAAGCTGACAGGAAAATTAGGAAATTAGATATCATGTTCCTGCTCCCTCCAGTGCCCTGATGAAGAAGAGGAGAAGAAAAAGCAACTGAAGGCATAATAAATAACATTATATATCCTGGAGTTCCCTCGCTGATGCTGGCACCTCCTCCAGGCATCCCACTGCATCCCATGCTGCCAGTGCTGCTCTGACCCCAAGAACATTGGGCTGTACCTGCGGCTGTGGAGGCAGCAGTCGTCCAAGTGCCAAGTTCACAGGCTAATTGCTTATCTAATTTTAATTGCTAATGGTGGCCCATGGAGCAGCAGCTCTGTGTGCTGAAGATATTTCAGCCAATTGTTCAAGTTTATTGAAAATAATCGCCCCAGAAAGAGAAAAGTGATGGTGGTGACCACCACCTCTGGGGACGATGGTGTGGTGGCTTATCCTATATGACCTGAAATATCATCTCCATCACCATCAGCATCTGGGGGCAGAGGAGTCTCATAAGCTTATGGAGGACAGCAGGGAGAGACCCTCTTGCAGCTCACTGCACACAGGAGCTTCACTAACGTGCTGGAGAGCACCACCAGCTCTCCAGAAAAACAACATCTAAGTCAACCTTTCAAATCATTCATGTGATTGTACGGGCCAAACTTTGGCCTTTCCAATCAAAACAAACATTCAAAAGCCTTTCAAAGGATTGGTTTTTCTAGTTATGAGCAGAGGCTGGTTATCTCCTGGGAGCCTGTACCACCAGCAGCCAGAGACAATCCACAGCATGGGCAAAATTCACCTACTTAAGGGAAGGTTTATGCTCTGCTGTAGGTGTTTAGTTGTCACAGGCAGAACAAAAATTCTGGAAATCATCCCAGGTCGCAAATTTATCTATTTCTTCTGATTTTTTTCCCACCTTGAGTTACAAAGATTGGTATTTTACATAGTTTCTCCCACTCCTGCACCAGTGATGTGAGGTGATGTCTGGGGAAGGGGGTATTCTTGCTCTTTTTACCCCAGATATAGTATTTTCCACCTATCTTTAAAATCTGGCTTATCCGTTTTGTGGGATACATTAGTCTTGATTCCGGTTGAGAACAGGTATTTTGATTTAAACTTCAGAGAACATCCATCCTGTCTTTCCTGTTCTTTATGGAAACATCTGTGAGATGAAGCAACTGAACACTGCAAAATGTTGAAATTGCCCAGGGAGTGAAATTCTGAAATTGCATCCTACAAAAAATGCCATTTCCATTTAGCCCAGTGAGTTAGAAAGAGATTTAAATTTAAAGTATCATTTTGGCTTCATGGGTTCAACCTTTGTATATCAGAAAATATGACTTTATGTTAATATATGATATGATATACAAACAAATCCAAACCCAACTTTTTACTGTATGTGTTCTTTATGTTTGTATATTTTTACACCTTATAGTGCACGTTTAAAACTAATTTAAATTATAACATAAATTATTCTCATTGAGTGACTCACACTTTGATTTGGCACCTGATGTTCTGATAGGCAACAGGGGATTTTTTAATGCTGTAAGTACATTGGATATAAAATATAAAGAGGAAAATGTAGGTGAAAATGCAGCATAAATAGAACAGTAATGGAGTAAAGAAAAATCAAATGGGCTGCTGGCTGCAGTGCAGGGGCCCAGCTGTCCCAGGGAGCCAGCCAGCCAGCTGGGCAACAGGCAAGGAGGCCAGGCAGATGTCTGGCTTCTGCTGTGGGCTTTGATGGCACTGATGTGCTCCCACAGAGCATCTTGATACCATCGAATCAGCATTTTCCAACAGAAAGTGGCTCGGAAAACTGTGCTGCTGGAAAATTGTTGACCCACTCTAGTGGCTGCTGATTGTAGAATCATAGAATAATTCCACAGAATAATGCTGGAAGGGACCCATAAGGTTCACCGAGTCCAACCCCTGCTCCTTGCAGGACCACCTGACACTGAATCCTATGACTGAGAGCATCCTCCAAATGTTACTTGCACTCTGACAGGCCTGGTGCTGCTGTTCCAGGGACTGGCCACCCTCTCAGTGCAGGAGCCTTTCCTAAGATCCAGTCTGAACTTCCCCTGACACAGATTCATCCCATTTCCTCCTGTCCTATCGCTGGTCACAAGAGAGAGGAGATCAGCAGCTCCCCCTCACTGCCCGCCCTGAGGGAGCTGTGGACTGTGGTGAGGTCCCCCCCAGCCTTTTCCTCTCCAAGCTGAACAAACCAAGTGACCTCACAAGCTCCTCCAAGTCTTGCCCTCAAAGTCTTTCATCACCATGCTTTCCTTCCTCTGGACGAGCTCTGAACTCAGTGTTGCACTTCAAAACAAAATAAGAAATAAATAAACAAACCCTCTTCTCCCCAACCCAGGAGTTTGGCAGTCTCTCTCCTGCATTACAAGCAATGGTCACTTTCACATCACTCAGGATGACACGGGCCTTTACCCTTTCCCCTTCAGTCATGGCCTTTCCAAGCAAGAGCCCTGAACATATGGAGCTTTTCCTGTCTGAGAGACTGGTGCCCATGTCCAAGATTAGTTGCCTTCCCTGTTCTTTCTCTTGTACTCCTGCAGCCTTTCTGCAATGGGTAACCAGACCTGCACATGGAATCAGAGATGTGGGTGTGCAGGGATTTAACCTTGGCATCGTGATGCTCCTCATTCTTGGCGCCTTCCTCCATCCTCTCCATGGAGGATGATGATGGTGCCAGCCTTTGGAGAGGAGAGCTGCAAAGGCTCCAGCACATTTTCCTGCTTAAGGGCAAGTCTTAATTCAAAGCCCATCATTCTGTATATGTAGGCAGACCTGTTTTAACAAGGGCATTAATTTGCACTTATCAGTATGGAATTTCACCTGCCAGTTCATATCACCCAGATACTTATTTCTGTGAGATTCTTCTGCAAACCTCTTCTTTATGTCTGACTACTCCAGACAAATCTGTGTCACCTGCAAACTTCACCACCTCACCACTCATCTCTTTGTTCCAGGTAATTTTGGAATATGCTGACAGTGTCCAGCACAGCCACCTGCAGGATTGCTACTCTAATTTCCACACATTGTTAAAATTGATATAGGACATTTTTCCTAGCCCTTGTTTCCTACATGTAATCAGTCCATAGAAGATTAATCTTGTGAAAATCGAGTTTCATTAAGCCCTTTCAGTGATTCTTTTCTGTGCTTCAGCCCTGCTGGCTGCTTCCTGGTGCTTTTGCCTGCTTTTGGAAGCATTAAATAAGCAATCTCTACTTGTAGGTAGTATAGAAAAGGTCACTTGTCTTATTTTATTTTAAACGTTTTAATTTAATCCCTTCCAATTTCATCTCAATCTGTTTCCTCATTCTCCTCTAACTTTTCCGTTTAAAATGAAATATAGCTGTGGTAGGATGGTTTTTCCATAGGGATGCTGAATTTGATAACAACAGACAGTGCTAGAGCAGCTCATCAGTACTTACATCTCCAGTGAGGTCTTCAAGAATAAATCAAGAGCTGATTCTCCTCATCTGGGCTCTCTAATTCTTCCCCTCCCTCCCTCCCTCCCTAAAAGGGACACTTTTGGTACTTTCAAACCTGGTCTCTGTGTCATCACCCCACATGACATGACCAACTATGGGGAAAAGTGATGTTTCCCTTCCAGGGAGGGACACTTCTGGCACAAACTCTGAAAGTTCACAGGATTTAAAAGATTCTCAGAAAAGCCTGGGCACGAGGAAGCTGGGAAGGAGATCTTGAACCTACCTTGGCAAAGCCAAGCCCCCACTGCACAGGGCAGGTGGGCAGGGCTGTCCCACAGATGAGTGTGCAGCATTCATCTCCCAGCCAGCCTGGCAGGGCTGCTCCATATTGACCTGTTTGGAATGAGAATTGAACTTCCTAGAATCATGTTGTTAATCCTTTTGGTTTGCATTACTTTCTTCTCTGGCTGCTTGCAGGCTCCTTGGCAAAGCTGGCTCTTACTCCACTGTGTGTTCAGCTGTGCCCACAGTTCCTGTTAGAGAGTTGAGAGAGATGGGAAGGGGCTGTGGCACTGGGAAACAGACAGTGAAATACTATACAAATCCTTTCTAGTAAATCAGAGTTAATACTTTTATGCTATTACAAGCTCCATTGAAAATAGTGCAAAAACTCTTAGTAAATCTGTCCCCTAGGTGCCTTATGTCTGTATTTATTCTGTCTTTTGAAATTTGTCCATTTACCCAGTTCAGTTTTCGCTTCTGGGTGTTAGTTTTTATCCAACATGATTTAATTTTATACTGGGGATTGGGTTTAAAGCTTGCACCATGATATCTAAATAAGTTCATTAAATGCTCTAAGTTTCTCTGGTTACAAGTATAAATTCATCAGCATGAAAATAATGACATCTTAAACCTATTAAATTTAAAATATCTTTATGCTCGACCCCAGAGCTCAGATATGCCAGCCAATGATAATCAAATGCCACCCGACCACTCAAAAATTCCAGAGAAGAGAAAATGAGCTGGTTTGAGGATGCCTGCGAGGCAAATCAGGCTGTCAAAATCATATCATTCTTGGGAGGAATTTACATAGCTCATATTAAACTCACCAGAGCGACTGGAAACCTGGAGTAATTAAATGCTGAAGGGGGAGGTGGGATGCTAGAGGTGCCTTAGCCAGGAGGCCCCTGCAAAAGGAGGAGGTTCAGGAGGGGTCCCCAGGGAACTGGGATGCCCTGGGGAATGAGGAATCTCTGAGGTGGGAGCTGCAAAGGAGAGAGGAGTATCCCAGATCCCCTGCCACGGGTGGTCAGGGTGGTGGGTGGATGGATGGATATCCACGGGAGAAAAGCAGGAAACTCTCTGGCTTTAGGAAAATCCCATGGCCTCCCACACAGCACACTGCTTCCTCCCCCTGTGTCGGCTGACAGGGCTTTACAATCTCCTGTCCCCCTGCCTCGCAGCCAGGCTGCCTGCTTGCTCATTGCTCCCACATTTCAGAAAGAAAACACTCTGCCTTATATCCATAAAGAGAACTGGGAGCTACTCTCAGCCCACTGGTTTGCTCCTTTCCCCATGGCAAAGGGCCCTGTTCCACGGCACAGGAGCAGGTGAGCCTGGGAGGCTGGAGACTGAGCACCATGGCTGGTTTGCAGAGGCATCCCTGGACTGCAACCAACGAGGGCAGAAGCAGCTGCCCCTGTCCCAATACCTGGTCCCCAGCCCCAGAGCACAACTGCACTGCAGGATGTTTAAAAGGCAATGGCTTTTGTTTCACAGAGGTTGGCAGCAGATACACTCTGTCACTGCACCAAGTGTGAGGGACCTTAATCCTCCTCTTATTGACATGACATATCGTAATGACTTCTTTGGTTACCTATCAAGTCACTGTGTACTTAGAAAGCTTTAATCTGTAGATTATTTACTCAATAGACTGTAAAGGCTGCGCATAATAGCATGTAACAGCTTCCAGCAGTTACAGCCTATTGTGTCACAGGGAGTTTGTGTTGATTTTTCCCCCTAACTCTAACACACAGTACCTAAGATAATATATGGCATTGTGCTGGCCTAATAAGAGCTGCCTAAATTCTTCCTTTGTTTCTTTCATTTTTTTTTCTTTTGCTTGTAAAAGACAATATTGAGACTAGGGTTTGTTTTCCAAAAACAGCAAGAGGAAGAATAGAAACCCCTTTCCTCCACAAACCAGAGAACTGGATTGTATCAATGGATCCCCCTCGGATCTCGCTGTGCACCATCTCCCTTCAGTGGAGGCACTCCTTTGGACTCCTGCCCTGTCCCAGCTGTGGATTTTCACAATGCCTGTAGGAATTCTGCAAATGCTGAAATTTCTGTCCCACTACCCAAAGTGGCAAAAAGTGAGCAGGAAGCTCACAGGTACTGGAGGCTGAGTGTACAATGCCCACACCCACTTGTGTTCAGCAAACACATTAAACTCATTCACTTGCCCACCTTCCTTACCTGGTAGTGCAAGTGCTGTGTTGCACCATGAAAAGTTGTAATAAAAAGCAAAAGCAGCACACTCAAGACTCTACAAGCCAGTTTGACATGGGTATTGGATGTTTAGAAGATGTGGAAATGCTGGTTGTAGCAGACATAGCCCAAAAGGCTCTAACTTGAACATATTGTTGTTGTGGCAATGACAGTAAAGCTAAATCATAAAAATACTGGCCATTCTCTGAGAAGAGGGAACAATATGGATGCAATTTCTTAAAGACATTTTTAATTTTCATTGTCTTTAAACATTCAGAATTCAAAGAACATTCCCCACCAGGTGAAAACAACATTAATTTTGAGCCTAACTGCTCCAAATTGATTTGATTTCATTTAAAACCTAGCTAATTAATTAAAACCACTCAACAATGCCCCTTTAATGTTTAACCAAAGAGCACACCATACTCCAGCTGAGCTGCTAAATGTTTATGTCTTATTAGCAGGTTTCCCAAAGCTTGGAGAAAAGGATTTCCACACAAGTTCTCACTCCTATCTTTTAATTACACCTAAACAAATCAGCTCATTATAATTCTACTGCAAATATTTAGCAGGTACCACCAATACTTACTCCCACACCCATACTCATGTGCGTTTCTCCATCTTTAAGTGGAAATTCCTCAGCAGAAGAGCTCAGAAAGTCGCCCTGCTCCATTTCTGGCACAGTGAGCTCTATGGAATTAATTGCCAATATGAAATAAATACAGTGTGAAGACATGCCTTAAAACCAAGTTATAATTAAGCAATATGGAGATTTGTCCCTGGTAATCAATAAGCTCAGGGAATTTGGAAGTAGCTGGGGCTGTGGGTGGCACAGGGAAAGGGTGTGAACGGCTCTCCCTCGTGGGGTGTTTCACCATCTGCTCCCCACTCTTCTCCCCTGTAGAAGCTGTCCCTGCAGGCTGAAAGCTGGCTGGGTGCTGTGGTACCCCCGCAGAGTTTGCCTCTTCCAGCCACCCCCTGCCTTCAGGTGTCTGTCCCCCTGCCAGCCCTCCCTGGCATTACCCCACACCCACAGCCCCTGTTCAGCTCTCACTCAGGGGTTCAAAGTGGGAAGCAGAGCCCTTAGAGCCACACTGCTACGTCTGGCTGGCTGCAGGGGCGAGGAGATGCCAGCACTGCTCTGCTAGACAAGGGTGGGGCTGGACTTCGAGCATCTCCCGTGGTATTTTTCCACAGTAACAGATTCCTCCCAACTTGCAGATGGTTAGTCATGCAAAGCAGAAATAACATCGAATTCAGTCTTCAGGTGTCGTCAGACTGGGCCTCACTTCTTAACTGAGGGCTGGGATGATAATTTGCCTGAGCTTAAGGAGTCATTTTTGAAAACGTAAACAACATCTTTGCCATGTGCTGGCCTTTTTCTGTTTTCTGGGTTTGATTTCACGCCTAAAAAACAAGCCCATTGCAACATCCTGGTGGAGGGATTCTGCAAGAAAATCTTGGCTGAGCAAGGAAAATCACTAATGCCAGCCCAGGAGTCCCACTTGCCCCAAATGAATTACAAGTTAAAATAGTCTGGCCCAGTTATTAGCAACCATAAGAGCTTGCCATGGCAGCACAGAGGGAAGGCTGCATGTGAGACACTATTCCCCACCTTCTTCCTTTCCCTGTTGCTTTTCTAAACAACTCCATTAGGATTTATACCGTCGATGTGGGATTATTTCCTACACTTCTATTTCTTGTTCAAATGTATAGAAATTAATTTTCTGGTCATAATTTCAGTACCTCTGGGACATTAGCAGGCTGGAAGTAAAAATAGAACGTCATTACAGTGTCAGGTAATGCGGATGAGTGTGACTAATAACCTGAGTGTCATTGATTTAATAATCTAATAACGTCTCTGCACACTCAGCGCTCAGACTCACTGAGTGAAGATAAAGATTTAAGCCCGGCTGAAGCTGCAGATGAGAATCAGCACCTCGGCTTTAGGGATCAGAACCAATGATAAGCAACACACGGCCGATATCCAAAAAATTAAAGTGGGGGAAGGAACCGGGTGATATCCGCAGCCCGGGCTGCAAAGGAGGCAGGTTTTCCATTCCCTGGGGTATCAGCAGCAGGAGGTCACAGCTCCCCACAGGAGACACTTTCCAGGCTCAAAGAGAGATGATCACCAGCTAGCAGAGGACTGGCAGCTCTCAAATAGCTGCTGGTCTGCCAACAATTTGGTCTATGGTGGTCTAAAACACAAAGGAAAAGCCTATTAATGTCAGCTGCAACAGCAGCCTGGAAAAGGGAGGCAGAGTGAAACGAGTGGGCTTTCAATTGGGACGCAAATCTTCTGACTCAGTACAATCTGGGTTATTCACTCAGAGAAAAACTGCCACAACAGCCACCAAGCTCCTTAGAGAAAGCTGCAGAAAGGACCTTTCCCTCTGGAGCACCCCTTTAGCCAGGCCCATCCTTCACCTCCTCCGATCAGCAGTGCTGGCTCTGCCCCCTGCACAGCTGATGGATGGTGGTAGAGGTGTTGCTTCACCCTGGCAGTCCCTGGATGAGCTGGGAGATGGATCTCACCCACAGAGTATGAAACCAACAGAGATGCCTGCTAATGAGACATGACACCAGTTTTATTATAATTTGGTTGGAACGAGGACAATCGATCTTCTCAAACTGCCTGTGAAAATTCCATTCCCCAGCAAGGCACCTCCAGGCTTGGCCGGTTTGAGCTCCATATGTTTTCTTATTAATGCAGGAAAATTTTCCTGTACCTGGAACTGTGGTGGCACAAAAGAGGGCAAATATACTTTAGGCAAAATCTTTCACTGCAGGATCTTCAAGCCTGTGGGGGAGGTTCTGCAAATAATTCAGCTTTTTTTCAGATCATGCTCTGAAGGCCTCATCAGTCTTCTCCAACACCACTTCATCTCAAGTATATTTACTTGTTTCCAGTTAACTTCACCCGGATAACAGGAAAACTCCCTGGGGAGTTGCTATAGAAACACCCGATGGAGACAAGGCGAGATTGGGGCAGCAGAGCCCGAAGATACTGTTAAGATTAAGAGAGATTTTAACTCCTGCTCTGTAAATATTATTCCCCTGGAAAAGTAGCAAAAATAGGAGTTAAAATGGAAAATGTCCCACGTGGTTAGTGATGGAGTGACTGCTGATAACTCCACTCCCCCAGGGAGATTCACCAGTGTGAAGTACCAGAAAAGCCTTTCCAGGGATCCTTTCCGAAGGTTTGCAGCCTCGGTGAGACAGTTTACTCTCAACAGGACATGTGAGTCCCATCTGCAAAAAGGTGGTTAAAATGTCCCCAGATCTTTTCCAATGCCTGGTGACATTGATAACCCTTTAAGCAAAGCAGTGCCCTTCTGCATAATGGTCTGAGGAGGATTAAATGCAAGAAAGAAATATAACAAGAAGTCAAGGAGCTACCTACCATTAGCAGCTATTTGAGTGTCAGGCAGTCTTGATTCGGGCAATTTACCAGTGCTTTCGTCCAAGCCATTCATTCCACAAAACAGTATTGTGAAAATAGATGTCATTAGGAGCACTGTTTAATATATAATATATTCCTTCCTTTTGCAATTCAAATGTGTACTCAATTCAATTTTTCTATTAAATTCTCTTACATTTCATAGAGCTCAGAAAGCCCCAACAATAAGAATCTGGTGTTCTGATCTTCTGCTTAAGCCAAATTTTAGGGACAGTTACTGTCCTATCTCTGATTTGATGCTCACACACGGAAATACTGAGAGTCATCAGAAATGAATTATCTTTGACTGTAAAATAGAAGGGGATTCATCAACTATATTGATTTTGCTCATCTATGTGTATATGTGCAGCTCCTTTGGCAATAAGACGTTAACCACTGCTTCATTCCTGTGAACCAAATTTTAGTTGCAGTTTCCTTCACTGTTTTTCCTCATGTGGATTATCAGCCTGGATTTGCAGGAGTATTTATCTTACAGCCAGCTGGGTGGTTAATTAACATGTGCTCCATGAGCCAAAGGTGCAGCTGATGGGGGAGCCTGAAGAAAACAGGACCTTCATCAGGAGTGGGTGTGTGCCTGTCTGGGAGCTTGTGGACAGACAGCCCTTAGCAGACAGCTAAAAACACATGCAAAATCATAAAACTTCTAAAGCAAGAAAAAAAAAGCATTTGGTGCACATCGGACACCTAAAAGAAATTTGGAAGGAAAAAAAGAGGGAAATAAAACCCCTAGTAATTTTATACAAAAGACATATACTGTAGCCAAATACCCATGTCTCATACTAATTATCATCCAGGAGGTTGCTGGGCTGAGTGGAATCTGTTGGGGGTTTGTGAGCACGTTTATCTTAATTACATTCATGTAGTTGTGGGGTTATTTGATTTGATCTTGTGATATCTGATGGCCTGATTTTTGTGTGCATTTCTGACAGGTTTGAAGGATGCCCAGAGGAGGGAATGGATGGTGCCTATGTGCAAAGTTGTGGAAAGTGTTTTTAAGGCTGAAAAAAAGACAGGTGTTAAATCTTATAAAGAAACAGGCAAATTCTGTATCTAATGACTTATCATGTAAACTTGTAGTCAAAGGAGAGTATATAAATTTCTACATTTTTTTAGCACCACAAAGACACTCCTTAAAAGAAAGAATAATAAGATCAAGATGAATGTAAAACCCCATAGGAAACACAACTTTTAATCTTCATTTTTTTGATACTGGGACTTCTAGAACTACTTAGAATACAATAATTTTAGAGCATATGGCTTTCCACTGTAACTACACACACAGAAATGAATGCTCCTAGAAACTAGCATTTTCCTGAGCAACAAAAACATCATCGATCACCAAGCAGCTTCATCACGTGAGCAAACCCTCAGCCGAATCACTCAGCTGCTCCAGGTTCATTACTCGGTGTGCTAATGCCCTATGCAATAAACACAACAAATGAAATATGGAATTACTCTAACCACAAATCATTACTAATTGGTACAGCAAGATTCAAGGGAGAAATATCGCTTGGAATCCTGCAAAGTTATCCCTGGATACGCTTTCAGGTCTGCACCCTCCCTGCCACAGGGGAGCAGGGGCTCAGTGAGGTCTCTTGAACTGCTCTTCCTATTTATCACATCTCATCCATCCCGAGTTCCACCATTCCATGCTGTTCCCAGTGAATTTAATTTCAGCTAACTTAATTGCAGAATTTCATCTTGATTCTATTTCCCCATAGCTTATTTGTCCTTAAATTCCATGCTGATTCATGGTGATTGTCTAAAACAGGATGAAGCCAAACTCTTCTACTCTACACTGGCTGAACCCCACAGATTATTATGGAAAATACGTCTTAAACAATGCTTAAGCTATTCTAATTAACCCATTCAGGGGTTATCTCGTTCTTACCTTAGTTTTCTTACTGCATGCAAAAGAGCCTGAGGATTTAGTGAGCTGTTTCCAGTTTTTGTTCAGTTCAGATTGTGCCACCTCTCCTATGCACAGCCCCTGCCATACAGATCATTTAATAATTTTTGAGGATGAGATGGTTGCATCAGTGATGTGTGAGGGCTTGTGGAGCAACACATCACAACTGCAAACCCCTGTGTCTTCTACACAGTAGAGAGTTCCCAAACCTGGTCTTACCTATTTCGAAATGGCACTTTGTGCCTCCCATCAGAGTGGTTATTTAATTTCCAACTGCATTTAAATTAACACATTTTATTAATCAAACATTTAATTCTGAAGAATAAATCAGCCTCTTCTCAAAATTGCAGCATGGCCTGTATGAAACTCTCCTGGCTGTGCTCACAAAACAGTAGCAGATCTTTTTACCATCTCAGACATGCTCAGAGGATAATGAAGATAAAACCCTAGAGAAGCACTTATGAAAGGACAAAAAATTTCTTCCACATATTAGCTATAAAAATGCAGCTTACATAGTGCAGTGTTCCAGGCACCAATGAAGTCGTGTTACCAGCAGAGTTAATCTTGGGGTGAAGTATTTTATATTTAAGAATATAAAAAAGAGAAATTAGCCACACACCTGTGTGGTCAGGATATTGGAGCCTGGCTCGACAGGGCAGTGTATAATTCTCCCATTCTCACTGAAAGGTAAAAAGCCTCACATTACAGCTCATTCAGGAATTGCTGACAGAATTTAATCTCTCTTTCTTGCTCTATTTATTCTTCAGGTAGGAAAAAGCAAATGGGTGGGAGGGTTGAAGTGGAAAACTTTCCTAGTGATGCACAAGACCTGGGTGACTGTTCCAGCACAAAGGGTAATGGTTCTGCAGGGGCACAGTCCTGCCAGCACAGCCCAGGGAAAGCACACAGGACTTCTGTCCTGTTCTGATCCAACCTCTCTGGACCACCCAGGTAAATCCCTAACCACCAGAGTCCATGGTTTTCTCTCTCTCCTTTTAAAAATATATTTTCTTAGAGCAGTTTGAAATTTTTTTGCTGTTACTTACTTGATGTGTTCTTCACACGAACACTGACTGACATCCCCTCTGTTTTTCAGTTTTAAAAGGCACAAACAGAAAGGCTGCTAGCTCAGCACTGCTATTTCAATCTAACATTTTCCTTAGGGAACCATCAGCACACAGGGTAGAAAATAACCCTTGGAAACCCTTTGGCCTTTGATTAAGCTTTTTTCTTCTCAGACTGTACAAAGAGCCCTGTAGCTGCATACCAGCATTCCCAGTCCAGGGTGTTCCAGTGTCTCTGAGCTCAGCACAAGCCTATTCCCCCATTCCAAAGACAGTGATATCCCTAGAGCTGAGAAGTCTTGTGCAAACTGCTGTTACATCTTAATTTACCATAGCAGCTGGTGCTGGCCCTTTTCCATGGGATAACTGGTTGCCCTGAGGGTCTGCCAGACCCAGGGTCTCCAGCTGCAGCCCCGGCCCCGGGAGCCACCGTGCTGGTTGATGAAGTTGTCCCCATCATGGCTCTCACTTAGTGAAGTGACAAATATCACAAACATCTCTGTTCTTCCTGCCAGGGAAACACAGAGAGAAAATCCTTAGTTAATGCAGTTCCCCAGAAGAGCAGGAACCTCCACACCTTCTGGATTAGAATAATACTAAATCATAACATGTTTGGGATTTGCATGTACCTGGATTTATGGATGACCATCAACCCTAAATAAGGCATGGGATGTTGTGTTTGGCTAATTTCAGCTCTACTCTCATTAAGAGTTTAGGACGGTCACCAGAATCCCAATACCTTTATCCCCATAAACTCTCTGCATTTAACAGTGACAACATCTACTGGATGGATTAAGCAAATCAATTTTATAACAAAGGCAAGTCAAATCTGCTGTAATTAATTCAAATTAACACACCCACGAGCTCCTGAAGCCTGTCACTGGTAAGGTGTCATTTTAGCGACAACTGCAGAAACATCCAAATACAAGTCATCATTAAGAACTTTGAGACTAAACATTTCACAGGAAACCAAAAGTAACCTGCACAAAAGCAGGCTGGATTGCAGAAACACAGATATTCTGTTCCTGCAGAACTGCATTATTAACATGACCAACAAAGCAAAACTCTTTCCTGTAAATTTGATTCTTCAACACTACTTTTATCTGTTCAATATTGAGCCTCTATGGAGAATTACTGGAGTGTATCCCATGGTACATATGGTCCATGGTAGGAAATGATACCTCTGAAACTCTGAACAGCACAATGCCATTCAGGAAATGAGAAAGGAATGTGGTTTGCTGTTACTTTCACTATTTTATCTTTTCCTCCAGGAAAGCACAGTGTCCAGCATGGATATTTAACATGATCAGGTATTTGTGAGAAAAAATATCAAAGCAGCAGCTCTAAAGTGAAAAAAACCTTATCCTTAGACAACAAAATTATTATTTAGAGTCAGGAAAGTATAATTTTAATGCTACAATGAAACATGGCCCAAATGCCTTCTGCAGAAGATTGCTGGAAATGGAGGCCAGGGAGCAATTTTGGAACATTAGGTTGTGGAAGGGGCTCATAGACCTTCGCTGGAGTACAATCAAGCTTTCCTGAGCTGTCAAATGCTAAATAGTTAATTGTACAGGGAGGAAGAATAGCCAGAGAAATGTTCCTAGGTGCAGAAGAGGATGCTGCTGGATGAATACTGTGCACACTACCCTGATGCAATTGTGGACCTTGCCTGCAGTCCAGTATGGGTGCTCGGCACTGACTTGCTGCTGCAAGAATATTGCTTTGGATTTGATGTTTGTGTGAGAATTATACTTCTATTACAAAAAAAAAAAAAAAAAAAGG